>WBNH01000274.1:34406-73601 GCA_013401255.1 Urocolius indicus | reverse complement strand
AAGAAAGCTGTACCAGGAAAATATTGATAGAGTGGCCACGGGAAAATTTACAGAGCAGATTTTCTTTAGGGGAAGAAACAAAGATAGATTGGACTTACATTCTGCCTCTTTTGAATAATTAAAAGCCATCTCAAGCTGCGGAGTAGATGCAAATGGCAAACTCAATGTACCGTTTATCTCCAAAGTTTATTCCTTACTGGATCTATCTTTCCCAAGGACTTTTTTTCAGTCTTCAAAGGCAAAATGGATGATTGTGCTACAGAATCAATCCTGCATTGTAACAGGTATTTACAGCTATTAAGTGTCACAGAATGCTCTAAATCTGGCCAAGTTGTCATCTTCTGCAGACTTGAAATAAGGTGCCCTCATGGGTCACGTAAAGCTACATCCTCAAACAAAAAGGCACTGAATGGAGTCTCCGGTTCAAAATTACCTGTGAAGTTTAATTTACCACCTCTTTGTGTTTATTTTTGTTTCATGATCCAAAAATAAAACATCAGAGTCTAAAATCACCTGAGAAAGACCAGGACCGGGATCAAGCACTACACACAGAACAGTGAAATGTAAAAAAAAAAAAAAAAAAAACCAAAAAAAACTCCAAAAACCCTTCAACCTTGTATCATTTGAGGTTAAGGGGTTTTTTTTTAATAAAAATGTATGAAAAACTACTATGACAATGTGTAGTAGGAATCCAAACCCCTGGCTGCACTGGTGCATCCAGAACCACAAAGTGCTGTTGAAATCAAAGGGGTTCAGGCTGACAGAAAGGTCTACCCAGAGGGATTTGAATTAAAGATCAAGACCTTGTGTTTTAAACTGACATCTCTCAGGAGAAAATTCCTTTTACTGAGGACTGTAATGACTAACAGTAGTGTTTAGACCACGTTTTAGCATATCAGGTTAGCATAGTAGGTCACGTCTGCTGTTTCACAATCTATAATTCTTTTATTGGAGCATTTTCCCTTCTATTCCTTGCAGAGCAGAGATGAGAGGCAACTTACATTTTATTCTACACTGTAATATTACAAGACTTAGCCAAAATCCTATTGTCTTTACTCTTTCTGCCAGCACAATTTAGACAAGCAAGTCAGCTTTGATTGATCCCCTACTTGTCTCACAATATTCCTTCAGGTTTCATTTTCTTTCTTTCTCCTCCATGCTTAATTTAGCATGGATCCATCCAGCTCCACTGAGGCAAACAGAGACATTGTAGTCTAGTAGACACACAAACAGCTCCTACAAGAAGCTGTGGCCCTGGCTGAGACAAGGGGTCTGCAGAACAGCCAGTGCCCACAACACAATAAACTGCCAGTAGCTTGGAGACCCTATTTGTAGCCTTTCTGATTTCAGACTCTTCAAAATCCTACAGATCCAGCTCTCCTGCCCAGGATAAGCAACTTTAGTGTTTCCATGTCCAGTTCATTACATGATGTTGCAACAATTTATGAAAAGACAACAAAGACATCATCCCAAGCATTTACTGTGCTGGAGCATGGGACATATCTGATATCTGTCTTCAAGCCCATACTGAATCAGTACTTTGCTGGATTAAACATTTCTTTCCTTATCATCTTTTTATTTGAATTAAAATAAAAACAAACAACAACAAAAAAACCACAATATATGAAATGTGCCATAATTTTCTGCTCAAAGTAGAAATGAGATCATCTGGACGATTATATCCAATATTTATTCCAAAGATTTTGTTAATTTCTAATGAAGAATGCAGGACTGAGTGATTGTTTCAAGGAGAAAGGTGATATCACTAAGAAAATGAGCATGCCTGCAAGTCCAGCATTTCTTTGGCTTAAATGTTCAGAAGTAACTAAGAAGGTTTCATATTTGAGTTCTAGAATGCTCAGTTGGAAACAGGCTATAGGGCATTGATACTTGGAGATTGAATTATAAAACACATCACAAATATTGTCTTCTAACACATCTCTTCATATGCAATGAGCTCCTGCCCTTGTAAAAGCTAATGACCACAAATTCCCAAATTCCCAACATTGCATCTCTACCTTTAGATCTGAACCATGGCAATCATGTCTACAACTATATACAAACACTGGACACCTTGGTGCTCTACAGAAGGCGGCCCTGCCGTTCCATGCCTTCCCAGCAGGCACACAGAGGAGCTGCCCATTCTAGCCGACATCTACCTAATCCTGGAAGCTAAATGAGCTGGTTAAAAACACTTATTCTAACTTCCCTCTGATTTTTCACAAAGCCTCTCAGAAGTTGTAATTTACCCCATTAAACACACTATAATAGAAGAGATCTCTAGCCATAGGCAGCAGGATGAGGCATATAAATACCATCTCTAAAACATACAGAGTGAATGTGTCCATCAGGAAACAGGCTGTGGAATGTCGGAGGTTATTAACCATACAAAACCAGAGACAACAGCAGCAAACTGATGGACCAACTACAAAAAGTGAGGAAAGAATAACTTTCCAGCACTTCAAAGTCTGCTTTGGTTCATTTCACAGAGAGAAGTCTGAAAAGAAGAAATAATAAAGAAAAAAAATCCTAACAGTTTTACCCCTATCCACTAAATAGTATAGTGATTTAAATAAAACTCTATAACCCATTACTGAAACTATTATTTCTCTGCAAAGCTTCATCATGAGATGGGCCTAAAAGCCATCTGCTTGATTTTCCTTTCAAATCATTTATCAAAAGACATTTTTAATGTTTTAGCCTAACTAGTAAAGACTTTTGAGTTTCAGCCAATCAGAGAACTCAGCCGAGTAATGAGGTGTCAGTGCCATGCATAATCCTTCCTCATGCAAAAAAAAAGGCTTTTAAAGTTAATAGCAGCTGAAAATAGAGCAAGGAAATGAAAGTTTGGGAGTTAAACCCTTGGGGCATCCCAGCAGTAGCACAGCTGATCGAGACATACCTCCCTACCTGTGAAGGAGGCACTGGGTGGATAATGATCATCTTATTGCCATCAACATATGCACACTGAGGTCCGTCCTCAGCAGGCTATGCAAATAAGGCAAAACCAATTGTTCCCGTTTAAGACTTCCACAGACATATACAAGCACGCTTTATATGCCTTCTGTTCAAATCAGAGAAGAAATAATTAAATTCAAGTAGCACACAGAATATCTGACAAATATTTTCTTGTTATGTATTACTGCAGAAAAGCTGGTGGAGAGAAGGCTTTAGGGAACTGCAATGCTATATTTTGCAGCCCACAGAGATCAAGACTGCTGGACTAATGTCCAGCAGTTGTGTGTAGTTTGGCCTTCTAACAAGAACTAGCATTGTCCTTCAATGAAATGGAATGGGCTTTAAGCTCTCTAATGATTAAACTAATCATAGCAGTGCAAGATACTGTGAATGAACAGAAGGATTAACATGTAGCTCTTCTGCGCTGCTTTCCATATGAGCGTCTCAAAGCATATACATAAACATTTAATTAAGCCTCACAGTGCCCACACAAAGTAAACAGATACAATTAAACCAATGCAAAGCTTCATACCTGAACCCAGATATAAAGGTGACAGCTAAATGTTTTCTCCTGAAGATCGAATGACAAGCACCAAAGATGCTGCCACTCTTCACAGCTCCCACACCTTCACTGATGACCATCCTTCCCTGGCAAAAACATCCAGCTGGGGTTGTGAGCATAAGGAGTGACATCTCTTGCTACACGCTGCCTAGAGACCATGTCTCTACGCATCCAAGTTCAGTATAAAACAGCAACTGCATGGTCAACAGAAGGTGGAAAGAGTGAATAATTTTACATCAGCATCAAAAGCCCAACTGTCTGCATTTCTCAGATCACAGCTGAAGGCCCTATGACCAGGCTAAGACTGCACATTTATCAACTAAATTGAAAAAAAGGTGTATCAGACAGATAAAAAGTCACTCGACTGTAACTAATCACATTTTACACTCAAATAGGGTGTTAAATCCCAAGCAGGTCTGATGAATTTAGCAGACTTAACAAATTGTGCAGCAAGTCAAAGCACCATTATTTTGTAACTTGGCAAAGCAAGAGTGAAACCAGCAGACCCAGAACAGTTTATGACTAGTTTATATAGATTTATGTATTTATAGGTCCATGCACATGTATGGACTTCATTCAGCTGCTGTTTAGCAAGATTTAAGACAAATAGAATAGAACAAACCCATAGAAAACCCCCATCCCTACCCAAGGATTTAGAGACACACCCCAAGAAGGGATCTGGCCAGCAGATGGTGACCTCAGCTTCTGTGTCACCAGTGCTCTTTAAGGACCAGTTGCATGCAACTATTCAGTTCCCGCACTGGAGAAAGATTTTTAGCCAAAATCTTTTCCTAAAAAAACACATTTTAGGAAATATTTTCCCAGTGTCTAGGAATCTTAGGGATCAGAAGCACAGGTAGTGTTCTCATCTATCCCTTCGGCTGCAGGAGAAGATGAGGTAAGTAACGTGAAGAGATAACAAATCAATACCTGGCTCCAAACCTGGTGTTACCATCAGAATTTGGGGCTTTTTGGTCACTTGGTGGTTTACATGGCACTAGGGCTACTTCACAGAGATGGGTTACACCAGTCATCAAGGAAGAAAAGGGTCATGAGACAAGACTGAGAGATGGAAAGAGGCAAAACCAGACTTGACAGAGATAAGCCTTGGTGCAGCACACTGATGTTTGAGGGATAGTCTGCTGCCAAAATCCTTCAGTCTGCCATTTCAGTGGAAGCAGAAAATAGCAATCCTTGCAGCAACAGGGAGGCAAGAGTTAATGTGTTAAAAGCCATGGAAACCCCTGAAAATGGTCATGTGGGAGTCAGGAATTCTCCTCCCTAAAAGATGGCTAGATCAGTAACCCGCCTGTGGTTCATCGACACCAACAAAGGCAGCATGAGCACTGAGTGGCTACAGGCTCTTCAGAAGGGATAGGCAAGGGAGAAGAGAAGGAGGGGTAGCCCTCTATGTTATAAAATGTCTTGACTAGAAGTCAACGATGGTGATGACAGAATCGAGTGTTTATGGGTAAAAAATCAAGGGGAAGGACAAAAAGGCTGCTGTCATGGTAGGAATCTGTTATAGATCACCCATCCAGAAGGAGATAGATGAAATATTCTATAGGCAGTTGGGAAAAGAAGAAGAGGCTGGGGTATGACCCGATCCCTCCATACAACTACCTGGAAGGAAGCTGTGATAAGGTGGGGGTCAGTCTTGCTTCCCACGTAATGAATTAAAGGGCAAGAGGAAATGGCCTCAAACTGAACCAGAGGAGGTTAAGATTAGAGATTAGGAAGAACTTTTTCACCAAGAGGGTTGTTAGACACTGGAACAGGCTGCCAAGGGAGGTGGTGGGGTCACCCTCCCTGAAGATATTTAAAAGACATGTAGATGAGGTGCTGAGGGACATGATTTAGTGGTGGGCTTAGCGGTGCTGGGTTAGTAGTTGGACTCAGTGATCTTAAAGGGCTTTTCCAATCAAAAAAATTCTGATTCTATAACTAGCAAATATGTCCTTTGATTATTTTTTTCTTAGCATGCAGTTACCAGGTTTCTCACTGAGTGAAGGCTGGATAAGTTCTCAAATCTCTGCAACAGTTCAGTTATCCAAAGACTTTGGCACCACAATTTTTTTTGCAGTCTGGTTGATTACCACTTGACATAAACGCTGGACACTGTGTCGTGTTTATAGAAACAGGTAGTTGGTTGTTTGAAGCTGTAATTTTTGCTTTCAAGGATGTCCTTTTGTATCCTTGCAGGATTGAAAGGATCTTACTGTCTGAGGAAGAAACTCTACTCCCTCTGACCTGACAGCTAATTAATCTTTGAAGAAATCTACC
The DNA here is from genome assembly GCA_013401255.1 of Urocolius indicus. Lineage (NCBI taxonomy): Eukaryota > Metazoa > Chordata > Aves > Coliiformes > Coliidae > Urocolius > Urocolius indicus. The sequence continues at coordinate 67,798 of WBNH01000274.1, read as the reverse complement.
CCCTCGTGCTACAGGCTCTTCCCAAGAGCTGATGACAGAAAAGCTTTGAAACCAGGGGTCTCCTGGTGGGTGACGAAATGCAAAGTATTCCTAGGTGATGGGTATAGGAATAAGCCACAGTTTTTATATGGTGTTTGAGGTAAGGTATTGCATTTTATTACTGGACAAACTACAAATCATTTATCTCATTTACCTTTACAGTGGGGGACATTTATGCCTGTTCAATTTAAAAAAAAATAAAAAGAACAACAAACCACACCATAGTTTGATAAGAGTATGTACATCCCCACCACAGTGAGTCTTGCAGTCATTTTGTACAACACATAAAATATCAGCCTTTTATTAAGTCTATTACATTTCTTAATTTGGTTTAGACTGTGTTCACTTCCTTGTTATTGTTTTAAATTCACAAGGGATAATTTTAAACTAATCTTCTCATATTTTGCAGCAAACCCTCATCAATAAGCAGTGAAAGGATGATTAAAATATCACTCCATGTAGAACAAACTAAGTCAAAATTACTATGGGGAGTAAATTACCCTAACAGAGATGTAATGTCAATGCTTTAATTTTATGAAAGATTTATTATTGGGGGGAGGAGGAAAAAAAATCATGCCTAGCACTGTAAGCAGGTCTTTGTCAAGATAGGTTTTTTTTAAACAGATAAATGGTACACTTTGGCCTAGCACTTCTTCATCCACAGTGAAAGCAGTAGGGAAAAAATGGTAATAGCCCTATCAACATACTAGGGATTTACATCCAAGTGTCCATAACACACATATTTGTCTCTCCTGGCACCTACAGGGCTTGACGGACTTTCTGCTTGCTGCTCACCATTGACTTTCACCTTAACACATGAAGCTACAGCACTGTTCATGAAGGAAAAAGCTCTTGTGGCTGAGACACTGGTAGTTCCCCCCATAAACAAGCAGTAAGGGGGTAAGGGTACGTGCAAGGCAAGCACTTGGTGAGGTTGAAGTTCAGTGGGCTGAACTCGCCTGGCCCTGCAGACAGAGCTGCTGCCTCTATCAGCTGCAGAAGAGGACTGCAAGTCCAGAGCTTCATGTGGGGCTTGAGTCTGCCTGTATTGGAAAGGCACATTTCCAATGGATAGAACTTAACATGTCTGATTGAATCAGAGTCTCAGGTTACAAACATGTACCAATGGCTTTCTCTGTACTTCTTAACTATATCTTTGTAAGCAAGCTAAGTGTTTACCCTAAATTCACAAGTGCTTTAATTACAACATGGACTTCTAAGTTGAATTTCCCTATTTTTTTTTTTTATTATTTGTCATGGGCTTTTTTGAGGTGGGGGAGATTGTAAGCAATGGGACGACAGCAGCTGAATTAAATTCAAAGCAAATAAGCTGCAAGAGATCGCTGGCTTTTTTTCAGGTTCATTTCTACCCAAAGTTGGATTACATATAGTGCCATTAGCCACTACACAAGATTAAAATGCAAAAATTAGGCAAAAATCAGCACTGGCATTTAGAATTACCTCCTTTAGGAAGGCATGAAGCTTTTAATGTGTCAGTAAAAGGTGATCAAACCAGGCTTGTATTTATGCACTCAAATTCAACCTGCAGTAATACTGACTCCTTTCAACCTTTTATTTTGCATTGAATGCTTTGCCATGTCCAGATCTGATGTCTCTGTCCAGAAGCATCCCTGTTCCCACAGTCAGCTGTGCTCTGGGGGAGCCCCGTCCCACCCCATCTCATGGGAACCACAGCATCTCAGGTGCATTCCACTCAGCATGCTTTGCTTCCTTGGGTTGAGCCTGAAGTGCTCCATGATCAGCTACTGTGAGATGGGATTGGCTTGTAAATCAAACTTCTCACATTAACACAGGTGAAAAAGAGGGCAATGTGGTCCTAAAATATTCTGGCAACAAGGCTCTGAAGCTGAATGTTTCCTGGGCTCATGTTCCATTAATATCCTTGCACTGTGTTTTCCCTCCAGCTACAAGCAGGAGCCTATAAAGCTTAGCTTTTTTTCCTTTTTGGTTTTGTTGTTGTTGTTGTTGCTGTCTTTATTGTCTTTCTTTTCATTCCCTCCCAACAAATGTTCATGTATTCTCTTGAAACACATCCAGAATATGCCTGCCTAGTTATTCACCTTTGATTTATATAGAATCAGAAGTACTCAGTCTGTATGCTTGTCAAATTAATTATTGGCACTTGCTATATTAAGCCATCAGCTTTAGGGATATTTTTAATCCTCTAGTCTAGATATTAATATGTTTGAATTCTACAGCTATTAAAGAATCACACAGAATCACAGAATCATTATGGTTGGAAAAGAACTTAAAGATCATCATGTCCAACCACTATTATGGAATCACAGAACGGTAAGGGTTGGAACGGACCTCTGAAGATCATTTAGTCCAATCCCCTGCTGAAGCAGGTCCATCTAGATCTGGTGGCACAGGAACACATCCAGGTGGGTTTGAAAACCTGCAGAGAGGAGATGCCACACCCTCTCAGGGCAGCTTGTGCCAGGGCTCCCTCACCCTCACAGGAAAGAAATTTTTCTTTATGTTAAAGGGGAACTTTCTGTGTTCCAGCTTATATCCATTACTCCTTGTCCTGTCACTGGACACTACAAAAAAAATTGTTGCCCCATCCCCTTGACATACAACTTTCAAATACTTGCAAGTATTAATGAGTCCCAGATCCCACAGCCTTTCCACATTACATCATTTTTTTCTTAGCTATCATTCTTTGAAGGTGCCTCACATTCTCACATTTCTTCCTGGTACTAACTAGGTGGGCAAAGAGGTCCTTGACTGATACAAAAGAGCACACCTGGATGTTTAGCATTACAGCCTCTTTGAATGAAATTGTTTCACCCATTGCGAGCTCATTCATCTGTCTTTATTCTGCTTCACTTGTATTCATAAACAGAGAAAGTTAAATGACCAGTGTATTTCTGAATCCTGACAGCCACTGTGTTCATAAACTAACCAAGTGCTAATTTAGCCCATTAAAGCAATTCTCAGCAGACTTTTCTTTTGCCATTATATAGTCAGTTTCCTGTGATGAACAGTTCAAAGACATCTAGGCCTGGTCTGACTCAAACACTGTGAAATATCCACTGTGGCTAATTCTTTTACAGGAAAAGCAAAATACATATCTGCCAAAAAAAAAATTTTGGGGGTCTAAATTTCCTGCTCTTTCAGTTATTCTTGCAGTGCAAGAATGGCAGTTGTCTAGCAGCTTCTTGGTGGTGTACTCCTGCAGAAGCAGGAGAAGTCCCCAGGCTGGTCCTGCCTCACACCAAACCACTGAAAAAAAAAAAAAAAACAAACCTTGTCCCAGAAGACCACCATCACCCCGACTACAGCACAGAGAAATAAGCAAAGCAATTAAATATCACAGAGCAAACTCCCAGGAGAAACAGAAATGGAGATACTGCATACAGTGCTCATACCTTGGTGATGGGCTTAATCCTGTTGTCCCCACCTTCCTCCACATGGATGTCCCTCGCCTTAGCCCAGGAATATTCTTGTTTCTGATATATTGAATTTCTCCTGTTCCCCTCTGTGAAAATAGACATATAATTCATTTATTTATTCAAGAATGTCTGCTGCTTCGGTTACAAAATTACCCTTTCCATTTTGCAGAATCCCCATAGCCTCATTCACTTCTTATTCTTTATCCACTTGAAGTCTCTCATTTATTTTTACCTCTTGTCCAATTTTCATTTTACCTTCTATCTTTGCTACTCTTATGCCTCCTTTAATATTTTCTAGTTTATTCTGTAATCTTTTCAGATCCCCTTTGAGTTTGATCTTTCATAATTCACTTGTCCTTTGCTGCCCCTCTTCCCACTTGAAAGTCCCTGTTAACTGCATCTGCCTTATTTTACTTTTACAGGAAAGTCTTGCTCTCACCACAGAACAATGGCAAAACTCCTGTTGATTTCAATGGAAAAAGGGCTCTTGGAGTATTTATGGCTTTGCACAATACACATAAGCCCTGGGTGGGGAGAGACAACACAATTAAGCAATACAGCATGACAGACCAAGTCACACTGCCGATTAATGGCTGCGCAGCATGTGTAACAAACATGAGCCTCCAGCACACCTGAGGTGCACATTAATCAGCCCAATTGTACAACCTGCAAACTTTGATCATCATGAAACAGGTATTTAAAACATTAAAATGCCCTTTTTTTAGTGACAGAAATCATTAATCAGAATGGAAAAATACTCTTATGTCCGTGACTCCATCAGGCTGCAGTGACTTTCCATCATTGTTCCTTATTTTGTTGCAGGAATAAAGACAAGATCCAGAATTTAGTTTAAATGGACAATCTATTTATCTCTATGCCTTTGTGACCATGTTGGCAGTAACATGGCACCACAGGGATCAGGCAACAAATGCACCAGTAGGGCATATCCTTGTGCTGCCATTCTCTTCAGTGATGAGTATCACATGTGAAGGAAGACAATCTAAGGAGCCTATGGTACACAAAGGTGTACTAGAGTTTTCAGGATACACGTGCCTGCAGGCAACTTTCCACCTGCCTAGAAATATAATGAGACGTTGCTCTTATGGCAGTGCAGTCAAGCCAGGCTGTGTAGGGTGGTATCCTGGGTGGCTTGTATCAGAAAAGATATTTGGCTGCATTACTGAGCAAATAAGGCCTATTTGCTCTCGTATTCTGTACCTCCTGACAACCTTAGTCATAGCTCCTCCACTTCTTGTGGCAACAAGAAACAGATAATGTATGAGCTGCTTGCCACCTCAAGTCACCTGAGAAGCAGCCTGCCTGAGCCCAGGGTGGGCTGACTTACCCAAATAGCATCCCCCTGAGAGCTACAGGAGCTCCTGCTTTGTACCACCATTAAAAGCAGATGTGGTCATGTCATACCTATAAGATGCTCTGGTCAGGGAGGTACAGTGAGTGTGACCATGTTGCAACTCAGGCGCTGCCTGCACTGTATTTTGCACAGGAGAGAACCGATAGCTACTTTCAGAGTCAACTACCAGGGGTCTTAAATCCATTAAGCTGGAAATCACAAACCTGCTGAAACAGTATCAAACAGGTTTTGCTCTAAGGATTATGTGGGTGACTTCATCCCATTACCAATCCCCAGCACTGCATGATCCCGCTGATGTCCCACTCTTTCCCACATAGCCCTGGGCTCACACGTAGCCTCTGGTGCTTTTCTGAGCAGATGCCTTCAGATTCAGAATTTAATATCATTTTCCTGTAGCCTTAGCCTCCCAAATGCCTTTGATGGCCAGACCTCCCACCACTTGTGTGCTCTCCTGCAGAGAGGGAGTGATCTGTGGAGGGGGTGAGGAGGAGGAAATCCAATAACAGGTAACGATGAAACTGCAGGCACAGCTCTGCCATAACAGTCCTCCACTCCTGGCTGCACTCTGTAATGCTTTACCACAAACCTTCTCTGACCTTTTTTTCCTCTCCCGCTTTTCTTCCCTCTCCCATCAGACAGGCTGCACTCAGACAGTAAGAGAGGCTGAAACCCACATGCCCTCATTGGGGGCTGCATTGCACTTGCTGATATCCTGATAATTCTGTTTTAAGTTATCAGACCTCCCTCTGTGAATCAGCATTTGAGTACTGAAAAACATAAATAAGAAACGAGCAGTAACAGCAACACCAGAAACAAGTCAAGAAGCACATCTCACTCAACAGACTGAAGTTTTCTGTTGTGTGGTGATTTTTCCCAATAGAGAGAGTGATGTAAAAGATCCAGTCCTCCAAATTCACACCCCTTTACTAAATAATTTCATTTTCTCTATTTGCATTGAGAAGGGCAGCTTGATGTTTATGTTTGTTTTCCAATTTAGGGCCCAAACCAACATGTTCTAACAGTGTTGGCACTTTCAATTTTTTCAGCCTAATAGAGGGTGACTAAAACTTTAATATGTTTTATTTTGGAAAGCAAATCACCTATACACACAGCAGAGGGTGAGATGTTCTCCAGATCTATACCAAATACATATTTTAAAGCAAATTTCTATTTTTCTTTTCCAAAACAACCCAATTCCTGTTCAGTTGTGTTGTGTCTACCCATTTCCTTTCTGAAGAGACTAGCCACAAACTCCAGACATCTAATAGCTTCACATACCTTCTATTTCTTTTCTTTTTCTTCTTCTATTTTTCTTTTTTATTGTTATTATTTCTTTTTTTTGAACCACTGCTGCTTTCTTCAAACTCTCTCAAAGCCAAACTGGCATGAGTCTCTATATACTTTCTATGGGTGCTGTGTAAGCATAGTCAGAACAGCCACATAGCACAAGAAGTTTAAGGCTCTCAGATATGCAGTGACGTTTCTCCTCAGTGCTGCACAAGGAGCACAAAACCTCGCTTGGGTCCCAAGAACTTTTGCATACACAGCAGGCTTTCTGCAAGTTCAGCGCTGACATATCCCACTCCACCAGTCCCTCTGCTGTCATACCATAGAGTGTAGGCACACAGATAAGTTGCAGTTTTTTCAGTATTAATTGGCTCTGCAAATCTGTAGCACATTTAACCATAATGGACATCAGCAGAGATTTTTGGGTTTCTCTTTTTCCCTCATGTGCAAACTGCAATGTTCAGGGGAGGTAGTGGAATAGCAGAGACAGGCATCAGACATTTTGCAGCCAAATCAATGCTCTCATCAAGAGGAGGAATATTCTAGAAGTTTATGTGCTGCAATCAGAAGCTAGAATCTAAGCAATTGTTTGTTAGAGCTGAATTTAGTAATATGGAAGAAAAAAATAATTTATTCATACAGAATACAACCTGAAATAATGGGTTTTTAGGACTCATCAGAACTTTGTAATTTCTAAATCACATAACCAGCTGGTAGTTCAGTAGTTGTGTAATGCAAGTTGAACCATTTTGCAAGGGCAAAATTCACCACCATACATATGATATTGAAACCTTCCTTGGAGACTCTGCTCTCAGCACAAAGGAAGCTACACACCCTAAACACAATCCAGGGTGCTACTGTAAACCACAGCTAACTATCAAAACCACGGTGACAGAATGAATATAAATCATCAGAGGTCCACAATTTAAATGGTAGCAGAGGAGCAAATAACGGTTCAGGCAAGTGACTTTAGCTAGAATTAGATCTGGAGGGATTAAAGGAGAAGCCCCACTGAAGACAACAATTTCTGGCTGTCTCTTTGTTCAGCCTCTATCCATCTAATCTGAAATACTCAAATCTTTTTCAAAGTATTAAATTTTGGTTTTTGGTTTTTTTTTTTTTTTAGAACATAAGTGAATCACTCTTTTGGCTTTGACTCTCTGCTCTCCAGCTAGTAAGAAAATTTCTGAAGTTTTTGTAGTAAATAGCTTCCAGCAGAGAATGATTAGCATGAAGATTGATTGTGTGATTTGCCATAGTATATGGTAAATGTTTTCTGCAACTAAATGAGAAGAGCACGATCTTACTCTGTAGGAGGGCTGGTTTAACTGCTCAGAACATCCCAGGGAAGAAAAGATGCTGTTAAGAAACTAGGAAAAAAAAAAAAAGTACTAAACAGCATTTTCTCTTTCCACTGCCGAAGGTCGGAACGACCTAGCACTGTTGTGGTAACATTTTTAACTTGGACAACGATAATTACAGGTACAATACGTTTCCACCTTTCATACTGACAGAAAACACCACACTCGTTATTAATCACACCTTCAGGACCAAACTGTTGCGCATAGCTATTGGTGCCCTTCAACCATCCCTGAAACTAGCTGGTGGAGCACAGCGTGTCCACCTGATCTGAGGCAGCAGTGAAGACAGCCCTTTCCCTGAGCTCTCAGCCTTGTACAGCCAGGTTGTGCTTCCAGGTTCAGCAGAGCTATACAAGAGGTTTATCTCGTAAAACTGTGGATATCCTCAAAAGCACAATAAACTGTTATAATCCAGACTACTTCTCACAGTTGCATCCTATCACTAAAATGATGAAAAGCACACCTTTTTCTTACTAAATGCACAACTAGAAACCCCTATCATACATCATCTCAGACTACTTACTTTATTAAACAGAAGACATTTTAGAGGAATGGCTCCCATATTGTCATTTGGGACAAATACACAAAATTAACAGCATATTTCAAGATCTTTGCAGACATGATCACATTTTCTGTGATTGAAAGAACCTATTTCAGAAGAAAGCATGCAGGGCACTTGTCTGAGACCCCCAGGGAAATGTGCAAACTTTCCAGACTGTCCCCAAGAGAAGAAAAAGATCCATCAGGCTCAGGTCTCCAGTTCTCAAAGAGAACACATAGCATGATTTCAACCATTCCTCAAGCAACCTTGAATGATCTGAGCTGCTTGTTTCCGTCACCGATACTGCACCACTGCCAAGGAGAAAAGTGGGGAAGGCAGACCCATCTGAAACTGAACATCTTCAGAGCAAGGGAAAAAAAGCTGGAACAAAGAGGTCTTGACTCTCTCCTCCATCTCCCTACCACCCAAAAGGGAGTCCCTTAGACCTGGGAGAGGACAGGAGATGAGATGTTGGGAGATGTTGGAATTTAAAACTGCTATTTGGCAGCAGGCAGCTTTTCACAGGAACTCCATGATTCAGTCTCATCTAGGGCTTTGCAAGCAGAGCTCCAGCCAGCAATGAGCTGGTGATACTGTAATTTCCTTGCACATGGTGCAGATGTTGAGGAGGGAAAGAGATGGATTAAAGGGATAGAGTGCAGACTGACAACATATAGCATGTGCACAGGAACCCACATACATGAGAGGAGGGGGAAATCAATCTTCCAACATCTTCTTTTAAAGTTGGGGTGGATGACCTCAGCAGCACTTTTTGGTTGGCCATGCAAACTTCAGTCCATTTTGGCATGCTGTAACACGTGCAGTACAAACAGGATTTTTGGCAAGCAGATCAGACAGCTTGCTGGCAAGACTTCTGCACATGGACAAACCATGACATGCAACTATGTATACCATTAAACACATTACTACTTTTCCCTCACAGAGGATTGACTTTGCAGTAAGCATAGCATACTTTGCTAAAATGGGATGTTCGCTCAGAATGGGGTTATCTGAGCCAAATTCCCTGTCTCAGAGACCATACATACACACTCATGAAAAAAAAAGGTACCAGAGCAAATTACTGCATAGACAATAATTTACCTGGAAAGGTCATAAAAGCAAAAGCCAAACAGGAAAGATCAGGCTCAAGAGCACTTCTATCAACACTTTGATCCCACTGGCTTTCAGACAATTTCCATGTGTACCAAAAAAAAGGAAAAAACACAAATCACCAACCAAAATATCAGAATCAGTGCTGCACAGACTCTGTGGGAAATCCTGGTTATGATTTCCCTACATGATTTTTCATTTCACTCACCCTTCAATAGCTGGTGGTATCTATGCACTAACACTATTCTCCTTTCTGCTTTAATTTGGGCTTGGAGCCTTCTTAAACTGATTTTATGCTTACTTAAGAAACTGTGTTACTTCCAGCAAGAAATGGCTTTTATGGAGAGCATTTTCCTCAATGGCTTTTTAAGCTTCTTACCCTTGACCTTTCAGTTCAAAATATTAAACAAATCACAAGCTATTACTTGCATTTATTAGACCATTAAAAACCAACTCCTCCCCCCTCCTTGTCCCAAAGTTATATAGGAAAAGAGGAGTCCAAAGCAAGAAGGACTAGATAATGATAGTATAAAAGACCAAACATAAGTGAATTATTCTTGTGACATTTTCCATTCTTGTTACCATCTTCGTAAAGAAAATGAAGTGTCTGAAGCTTCATTCCTCATACCCAAGCTTTATGTGACTTCAGTTATGTGCTACATTACTTTGAGGTTTTTCACTATCTTCAAGTTGGGTCAGCTAGCCATTTCTTTAAATTTCTGATTACAGACTCAACAATCCGTGGAAGAGGAACAGTAAGCCCAGCTAATCAATGCATATTTCTTGAGCAGAGCTGATGCAATACCTGGCTGCTGAGGAATGCATTTTAAGACCTAAGTCAGAGTCCTCAGATTTTATAAACCCATAGATATGGAAAATCTCATGCCATAGCTCTTCTTGCACCGTGCCCATTAAAAGGCAGTGCACAGAGAAATGACATGGGTTGAGGGTTTAGAAAGAATTTTTAGTGAAGCAGAAATTCTCAGTCAAAAGAAAAAAACACCAGCTTCCAGGAGCCAGAGGTTTAAGAGTAGAACCACAACAGCTAGTTTTTCTTTGCAGTGGAAGAACCTTGAACTTTCTCAGAGCTCCTGCAAAAGCTCAAGGTGATGAACAGCAGATGCACAGGCAGTGGCTGTGTGTTTCACCCTTCACTGGCAGAGGAAGGTCAGCTAATGTCCTGGCACAGCTTACATTACAGCTGGAAAGTGAAAACTCTTCTTTTGGCATGGTTCTCAGCCCAAAGAAATTTTGCTGTTATTACTTGTGTTATTGCTACTGATATCTGGACAAAGATATTAAAAGACAATGAAAGGCCTCATGTGCTTACAGGCAGTGAGCTTCCAAGCAACACTTTCACCTGACCTTTGGCTGTGTGCAACACATTCTTATGAGACCTATTGGCATTTTGACATTACAAAGTTTTAGAGCCAATCCCCTGTAATAAGGTGAGGACAACAAACAATTTGCTTCTAAAACAGCAACCTAAATATTATTTTCACTCTGTTAAGCACACATTACAGCACTGTCTTGGTCTCTGTTAATGATCATAAAGAGATATCTGACATTTCCTAAGAATCAAGTTACAAAAATGTAGCTGAGAGACATGCAAGGACATGAAAATTCCAAAGAGATAAAGGCATCCCTGTTTACATAGCAATTCTGCTTCATTAGACTCAATGTTGTTTCATTATATTCAATGCCATTTAGTTTTGATGTTCGTTTCAAGGCTGTGTATTTATGCTGAGGCAGAGCAGGGGAAACACAGTAAAAATCCTGAGTTGAATGCAATGTTAAAATGGGTTTTAATATGCAATAAAATGTATATATCGTGTTCTAGTTAAGGAAGCATCACTGTATGCTCACATATGTTACTATATAAACTATATCCTAAAATCAAATTGGCCTTCAGATATCAGACGCTGAATCCTGCAAGGAAAGATTGAGATTGCTCAGAGACTATTCTGAATAGAAAGAGAATTTTTTCCCCTATTTATGCATACTTTCTGTATAGGCAAGATTCCCTCGTATTTGGGGCTTTAAAGAAGGGTTTTTTTTTTCTCAGAGATGAATTTCACTTATTAATATTAACACATATATCCATCTGGGGTCTTTTGCTGGTGGCAAAAACTCCAGGGGACATGGGCTGGTACCTTTGAGGCAGAACACACTAGCTGCTGCATTTCAAAATTGCCTACATTCTTGAAATATTTTCTATCAAAATTTCTTGTATGTAGCAGCTCAATCCCACTGAGGTTTTAATTTTTCTTTTTATTGTATGCTATTTTGCACATCTTGCTATAGGGTTTCACTGAAAGTGCATAGACTTATTTTAATTGTTCCCAGTGCTGACACTCATTTAATTACTATAAGTACTATAGCAAGATTTATTATACAGAAGCAGAGACTTTTTTAAGGCAGTAATGGAACATATAATAGATGTGTCACATTTTAAAAGCCTAATTAAATCTATTGTTTCTCTATGTCCTCAGCATGTCTCTCTCAAGTGTAAGATACAATTTTAAATGGCTGAGATGTTTATTTCAATGATCGTATGAGCTGCATCCACATTTAGGATGGTTGCTCTTGGCAAAGTGAAAGGAGTATTCAGCAAGAGCGTGTGTGGTATGGAGTGCTGAACGTAACTCAGATAAGTGAAAGGAGTAAAAACAAGAGGATGTGTTTTGCTCTTTGTGGTTCTCCTCTGATGTCCTTGGATGGGAAAAGGATCTGAGTCAGGCTTAGGGAGACAGGTGGAAATCTAGTCCCTTTCCCTCCCAACAGACACAGTTTTTCGGGGTTTCTCCCTCCTCTCCAAATTGAGCCTGACCCCTGCAGAGATGAATGGGCAGAGCTGGAAGACAAATGAGCCTTCTAACCTCACCAAAGACCCTTTGCAAGCCAGCAAAACATATCACTAGGGTGGTGCAGGGTCTGAGCAATACCTGGCTTCGGGCAGGGAGCAGGAGCGGCTTTTGGCTCCACCAGTAGAACGGCAACAGGTGCAACAATGGCAGTGTTAGCAGAAGAGCAAGAGCAGGCACACAAAGGCTTTCCCTTCAGCCATTCCTCCTAGCACAGGCTGTTCTGCACTGCCCCTTTCTCCAGGATGTGCCCTATAAATAAAAGTAATTTATCTGGAGCTGGCTGGGATAGCAGCTCCGCATGAGCTTCTCTCTCAGCTCACAGGTTTTGGTGTTTTGTTTTTAACTACCTCACGTGCTAGCTTTCAGATGCAAAGAGAAAAATTGTGGTGATTATTTGGACAGAATCAGACAGAATTTTCCAAAGAGCCTGACATTAAGCAGAGTCTGTTCCCAAAATGGAAGCTCCCAGCACTTGCAGGGGTAATTAGGCTACAGACTGGCATTCTTAGAGAATTTCCTCCCTTGTCTGTGATCCTGAAACAGAAGAAACGTGCAACATTTTAGAGATAAGCTGAATTCCAGCTGAATTTCAGGAAGGATTTCAGCCCATGAGGCCAAGCTCCTTGGCCCCAGCGCTGTTTCAGCAGCAGAGCAGGCCCCAGGGCTTTGCTCAGAGTTGTTACTGCTGTGATCAGAATCATTGCGCTTCATCCTTTCTGCACAGTTAATACAATCACGGCTGATTTTAGAGCAATCAAATACTGCAGGTCCCTAAAAATGAGAATAATAAGAGGCACTGAGGGAGGCAAATTCCCTTAGAGATCATTGGAGATTATCTTAAAGAAAAAAATTCGGTACAAGCTAGACATCAAATGTAATAACTCATGCAAAATACCCTTTTATGGAGAATCAGAAGCATAGCGATTATTTAGTCTTTGGCATTTATAACCCTTTATAGTGAAGAATACATTGTAATTATTTAGTCTTAAATAAGTAATCACTTTTTTCCTGCTTTAATATTCTGAAAAATAATTATATTACTTAAGGTTCATTAACTGTTTCCAGCAGAATAACCAGCTTTATTTAATTAGCTAGATGAAGCTTTTTAGTTACTTTCTTTCTTTCCATCACTGATTAAACATTAGTTTCAGAAGATTAGCAGCTTCCAGTCAATATGCTTTTTAGTTTATAATCTCTTTTGGGGAAAAAATAAAGAATTACAATAAATCAAACTGAAATTCTGTGATTACTTAGAGAAGACATCAATGAGAAATAGGATTTGCTGAGCTCTTTCATCTACTATCCTTCCTTTAGCATTACAAAATGTAAAATGCTCACAAGAAAAGTGAATATCACTTGCAAGGGACACGGTTCTCTTGCTACACCCTTCTTGCTATTCAGCAAGAACTATTCTCTGGGTATCCTCAAAGGGACACTGCTATGAAATAAGCATAAACCAGACGTAATACATCAACTGTGTGTTCCACTCACCTAGCTTTGCTGCCAAAGCACATCACTTTACAGGTTGAAATATGAACTGTAACTCACCCAATCCAATTCCAGCATGTGGAAATGACTGTCACGATATGGGCATCAACTATCCACAATTTGTACTTTTTCTTAAATCTGACTTCGGACACTTCCTGCAGCAGTGAATTCTACATGTTTTCTACACAAGTGATATGTAAGTCCTGTACATGTGAGACCATTTTGCAAAGCACAGCTCCATGTATGCTGTCCTAAAAGAAAAGGATGATAAATGGGAAGGAAATGATGAAAGCAAGGCAGAAAGCAGCTTGGAAACAAATGCTCTCCATATCTTTACCAAAACCACCAGCCAGGACGAAAACAGCCATGTCACCCTCCACCCTACCAAGCAGATGGGACAAAGGGTTGCAGACAGCAGTCCTTGGGCAGGAGCTGTGAGCAATGTGAAGCCAGCACAGGGAAGCATCTTGGTTATTCAGCAAACAAGGAATATTTTTATTGAAAATTTACAATCCTATCTGACCGGTCACTGCAGTCATTAGTCACTCACCTTGACAATGTCAAAGATCTGGACTAGCAGAAACAAATGACCATGGGATGATAATGTAAGTTTTATCACATTAAGAAAATCAACAACTTTGTAGAAACAAGATCCAACTACATCATCTCTCAACTACTGTCTTATCTTTCTTAAATTTTAGCAAACAAAACCTCAACACGTAGAAAGCATACAGACAAGCATGAAATTTTACATTTCTCCTTTATGAATAATAAATATCCAAAATTAAAATCTAATTGCTTGTAAATTCAAAGTATTAATTTCTACAGATTATAATTTTTAATGATTATTCATTGTTACCTGTTCTGTGCTTAAGGCTTTGGCACGTCATACAAACACAGATCTAAACTGCTAGTTATGTATGTCAGAAGATCTCTTTATGTTTGACAACATAAAATGTGAACTACAACTACCCTTCTCAGGAGGTCTTTTAGGTCTCAGGCATAAGGAATCAAGTTTTAAGGTAGACCTCTGCCTGTCTCTATATTGACAATAATACATTTGACTTGCAAGAAAGCTGCACGTGTGCCAAACAGCCAAAAACCAGGGAGTAAAATTCTTGCTATTAACATTTCTGCTTCTCAGTTGTTGCTATGCTATTTTTTTTTTAATTTTTTTTGCTTATTTTCAAGCTACATGCTAACATGAAGGCCACCTCTGATCTGCTCTGGTGCAGAGAAGGATGAGGGCAAGCCCTGCTCATAGCATCCAAATAAAGCAACTCACTCCTAACACAGAATCGGTTATATACCTTCATATAAATACGGAAAACAAATGTAATAGGAATAGCTCGTCTGAATTCCTACATGACATGTGCAATGGATGTCCACATAATAAACTCTACAGCAGAGGGGACTGTGCACTATAGATGACTGGCAAATCCTTCTGTTTATTTACGCAAAGTCCCCAACCAGACAGCAGTCAGAATTCAGGCACCATTTAACACAGCTGTCAGTATAGCTGTTTACAGGGTCTCTTTGCGCATTATATACATTTTCACAGTGGGTAAAATCCATCCAAAACTCAACAGAACATGCTCATCTATTGTCTGGGTATTGCAAGAAGGAGGATGAAAGAGAGACACCAAACCATTTTTCTTTCTTTTTCATCAATTGATAGGGTCAAGAAGTAAGAAAATATTTCAACATCTCATTTCCTCTCTGTGTAAGCAGTTACTAAGTTAGAGACAAGCCTCTACAAAGGAATGACTCAATGCAGGCTTACATAAAGGATGAGAGAAAACTGATAGCAGGTGACACTTTAGTTCCTGTATTCCTAGAAAAAAATCAAAGCTGAAAGATAACTGTTAAATTATGCCCATGAAGGGATGTTTCCCCTTTAAACATAATACATCTAGGCAGGCTATTGCAATTCTGTGCAAGAACAACACTACTGGAGTGGTTTCAGCTCTTAATAGGCAAAAGAGTAAAAATAAATTCTTGAAGATAACAGAAAGAGATATGTGGGGATTTTTATAAACCTTGTTATATTAAGCATGTTGTTCCATTTCCCTGCTCATCAAAATCCGGCTTGCAAAAAAACCTGTGGATGAAGCCAACAACTCAGAGTCAGACACAGAACTGATTTTAGACCCCAACTCAATTGACTCTGGTCCTGGCTACCACAATAAACTTGCACCAATAGTAAGTTCACTGCATCAGTTTAGCCAGTCTGTAAGAAGAGCTCCTCATTAAGCAAAAGTACTCCTAATTAAGAAGTATAACTAAGATCTTGAGCCAGCATTAACTGTTAAATATTTATTGACCAAAACTTTCTCCAGACATCCAAAATTTTTTCTAAACTTGTGGGTTTGACATCTATTTCACAGATGCCCCTTACATCGAGCTCTGAGTCTCTTTCCTGGCTCTGCTCTATTTTTCTGTACTTTGTTGACACATCAACACTCTGAAAACTGTCACTTGCTCTTAGCTTCCTGGTCCATGCTCATTGCCAGTGACTTTTGATGTTGTCATTGCTCCTTTAAAAACTAATGTTGTCATCTTGATTGACTGAATGGCAAATCTTTCAATAGCTTATGTGCTTTTCAGCTCACCGTTTACAAAATAAGTCTCTAGTCATCATGGTCATAGAAAGGAGTTGAGAGAGCAGGAAGAATGCAAACCCTAAAATAAAGAATAGCAAACAGATTTTAAAATCATGGCATTTACTCCTTTTTATGATGAAGTGATTTACAGGAAAGTTTTACATTATTTTTTTAAACTGTTTCGGACTATCAGAACACATGCTCTTGGTCTGCAGAATTGTGTCAGGTTTTGGCAACACAAAAAGTCATTAAAGTCAGCCCCTTTCACTGTCCACTCAAACATAACTATACTGGCTCCCTAAGACTGCCTGTTGGTGACAGGTAGTCTGGGAACCTTTTGAAAACAGCTGGTCACCAAGCCCAGTTCTCATCTAAACTTTTAAAGAGTTTGTTTTGGTTTGCTATTTTTCCCCAGAAAGTTTGCATGACACTACAACAGGGCTTTGTTGTATCCAGATAATTTAGGATTCTCTTTCCGTGGTGTCTGTTGTTATGGACTTTTTTTTTTATCTGTTCCATCTGTGAAGTGCAATGAATTTCTGTTAGACTTTATAGTGACTGTCCTCCCAGTTTAAATCTTCCTAGAGAACCTGTTTACCTGTGCTTACTATCCAGGCTGTGGTGTAATAAATCACTTAAATGGACTTGCAATTTGGTTGTAAAACTTCAAGAGATGCTGACCAGGAATACTATTATATGATAAGCAGGAAACTCATGTTATAAACATTCTTCTCTTGTATTAAACACAGTATAAGGTTAGATCTTTTATCAGAGGACGTTCTTTCTAATAAGATTATTGGTCTATAGATTTCTCCTGAATATGACAATATCTTGAACCTGGCAGCAGGCCTGATTCTGCACCAAATTAAACTGTTTTCATTACATTTTCTTTTGATTTTTAGTGGAACACCTAAAACTGATTACTCCTTGGGAGCTAAATGCATGTGTATGTGTGGTTTATATGTCATGATAGCATTTGGATGATATTACAAACATAATATCCTTCCACGGAGTGAGGCTACCACACGATATACATCCAGGGCTCAGAGGTATCTGCTGGCATGCCTTTCCACCCCCTCCCCCAGCCCTCCCCATAGCTCTCAATGAAGCCCCTGGACATAGAGAAGTTGGTGGGACTTTTGACAGGATACATGAAAGCCATGTTATTTTATTACAGCAGCACCTAGAACATCCAAGCAGAGGCCAGGGCATCATCACGGTAGCTACGTTAAAAAACTTAACATAAAAGTCCCAAAGTGGATGGCACAAAGGAAGAGGTATTACCATCGTTTGACAAGGAGGAAGAATTCAGATGACAGATTCAAAGATTACCACACCGAAGCATCTGGCAGAGCCACGCAATATGCCCACGCAATCTGGGTCATCTGTCTTCACACCAGGATGCGCCTCCTTCTCCTTATTCAGCTACAAGTCACTCTTCACTTACATTAAAAAAAAAATGCAGTTTCAGTTCCTGAAACATCTCATGAATGCATCCACATTATCTGGGAAGACAGTGCTGTTACTTCTAAAGGATGATGTAGGGAGCAAGAAGCATATCTATTTAACACAGAGATCAGATGGCCTGCTAAGTTACAGAGAAAATAGAGCTGCATAACATTACTGTTGAGTTTAGAAAACCCAGGTTTATGCTGCTTACATACTAGCAGCCTTGGATCCCAGTGAATTATGGAGAATCCCATAGGGAAGGGCTCCCAAGATATAACAAGGAGTGACAGTGCATTTAGGTATTGTGCAATAATGGCTGCTCAGCTTTTAGTTAAATTTAGCCTTTTTCATGCAGCTATCAAGAGACTTCACCAGCCATAACAGAGATAGGAGTGCAACCCACAGGCATTGCAAAACTTCATGTTAAGGAGTCAAAGGAGAGAATTAGGTCAAAATGATCTGAACTGAAATCTAGCGATATGAAGGGAGGAGAGAAAAAAAGGAAACACATCCACACCACACACATCTTCAGACAGTGGGAATGCAAGAGTCACATAGAGATGAGACCCAGCCAGTGTAGTATTAAGAAGACAAGATTAAGGAAATGTAATCGTGCATGAAGCAAGTAGTTTCACAGCTGAGAAACAGATGGAGAGTGCAAATGACCACCATATCTGCGTTACCACAAGCTTGTTAACCTTCTGTTGCAGGTTTCACCTTATCTTCTGAAGCAAAAAAAAGTCATATGACCATTGCTTTTTCTTTGACCACATAGGTAAAGCTTACTATAGACATCACAGGGAAATGGATGAGGAAAGTTCAAATTATCTTTTACATTGTCTAAACAGCATGAACTGTAGACTCCAGCACATTAGCCTCAACAGTCACCTGCCTTAGCTAGCAGACCCAGAAAATCACATCTGCCTTCCCTCAACATTGTTTTTGTATTTATAAGCTCTATGGACCCTCCATCCTGAGAAACACTCTGAGAAAACTCACACAGAAAAGCAACTCCTAATTACGAGGTTTCAGACAAAGCCTTTTCTTGATGGATAGAAAGTCAATTTGATTTATACTTTCTTTCTTAATTCACAGACAAAACAAAAAGAGCACACCAATGTGGAGTCCACTGATGATTCTCTGGGTCAAATTCTGCTCACAGATATAAGAAAACAGATTCATACATTCATGTAATTGTTATTCACATTTGTGTAACTGAGTGAAGAAATTGTTCAGTCAACTCTGATCTGACTCCCACACTAAGAAAATTCAAAGCACAAAATAACCCCACTCCTGTCTGAATAATTCTGTGCAACAAACAGCACTATAAGAACCTAAAGATCAGATCTACAGATGGAATTTTACCCTTTTTATATGCTATGAAAACTATTTATTTGGAAATTTTAAAAAATGGATTTCGGGGTTGAAGTTAAACTCGGAAACCTAAAGGCCAAATTTCTGCCTTTGTCTGCCTTCCTCCATGCCCACAGACACAGCAAGCATGCTGCACAGTGACAGAAGGGTACATGTGGCCCAGGGAGTATCTGGATTGTGTAAGGACAAGTAGCTCTTTCCCCATCCCCTCTATGTCTTGTGCCATCCAGCGGTGTGTGATGGCTGAACCCAGGAAGCTGTCACACAGCTGCAGTGACTCCAAACTTCAAAGGAACCTTGTGAAAATCCCCAAAAAGAATGTTACAACACAGATGCTCCTTTAGTTGTCCTTAATTAGCATAGAAACTGAGCCTCCAGACAAAGGGATAAGAACAGATACTGTATCAGACAACTCTCTGTCCTAGCAAAAGCTAACTGCTTGTCTTTGCTTTCCATGCTCTTTGCTTCTTGTGCCAAGATTATTTATCTATTTCCTCTTTTAAATTACTGACCAGCAAGCTCTGCACCCTTACAAGCCAACAATACCACCTCTTATCACCATGATCACTTCATTTTGAAGCACATACTTCAATACTTTTTCCAATGGAGACCTTATGAGTTTCCTATACATGTCCAAAAGTCACTACATGGTCTTCCTTGCAACCCCACCCAAAAACTTTCCTGCAAAGCTAAACAACAAACAAATAAACAAACAGTCACAGCTACAGTTAAGCTGCTGGTAAACCATGGCCCTTGTTGTCATGCATGTAGGTGTTCACCCACAAACGATCTCTTCTGCCCAGTGTCTTTACCCATCGTCCACACTTCTAGAAGATCACCAAGATCTGTTTGTACAGCACTTAGGTAGGTCAGGTCCTCAGGTCTGTGGCCCATACTGACTGTTCCCAGTAACAAGTGTAACACAGATCACAAAGAAATCATTAGCAAATCAAAGGAAAGTTAAAAAGAATCGGCTTTTAGCTGCTTCAGCAGACAAGAGGGAACTCCTGCTTTCTCCACACTTCTTAATTTCTACTTATACAATTAACACTCCTTGATTTTACTTTATCATCATGGGGCATTTTCCTATTTGGAATTGTTTATTAACCTGAACTGATTTTTTTACTATGTATTTACATTTAATCATCTAGCAAGCCTGATTATCTTGAGTACTAATAATAATCAACACATTACTAACATCTCTTTAGCTTTAAGCCGTATGACTAAACATTGCAAATTAATTCTAAGTTAATCAGTTTCATTAGTTATGCAAATATTACTTTGGCTTAAAGCATTAAATCAGATTTAATTTGCTGAGACAATATTCATTGAGACTTCATGCAATCCATTCTTGCTTTCCATGTCGCACTGTGGGGTCTCTATACCAAAAAAAAAAACAACTGTTAAACTGGTGTTTTCACTTGCAACTTTCGTATTATGAAAAGATTTGAAAGCAAAAGAAAAAAAAAATTCAAGTCAAGTAGACACAAGAAATCACAATTCCCCCTTAAAACAGATTTAGTTGTACTTAAATTTACATCATAAACATTGTCTCACAAGATCACCGCGTTGAGTTTTTCCTACTGCAGGAGTAGTAACACCACATCATAGCGTATAAATGTGATCTCACTTGTGCCTTAACAACAAAGTATTTCAGT
The DNA here is from genome assembly GCA_013401255.1 of Urocolius indicus. NCBI lineage: Eukaryota > Metazoa > Chordata > Aves > Coliiformes > Coliidae > Urocolius > Urocolius indicus. The sequence goes on along the minus strand of WBNH01000274.1, from coordinate 47,230 downwards.
TGAATGTGTGAAGCAAACTCACTTAAGAGAACTGAGGATGCTAAAGTGCAGAATTATTCCTTACGGAATATGCAGATGTACTGACAGAAGATAGTTTGCAGGGAATTACTACTGTAGACAAATGTTCAGAGTTGGCTGCTCCTTTGAGCTTATTTAGACATATGTTTCCTTCACCTCAGTGAACATTCTGCCTGTGCAAAAACACAAATATCAATGTCATTGAGTAGGGGTTTAAGAACCTGGCTTACTGTGCAGGAAATCATTAGAGATTATCTAAACATCAGTTTCTTAATCCAAAAAACAAACTGGGAAATTGAGTATGTGAGAACCAAATCGATCAATGGGCCACTCTGAAGACTTGAATGGACTGTAGGAGATACGCTCTTTGTCACACCACGTTGCACCACATCTGCAGGTGGAGACCTGAGCACTGAAAGTACCAGCTCACCCAGAAATTGCTATTTACTCTTGTAAAAGAAGGAAAGATCAATGATTGAATCATCATAACTTGAACTCTCAATGCACTTTTGATGAGTGACTTGACTTCTAGATGCCTCAGCTCTTTATTTTCAGTAGCACTTTCCTACAAAGATGGATGCTTTAAGGACTGTAAAGTACTAGAACTGCTAAATGTAAAAGCACTATATGAAATTTTGCTGTAGTTTTCCATCTGTCTAGGCATTGGCAATGTTGGATTTATCCCAATATCATTGTGGAAACAGTAAATCCACATTTAGAAGATCTGTTTTCAGGAACATCTTGCTGTTCTAACTATGGAAACGGGATCCTTACTGACAAGTCATGTGACCACTGATTTGAATGGCAATAGGATCACAAATACAGTTCAGATATGGTGAACAGTGCAAGTTATTACAAGTTAGTTATTTGTATTTTACATCCCTTTTTCACATTTCTGTACTGTACATTTCTCACTCTTTGAAAAGGTAAACATAACTAAGATTTGGCCACAAACCACAGTATTTGCATGTTATTGTATACACAAATAACATGGCTTTAGTGATAAAGAGCAAAGGAAATTAGGTATTTAATTTAGATCTAATTTTCATTTGATGTACTGCAGTTGTCCAAGAATTCTTCCAATTCAGACAAGCCTATATCTTGGCCGAAAGAGTGTTATTGATTTCAGAAAGAATGAGATATGCTTGGCATTTTTCAGTTGTCTCTTAACATTCATCACAGTCAGACCATGACTAGATGTATGAGGAGCTACAGCTTCCAGTCAACCCACCATACTGCCATCTGTAATGACTTATCATCTCCACTAACAATGCTCTCCCGTAACATAGTCCTTTGGGTAATGGATCCGGTTAGGTCTACATTACCTGAATTTGAGAGAAAATAGAGAGGTTTTCCCTTTGCAGCTCTAGTATGTGAGACAAATGAAAGAATACCATATTTGGGTCTTCTGTGTTGAGGTGCCATGACATCCCAAGGCCTTCAGCAGAGTGGACAGGAGAACCTCAGACCTATCTTCCTCTCCCAAATCAGCTTGTGCTTCTCCTCTGGAACACAATTTCTGAGTCAAGACTGAGCCTTTCCAAACCAGTGAAAACTTCCTGTTGTTTTTTCCCATGCCTGCAAGCCATTTCTTACAAAGCATCTGCCTTGACTTAGTGTATCTTTGGCATGAGGACAATCTGGTTTGATATGGGTTGGCACCAAGCCTGTAGATTTAAACTCTGAAAAAGTGACTTCTCAAAAGGAAGTTTCTTTGATCAGCCATAATTCTAACAGGTTTCTTTTGCACATCCAAATTGCATTAGCTATTATACACAAATTCGACTCTACCAGGCTCTGTGAACTTAGAGTACCTGAACTTAGACAAGTTGACTGGGTCATAAAATATAGATTTGACTGCTTCATCTGGGGAGATGAGAGATACGCCTATCTCATGTAGCAGCTTCAGTAAGTATTTATTTCTTTAGCAGATCTTTGCAGGACAGAAGTTATTGCTCCATGTATCCACAGACATACAAGTAGTTGTACTTACACCATTAAAAAAAAGTGGGATGAAGACACACAACTAACTTCAGTCATGTGAGTGTGCTCAACTTGGTTTTTGTGAGATTGCACTAATCCATGCAATTTCAATAGCTGAAAGATGTCCCAGACAGCAGGGATGAATAAAAAAGGCAATCACTTCGTGTTGTTACAGTACTCCTCTCTTAGCAAATACTCATAAATTGAAATAGTTTAGAACTGAGATCATTCTTCTCTTCTAGTCTTTATTCATCATAAATTAAAATAGTCACCCTTATTTTCAGTCTGAGCCCTTTACTTTAGCAGAATATGTCTATGCAAAGGGCTCATGGATATATCAAATGCTTTCTCCTTCTTTTAGGATTTGGTCAACCAATTATTTCTTTATTAAATAAAGAAAGAACAAACAATGAAGTTTCTTTTTTTTAAGAGACTATTCATTTTTTTCTTCCTCAATTTCTCAGCTACTCATCAAAACAACACAAAACTCAAAAATAATGAGGAAAGATGTGAAAAGGATCTATCTTGACCTCTATATTTCTCACAAATGAGATGTGTTGAATTAATTTCCTCTGTGAGGCTGCAGCAATTACATATGAACTCATAAGTGGTGCACCATGTTCCTGTTTATTTTAACCCAAAGTAAAGTGTAGGCTTAAAGAAACCAGCATCCCACATTGATATCACCTGGCCCCATATTCAGCAGCCACACCAAGTGTCCTCATGACAGCAAAGAAAGATTAGGATCCTGCAGCCAGCTTGCTGTTGGGAAAGGGCAAAATATACCTGAGAAAGCAAGGAGAAAAAGGAAAGTAGGGGAAGCTCCATGAAATGTCTTTCTGCTATTTCTCTCATCCATATTCTCCTGCTTCATTTTTTATCTGCAGAATGCTCTCCTCTCTGGCAGCTATGTAGAGTCCAACACTTTTTCTAGGCCAAAAAGAACAAGGTAGAGACAGAAGAGTTGAGCCAAGGGGCACTTGCTGTGTGGTCTGGGCATGCAGCAACTGCTGGCTACCTAAGCCAGAGCTTTTTCAAGTTCCCCTTCATATCCACACGTGCTTCATCTGCGTAACAGTGAGACAGCTCTTGGCCAGATTGGTGAGTCATGGCAGGACTGCATCAGACCTACAGCTAGTGCTGCCTTTGGCTTTTTGAGCTTGTATTGTGAAAGCAGAGAATGGTAAGTGAGCATAGGCAGAGGAAACTCCTGCTGAAGGGAGTAAGAAAGGAGGCTGTGCAGTGGCTAGAAATAAAAGGTAAAAACTACTTATGGATGCCAGGGACATAGGGTAGCAGTGCCTGCTCGCAGCTGGCCAGGCAGCGAGCAGACCCAAAGAGGCCACTGGTCTCCGAGACCTGCTCTTCTGTGCATCTTGCCCCAAAAGGAGTAAGAGGACTGGAGTGAGCTGCAACGTGCCAAGGCAAGCTTTTCTGGCACAAACAAGTGGATTGCCTCTGGCAGGGTGAAAGTAACTTGTTACAAGTCAGAGGAGGCCAAGGGACAGGATATGGGGCAGGTGAGAGAAGGAGCCCCTGAGAGGTTGTACATGGGAAAAGGATCAAGAAAGGCAGTGGAATATAACAAAATAATATATAAAAGTAAGCAATAAGTCCTGATCCAAGCAAACAAACCAACAAATAAGTAAACAGAAATGTAGAACTAAGATGTCATCTGTGGTCCTTCTCCACTTCACTGGCCTTTGGTAATGCAAGCCATTACCCAAATAATAGGTTTTATCCTCTTTTGGCTAGTATTCAAAGAAAAAAATTGTCTCTGATGAGCCTGAAAAAAAAATCCTTCCTTTTGTCCACAGTAGGCTAAACCTAGAAGAACAAGAGTACATGTGATGAGAAAAAAAGAAGCCAGGTGCCTTGAGACCGTATGGCATCCACTGTACCTTGAGCAGGGTAGTGACTCCCACAGTCCAAGCACCCACTGACATATCTGAGTGGCACCTTCTGCCCCTCCAGCCTGGCACTAGCCACCATCTCCTTCAAACACCAACCTTGAGCAGTCAGAAAGCCCCAGCTTTCTAACAGATATCTAATAAACACAAATATTTTGGGAACAGTAGCACCAATGCCAGCAAAGAGTTGATTAAGAAGCCGTTGCCATTTTACTCTAAGGCTATAGCAAGTTTGTACCAGTCTTGCCATTGCCTTCCACGGGGTTGAGAATCAAAACCCTTTGGATGTAAACTTAGCTCCTACCTGGCACACCATCTCCTTGCTAATTAGGGGAGATAATTATGTGAAGATCATTGACAGAACACAGCCCTGGAACAAGCAATCAAGTTCTCATTCAGTGCTAAGCCAGGGGAAGGAAACAAGGTCCATTCCAGAAGTCTTGACTTGCAAGTGTGCAAATGGAGAAACTAAAGCAAGTAGTGAGGTCAGTTGGAGAAGAGAGTGCAGAGATTTAAGTGAGAGATTTTTTTTCTCTATTAGATCAACAAATACCTGGAATTCAACTTTCAGCTGCACAAAAAACTTGCAGAGAAGTATGCCAGAGATAATTGGCAGAATACATGTCTTAGAAGGACATTAGGAATGATAAATGCACAGAACGGCAATAATGCCACATCAGCAAAGACTCCTCAGCTAATCTGAATCAGAAATTATAGAAAAGAGTAAGAGCAGGAAAAAAAATCTTAGCTACAGAAGCAAAACTATCTCTTACCTTCCTTTCAGAAAGGCAGCAACTTACCAGTGCTCAAGTCCCAACCAAATCATCTAGAAGGTGGGAGTAGCAAATCCAAAACCTCCTCAGAGCAGGAAAGGTATCAAATGCAGGCTCCCTTCCCCTTAGAGGCAGTAGCATTTGTTCTCCTTGTGGAAACTCTTTAGGGGGAAAAGAATGAGTTTACAAGGGTTTCTTCCTCCAAAATCATAGTTGTAGAGATTTACAACTTTGGATCCTGAATGAGTGCAGCTGTTTGCCTCCAAGGAACCTGATATAGTGCAAGCAGGGATTCATATTCATACCTCTGCCCAGATGTCTCTAGCTTGCTTTGGGTGGCTCTTTGTACTGTTTGCATAATTTGAGATCGCTTTTTTGGAGGTGTCTAATTCCTTCTATGAGCTTTACAAGAAGCTTACAGACCAAACTTTGGAGATGGATGCTGTTTCAGTGGTCAGATAGACAAAAAGCTAAGCAGAGAAGTCTGGTGTCAGCTCCAGCTCTTCGAGCTTCGGAGATAACTATTGGCTTTTGCAAAAACACACCACAGCTGAGCTCAGGTAAGATATGGAAGAATTGGGATCAATCACCTCCTGGGCCTGTTCCCAAGCATTACACTAACTCCTTACACACACCAACGAAGCATTACTGAGGAAAAAAAAAAAAAAAAAAAGAGTATGAGATTAATCACAAACAAACTGAAAGTTCTTGTCATTTAAAACTTGATTCCTATCTCACTTCATGATGGTGTAAATCAAAGTGTCTTTCATTTCTCTTGTGTTTCTGCCAGTAGTGATTAAAAAGTTTTGTAAAATAATCTCCCTGTAATGTTCAGGAAGATAGTCTGTTTGTCAAGATGGTTGATAACATTCATCTCTCTAGATTTTGGCGTCACAATGCAAAACACACACATATCCTCCGAAAACATAATGTCTGCTCTAGCTCATTACCTAAACAGCTGACAAACTCCATTAATTTGACATTGAGTTGGGAAAAAAAAAAACACAACAAAAAAAACCAAAAATGCTGTAGACTTTGTAAGTCATATAAGGACAAGTAGAAAACATTCCTACATGTTTTATCAGTATTAACGCATTTTCTGACCGATGGCCAATTACACAACGTCCTCCTGCACCCCTGGAGAGAATCACTCTGGGAAGTACTGACCTTGAAATAATGAAACCTTACTGAGTGTCAGTGGAAGAGGTAAGAAAGTGAACAAGCTGAGGATGGCTAATACTATTCCTTTTTTAAATGGACACTAAGATTCAGAGTTATTTCCTCTTATAGGTCTACATATATTTGTCTAATTTAGTAACTTCTACTTCAATCAACTCCCATGAAAAAAAAAAGTATTAACTGCTCTCCAATCCACTACACAATGTTCACCCAAAAAACTGTATTCTTTTAAACAATAGAGTACAGACAGTTCTAACTTTTTATCAGTAGATTGTGTGCTATCATTTTTATACAATTAACTTGTATTAACTAATAAACCAATATTTAATTATTGAAATTACTGAAGTCTTTTGAGACTCTCTCCTATCCATCATCGGAATCCACAAGCTGGGCTGCGTTACATAGCAAGAGAAAGTCAATGTAATTGCAGCCCTTTTGAACCTGAAAGTCCATTGAAATGCTTGAACCAAAATCTCAGGATACAGGCAACGTGCCATTATTTTTTCATGTAGTATTCAAATATCATGGAAATAGAAAATGTAGAAATCCCAGTGTAATTCTACCAATCTGTCCATATCTAGCATTAGCATCACAAATACCTATTCTGTCCAGGACCATTAAAATAGAGCAAATGTACAACAGATGTTTTTTTTCCAGGGTAGCATGCCAAAGCACAGTCAGTAAGCGCATACACATAGATAAGATGAACAAGGCCAGGTGCAAAACTATTTCTTACCTTATGAACTTCTGAAGTCACATTTTGATCTCATTTGCAGCAATGCTAATCCAGACTTCAATCAAATTCAAATTTATGCTGTCATAAAAGAGAGAATTTGGCTTTTAAATTACAGCAGCTAAGCACAACAGATTTTGTTTCCCTTGGAGTGTTTTTAAGCTCCTGATAAAGAGGCAGTTTTTATGTCTTTAATAATCCCTTCTTCCTGAATTCAATGAGGTAAGCATCAACCACACATGCAGACATACAGGGCTTCCTTCATTCATCATGATAGCTTTAATGTATTTTAAAATAGTTTCTAAATCAGTGCATAATAAATGCTAAAAGAGACAGAGGAATGAAGCTCAGACCTGACTGTAAAAGGCTGTGCCCCCCTCTTTTGACATTTTGAGACAACAGACAAAAGATAAACAAGAATGTGAAAGAAAATCTTTGGAAGAGGGACTAGAAAAATACACTGCTCTTAATTATTAGATTTATGTTCCAATTGACATGAGGATTACTGGATCAAAGACAACTGGTTTTGCCATCCAGTGAATAAAGTTCACAACTCTTCGTACTTCAAACCTTATTCGGCCTTTAGGCTTTTGCTGTAGAACAAGAATATGTATAAATTCACAGGCTGCCTTTTCAGCTCAGTGCCCCTTCCAGGCACTCAGAAGTTCTTGCACACAATGAGCTCCACCTGCCTCATTTAACACCTGCAAGTGCCTGCTCACGTACAATTATAAGACTTTAAGTGATGTGTAAGTCAGGAAACTGACACTATGGCCCACGTTAGAAAAATCCCCATTCCCTTGTCTCTCCTGATCTACTTTTACCGTCCACGGCAGTTCTGATCCCACCACTGAGACCCCAAGGGTAACTCCTTATTACACTCACAGCCTCCACATAAGAATATATAATTCTCACAAGAAGGTCACAACCCTCTAATTCATACAGATGCATGCACTAACCACAGGACATCGTATTCAAGAAGAACTCACAGCTCTAGAACTAAGTTGAAAGCACGCACAGTAAAACACTAAGAGTTACAGTCATACAGACACAAGATCAGAGCCAGACTCTTTTCCAACTACTTTTGGTTTTAAAAAAAGCAACAACAACAAAAAAAAAAACAAAACAATACAGGCTTCTTTGTCTCTTAGCATCCTTCCTCCTAGCTTTAATGGAGGTAAATCACAGATTTATACACCTTGGCTGCTTTTGTCAGGAGCTGCCACAGATCACAGCACAAGACTGTCAAGAAAACTGGGAAGAGAGAATCAATAATTAAGTAATTGGCTCAACAACAGAGACACACTTTCTATAAACAAACTCTCCTGTTAGTCAGTACTTAAGAGGATGGATGTGGTCCAAGGTTAGTTACTACTTGCTGCTTTGGAACAACAACATATTTTTTAATAACATCTTTTATAATGTGTTTCTTTTTGGAATTTGGGGCCTGGCTGAGGCAAAAGAGAGTGAAACATTAGAAATGTGATCAAAAAAAAATCAAAGTAATAGAGAAAAGTAGAAGCCTGTGTTAAATATTTGACTAAGCTGTCACAGCCATTGTCAGCTCCAGTTCAACTGTAATTGCCACATTGAGCAGTATATTACCAGGGCAAACTCTTCTGGAATGCTTTGGACAAGGCAAAGTTAATCTATAGGATAGAAAATAATGAGCCATTTTAGGTTTAGTTCACTAAACAGTACACAGAAGAGTGCTTCAGCTTTCCAATACCAGAGTGAAAAATAAATAAAAACAAAAAAACACAAATCAAAAAAGAGGAGAAACAAGGAGTTAATCTATTTTATGTGGTAATTCAGTGAACAATGAGAAGCACCACAGAGCTGAGCACAAACACAAGCAATGCCATATCACCTGTTACTTCTATACTGCTCTTTTACAACACCTGTCCTTGGGATGAGTATGCACTCAGGAACAACGGGATATGAATTACCATTGCATCATTATAAGTCATCTGCATAAATGAGTCTGAAGCCCAAAAATCGTAATTCGTCATGACAGATGTATGCGGCATCAGACGTTTCTAATGGAGTTTGGGTGTAAGAAATACTGGAGTATTTGTGGGCTGCTCTGCTCTTCAGGCAGTAAGCACAATCCATGGCAGTGTACATGCCCAGTGCTATCTTCCGAAAACTAGAAAATTGTATGTTATAGCAGATGCTGCACTATGATTCCTGCCCCACCCTCCCCCACGCCCCTTACACTGTTAAGGGCATTCAGCTAACTGTATTGCTGTAATTAGCTGTGTTCTGTCTCTCAAAAGCCGATTTTTCACACACACGAGTATTCCACTGGCACTACTTCTCCAAGGAACTGTAAAAAGGCATGTTAAGGTTGCAGAAATGGAGAAAGAGAGGGAAAGATAATTAATCAGAATAACTGGCCTAAACTGGGTCTACAATGATTGCAAGTTCTGGGTTGCTCCTGTGCAAAGCAGGCTGATAGGTTGGAGCTCTGCTGTCAGATGTCAGAGAGAAACCTTGTACCTGTTCCTTTGAGCCAGACCTCTCAGTCCTTGCTCCATCAACCCCACATTTCAGATCAGCAGGAGATCCGATGGAGTCAGGACTATGGGAGTTTCCTGTTTACATTTTTCTCCTGTGCAGAGCAAACCTACAACCTACAGCTGCAGCCCCAATGGCTGTTATCACTCCTGCAGTTTCTGTGCCCAGAAGGGCACATACACTTCTGCACAGCGGCCTTGAGGCAAGGATTTGGGGAAGCACTCCAACATATGTAAAGCAATCCCTGCATGTCCTGGTGCTTGAGCAGAAGAATAATATCAGGCATATATTTAATTCCTTGCCATTTCAGTGGAACCTCGACAGACCAGAGTTAAGCTCCCACTTAAGTAAGTACACTTAAGCACTGCCAGAATAAAGATGGTTCTCTGAGTTGGAAAATATACCTAATGTCATTCATTCTGATTACATAGTTGTGTATGAATCTAGGTGTAAAACTCTTTGTATGTGTGGCTACAAAGCTGTATAAAGGCTCCTCCATTTGTAAACTGCTAGTACTCTCGAATCTGTGAATTTAGGTTGACAACATGTGCATATATGCCTATACTTATGCATAATTGCTATTTCATTTAGGATAGATACTAACTCAGGACCAGATGCGCAAGACTGTCTAATGATCATGTCTTTCCATCAGAAATAAAAGGGTTTGCTTACAATTCTAACTTAAGTATGTTAAAAGCAATAGGGCATCAAAATATTTTTATAGACACAGCAAAAATCTCTCAATGATAGCTTCTGGGGAGGGAATTTCCAAGACAGGTACACTTTCAGGGGGGTGAATTTGCTTCTCCCTACAACATGTACGAGATTCCCCATGACAGCTTAGGTGAACTGGTGGGCTGAATGTAGATCAATAGGCTGGATGTAATTAAGGATGTATGATTGTTACAGATAATTAAATGTTTTCTGCAGTGTATACTCTGTACACACAAGAGCACAAAGACACTTAAATAAAAAGCTGATTTATAAATACCTGGCTATTTGCGATGCTCTTCTTCAATAACCTTGTTCAAAGGAGGAAAGGAAGGCTCAGTGATCTGGTATGTATGTCTTGCTATCAGCACAAATCCAGCCCTCAGTGAGCCTTAAGTCACAAAACACCTCACAGCCACTGGAACTTTATCTGGAGGTCAACATACTGAAGGTATGCTAAGCAGGTAAGGAAACAGAAATGCCCCTACAGCCTGTGGTGTGGTGACTGAAGACAAGACTGCAGCTCAAGGCTCCACTAAAACTGCAGCAGGCAGCTCAGGGCAAGTGGAATACAGCCTCACAACCAGCACTGCCTAGAAGATAATTTTTACCCAAAATGGCTATATCTATGTTCATTCCATCCATGCAATTTGCTATCACAACCAGGCTGGAGTGCAACAAGCCCAAAAGGACCATTCACAGTGTCATGTCCCCTGCAGCGTGACACAGGCAGAGCAGTGCCGCCACCACCACCCCTGACAGGCATTGCACTGAGAAGAGTGGTTGTGTTATCAAACACCACATGTTGTTTTAACACCCTCGCTAATAAGATCCTCAAAGGCATCTGAGCACCAGCAAAATACTGCGAACCACCAAATGCTGCAGATAATGAGGGCAACCCACGGCACCTGCCAGGCAAAGAGTGACATCAGGTGTCACTCAGTATTGCTGCTCGTCAGGCTCTTCCAAGATGGCTTGTCAAAAAAAGATATCTTTTTAATCATTTTGGGTTGTTTTTTTTTTTAAGCTGCACTGTTTTGCTTTACTTTGAGTGTCTAGGCATTTTTGTAGACAGGCAAGCTCTCTGGCCTCAGGGAGTTTGCTTTGTGATGTACAGTGGGCATGCATCTGATTCAGAAGCCAAACTGTTGCTCAGGAACCACTGGCTTGGCAGGAGGAGTCTCAGAGAGGGACATTTTTGCTTGTCTCTCTCTTTCCCAAATCAAGGTATATGAGCACATGTAAATAATGCAAGAACATGTCTGGGTTTTTCCTCACTGACTGCTTCTTCCATGGGAAACAAAGTTGCAGGACCCCAGAAACATGCTACTGCCCATGACACTGGAGAGGAGTGTCGGTAAAGGGTCAGCAAGGCCATATGGACAGACCTCAAGGAAACTGCACTTCACGTGAGCAGGTCCTCACAAGCGCACAATGCTGCCTTTCTTTTGTTAGCTAGTGTGGTTCAGTCGGTCTCTTACTTTCATAACCTCCCCACTTTGCTCCATTTCTAAGGTGATGGGGCGATGGGGAGGAGGAGGACAGAGCAATATAAAGACACCTGCTAGATGGAATTAGGTAGACCATTCATCAGAATAACCCTGCTGTAGCAGGGGAAAAAAATGGGTATGCTAAGCATAGTGGAATGAAGTGACAAAGTGCACCTCATAACCATTGCAAGGTCAGAATGAAACCTAACATCACTACCAGTTAAAGTAGAGCAGATGACGCTGAAGGAAGACAGCTGAGGGGACGGTAGTGCTCTTGAGAGGGGCAACAAAGAGGGGCTTTGCCACTCTACCCTCATGTGTGACATTTGGTTCTAGTTCCCAGTGCAGATGGATACAGGTCATGCTGTTGAGGCCAGACCAGGGGAGTTGATTGGCACTTCCTAACTGCCCCCAGCTACCAGCCCCCACTGAGAATCCCGTCCTCGCACCTCACACATCTCACACATCTTGTTCTTTTTTCACACTTTAGTCCCAAACACAAAATCCCGCAAAGGGCTTTATTATTTGATTCCAAGATTTTAAAGCAACATCTTGTCTCAGGGAAAATTTGTGTTATGCTGGGTCATTTTCCCTTCTACCCTTTGACCCTTCCCTGGATACACAATGAAGGCAGGAGGTAGCTTTTGATGATGTAGTCATACCCTCATATTTAGTTTGTAAATCCTGCTCTGGGGAGCAATTATCTTTTTGGTGGTTTGCTCCATCATTCGACAGAAATAGGGTCCTGATTTCTAGCTAAGCTACTAGAAGCTATAGTTGTAGTAATAAATAGCAATAACAACAACAGCAATAATGATAGTTACAAGGAAAACAGTCCTTTACAAAATAAATGGACCTTTGTGAAGATAAGTAGTCCTGAGAACATGATCGATTCTGCCCGGCTATAATTGATCATAAAGCAACAAAGTCACGCACCCCGAAATGCCTCTCTTTGATCACTCGGCAGGCGAATTATAATCCTTCATCAGCAATATGGCAACTGTGCGTGGAGCCGTAAGAGAGCGTTTGACAGGAACATTTGTATCTCAGCCATTCCCATCCACTAACAAGGCCGCCGTATCTGCACAATAAGCATTTACCTCGTTAAGAGGACCGCGACATATTTTCCCTCAGACACAAACTCTCAGAGCAGTTAGCAGCCAGACGAATGGGAATTTCAAAGGCCCACACGTCCACCACCTCAACCACTCATTAGCCTGTGCACAGTGCATTCTGATCATAGAATCACAGAATCCTTGCTGTTGGAAAAGACCTGTAAGATCATCAAGTCCAACCACAAATCCCACACTGACAAAGCCCCACTAAATCGTGTCCCTCAGCACCCCATCTACACGTCTTTTAAATATCTCCAGTGCTTAACAACCCTCAGTGAGACGTGGAGTTGTTTTGTGGAGTGAGATGGATGCACATTGCATCGACACCACTGCCCAAGTAACATCTCTAGGAGCTGAGAGCATCCCTTGTACTCCGCATCCTCCTACGGGGG
>WBNH01000274.1:1334-33223 GCA_013401255.1 Urocolius indicus | reverse complement strand
CCGCCCTGCGCTGCCCGCCGCCGCCGCGGGGGGCGCGCCCTGCGCCCGCCCGTGCGTAAGTACCGCGGAGCCGGGACACGGAGGGGGCCGGGACTGGGGGCCGCCGCGGCGGGGCTGCCCGCCCGCTCTGCTCTGCTCCGCTCCGCTCCGCGCCGCGCCTCGCGGCAGAGGGAGGGAGGGAGGAGTGCGCGGAGCCGCGGTTCCTTCCCCGTCGCCCCCGCGGTGGGCGTCGAGAGGCACCGGCCGCTCGTCCTTCCGCCTCGGCGGTGGTTTTGGGGCACCCCTTGTTCCGCGGAGGTGAAGGGGTTCGGCAGTGTCCTTGGTGCTTGGACTTTGAAGCCAGCCGCTCCCTGCCTGGGCATCGGAAGCCCGGCAAGAAGCTGGTGGCGATTTTCTCCTTGGGAAGAGGATGCACATCCTTTAGGGATGCTTTCCCGATCAGTGGCCAAAACTTCACACTCCCAAAACCGCGTGCGGTATGCCCTCAGCCTCGATGGCAGAAATAAGTGCTGCAGTTGCCTTCTTGGAAACTTTCTATTACTTTCTGAATACTTTCTCCATTCTTTCTCTGCAGCAGAAGGCAAAAGCAGTGTTTCCTATTCCAAAAGCCACACCTTGTAGTGGCATAGTTAACTTCAAAGAAACTCAATGTTTCGTCTTAAACCTTCTTTCAGGTCTGGAGATCAGTTTGCTTTTTTCTTTCACAAATCCACCCGACTTCTTGCAATCTCTTCTACCAAAGCTTGTGCAATTTAATGTCTCCTGTATTAAAGCAGCAAAATTCTCCTAGTAGTGCTCATTGCCTCTTTTTAAGGTCTAACTCATTGACATGTTAGTGGCTAATCTTTTTTTCCCTTTCTGGTAATAAAAAAGCTGCTGTGAGTTTTGACAGCTGTTTGGAACTCCATAAGGTCATCTATCATATCTTTCTGCCTAATGCCTCTCTTTAGGAATTAGGATTAAATTATAACAACAGGGAATCTCAGGCATTCATTACCCCACTCCCACACTACACACCAAGCTCGCAATCTGGTAGACAAGACCAAATTCGTGAGATATATGGGTATTCGAGTGTTGTTGTGTTGTTCATAGGCTCAATTACAGCACTGATCTGAACAATGTTGGAGTCAAAATACAGGATTAGACAGCCAACAGATAACATAGTTGCCGTTTCCAGGATCTTTTGGTTATCTGTGCATGAATTGAGCTGGGGCTTTTTTATTATGTCCCTTTTGGTAACAAAGCCTTTGTTTTCCATTTTCATCTGATTTGTTTATAAATTTAACATGCTCTTGAAATTCCACAGGGATGATGCTATCCCTGATCTTCATTTCTCCCTAGCTCAAAAATTGATAGGAGCAAGGAATACTAATTTGTATTCATCCACAAGCATGCAAGACATGCCTCCAAAGTCAGTTTTTAGAAAAACTCTCTATCCTGAATTTGTTTCCACCCCATTTCCCTGTGTTACCTTAGTGCCAGGGAAAACAGAGCCCATGGATGCTGGAGAGACTCTGCATAGTTATTGCAGCAAGCATGTTTCTTCCCCAGTGTTTGTACCACGTGCAGAGCAGAGACTGGATCAGGCATCACCAGAGAGCCCTGCAGGAGCAGAAATAAATAGGGAAGTTAGTTTTTGTGGAGATTTAGCATGTTTATTACGATGGTTCACAGCCCAGAGAGGTCATCAAAATCTCAAAAGTTACACATTTTTTTTTTCTTTCAATTTAGTTTACTCTGTTTAGTGGTTTTGCTACACTCTTTTATTTTTCTTTTTCTTCCATCTATCACCCCAAGAAGAAATTACATCTCAACCTCAGTGTTCAGGTTCTGACAGACAGTGGGCTCATGGCTAATGCCAGTTATTCCTTCACTGAGATCAATGGGGCTAGATGATGGGCAAAAATGAGAGGAATCCTTTTTCCCTTCAACCTCCAGTATCACGTTTAATCTTTATTATTGTACACAAAGTCCAGCTATGAAGCTGACCATAGAAAACCAGCTTTACAGTCCGAAAAGAGTTCAACCAAGATTATTCTTAGTAAACCTTCAGAGAAGGATGACACTTAGGTGTCAAAAAAATTCTTATCTTTCATTCTGCTTTTGCAGACATGCTCAGCTACTACTTTCAGGCCACATACAACATGTTTTATATTGAACTCGGAACTTAATATCCATTTCTTTGTTGGATTTTTTGTTGTTTTGGTTTTGTTTTTAATAGAACACTTACCTTGCGAGACCTGGGGCTGTTTAGCCTAGAAAAGAGAAGATTGAGGAGGGACCTTAAAGTGCCTAAAGGGTGGATGTCTGGAGGATGGGGCGACACTTTTTTCTGTAGTGTCCAGTGACAAGACAAGGGGTAATGGACATAAGATGTAACACAGTTTCACTTAAACACAAGCACTTCCTTCCTGTGAGGGTGAGGAAGCCCTGGCACAGGCTGCCCAAGGACACTGTGGAGTCTCCTTCCTTGGAGGTTTCCAAAACCCACCTGAATGCGTCCCTGTGTGACCTAATGTAGGTAAACCTGCTTTAGCAGGGGAGTTGGACTAGATGATCTGTAGACATCCTTTCCAGACTCTACCATTCTGTCATTCTGTGATCCTATGCTTCTGTGATCATACAATTGCAAAGCTGTACCAATGAATGTAGTCACTAAAGCTACTGCACTTACTGGGTTGGTTTGTTTTGTTTTTTCAGTGCTTATTCAACCTCTTTTACTTTACTTTTACCTCTTTGATTTTTACACTAAGGTCTTCTTATGCACTTAGCTGTTGTCTTCTCCTCTCTCTTACTCATGTGGCTTTTCTGTCTTTATTAGTACTGACTCTCTCTCTTTCCATACTTTACTATCTTTTTAATTCTCTTCTGCCCCTGCATGGCTGAGAGATGAAGGAAGAGAAAAATTACTTTTGTCTCATCATAGTCACATCTGTACCAGTGTGCATCAGGGGAACTGCAGTATAGCCCTTGCAAGTGCACTAATCGTTTGCTGCTACAGGTTATTCCAACACAGTTCCTGGCGTGCTCGTGTCCTTCTGTTGGTGCCACTATAACACAGAAACCAGACCTCAGAAAAGTCCTTCTTAATACTATAGCCAGTCAGGAAAATAAACAGCAATATGTAACTCCAGCTATGTCTGAGTAATTCAAGCCCCGATGCTGTAATGAGCTGTGCTTCCAAATGCACTTTTGATAATTTGTAATATCCCAAGTAGATATCCTATAGGGAAATTTAAGCCATTTTTCTTTACCTGAGTTATTCTTGCCATGGCACATTATCGCTGGAACAGTTTTCAAAATGATTAGACTTCCAACACGTTGCAGAATTATGTGGTTTACAGGCCTGAATTGACCATGTTTTTCTCAGGCTCTTTTTTTTTTTTAAAATTGAGATGTTACATAAACACTATAGAAACTCCATTATCCAAACACCTTTGTATGCCATTTTGACTGTAGCAGCTATGCATCTTGTTAGTCTCAGTAGTAAAATAGTCTTTAATACACCATTGTATTTTGAAACAAAACATGTTTTTCCTTCTTTTGAAGTCTCATATGTATTATTGGGTCTTTTAGCAAAGTCTAAATGGACAAGCACCTAACTCTAGCTGTACAGTAGTGGGCACTGGATACCTGATAGCTCTGTGCCCCTTCAAAAACCTTTGAGGTTCATTTTGCTGTGCCTATGTGGCTCAATATGTAGGTCTTCTGCAGTTAGAGTGAGTGGCATGTGATTAGGCACCACATTACTGAGCAGTAAATCCAAAACTTCATGACAAAAGCCTGAACAAGTAGACAGTTCTACCATGTCTTCATTAAGGGCACATTTGGCTCTTTTGGATTGACAGAGGAATTCAGTTTCAGGGCCAAGTTGTCTTTCATAGGAGATAATGTATCACCCATCATCACCTAGCGGAAAGTGCTCTTTGGCACTTTCTGTGATATATCTAGCATCATAGTTCACACTTCAGGTAGATAAGGCTCAATATACAAGGCTTTAAAAATCAATGTGAACATTTTACATTGCCCACAGAGGCTGATAAAAATCCTAAGAAAACGGTGGGGTTTCAGTCTTAGTTTCAGTCAGTGTTCCCAGTCATTCTGAGTTAAATCTGAGGACACCACAGAACAAAATGTTTGCCAATCCCAGCAGCCATCTGCCTTATGCATTCACCTTTTAGGCACTAGAAATAAGAGTAATCCTATAAAATAGAGATAATAAAATATAACAGCCAACCCAGCTCCAGTAACACATACCTATTGCTATAATAGGGCCTGTGTTGGGGTTTTTTTTTCTTCATTTATTATCAGTTCAACCAATCACTTTTCGCAAAAGGCAAATACAGAGATCTTCTCTAGCAGTCTGAGCCAGCTTGAGCTTTGACTCCTCGTCAACAGGACTGCAAATGGTCCTGAGGTCTTTGGACATCTAGACCTCTCAAATGCTTCCCTTGGAGCCTGAGTTTATGTGGTAGTGCAAGAGCAAAGCTTATCTTTTAGTTTTGTCATGTTGCCTCTGATATACCCCAGAAGTAAAAAAAAAAAGGATGATAGTGTTCTTATGCCACCGTGTCCCTGTGACAGACCACCCCATGAACATTTATTTCCTGAAGAGGTCTTACTGCTCTGTCCATACATTCAAAGCAGGGGAAGTAGAAGGTGGATTGCTGTCATGGTCTGTACTGGCCACAGTATTCCTAGTAACATGAAGATAACCATTCCTGTGAAAAATCCACTCTTAATTTATGATTTCAAAACAAAAATAACAGGTAACAAAGGCCAGCTGAAGAGAGAAAGAGTATATTTTAGGTACCAGGCAAGGACAGGATTTGGTAAACCTAGATGCTGTTCCTGTCTTTCCCAATGTTCTTGGATAATCTTACACTATTACTGCCTAGAATGATGTAGCTTGAAAACCAATTTTTATTTATGGAAAGGCTAAGGGCTAGTGAATGCAAGAAGTCTGTCTGTCTCCCTGCTCCTTTCTGTCCATCCTTTCCCTAAGGATGAAAATTCACGCAGTTATCTGGAGCTACAGAATAGCAGGAGTGAGTGCAAGCATACAAGTTGTGATGTGTTAACTATGATACAAACTTTACAGTGTTTCCTAAAAGCGCAGAAGTTCATCCTTTAACTAACAACAGTATTTCAAACTGGTATTGGTATCTCGTACTAGAGATGGATGCATCCCTTTTTTTATGAGCTATAGAAATCAGGCTAGTAGCATATGCGAGTTAGTATTAAAAGGCCTTTTAGCTTTGTAAAACCTTTTTTTTGGTCAAAGGCTTCATCAGATCTGAGAGATTAATAACTGCTCACATCTAAGTGTCAATCTGGGTTCAATCAGAAATAAATCAATAGTTAATTCCTGCCAGTACTTGATGGAGTTTTATTGTGTGTTACCAAAAAAATCAGTCATGTTCAATAGTAGAGACTTCAACACGAGATAAGGCTTCACTTGTCATTTCCAAAAGAACTAAGCCTGCAACAAACAGTTCAAAACTCTATTAATCTAGATGTTTATACAGATACACAAACATCTTCATCCAAATATTATGAGTATAGAAAGAGACATTGAAATGAACATCTTTCCTTTTAACACATGCAGAGTTTGAGATACAAATCACAAAGGTAAAGTGGACAAGAATAGGGATAGGAACATTCACCTTTTTAGTGAATTTAAGATGTCTTTATTGATGTGGTCCTGTCTACGCGTGTTATGTCAGTACTTTGAGGATTAAGAGAGAAGGCCAATTACAAATACTCTTTTTCTTTTGTTCTTGGTGTTTTGTGAGATGCTTAAAGGAACAAGGTAATGTCTTCACAGCTCCAGCTATCAAGGTGAACTCAGGAGAGTTAAAACTCAAAAACCAAGGAAGCTGCAATAGGAAATGGATTAAGTGCCATCATGCAGTTTAACTACAGTATGTATTAAAAACTCGGCATCATCTCACTTAAATTAAATGGCATTCTGAGGTGGATAAGCTTGAGGAGCAAGTTGCTCTGCACTACATGTTGTGGGAATTTACAACCACCACACTGTTCAGTGTAAGGAGCCCCAGCCAATGGTGTAGTTACAAGGAGGTTCATGCTGCCAGGGTTATAGAGCAGAAATTTCTCAGCTTCTACTTTTTACTTCTTCCTGAAGTTGTTTTCCTTTTGGCTCAGAGTATCGAGCCCTACTACACAATTATCTCTACTCTTGTGTCCCCTCAGGGACAAATACATTTTTCAAGACAAGTGACTTAGTTTCACTTCTGATTTAACCCAACCTCACATGCAACATGACAGCATCCATCTAGAGGCAGATATGACCCAATGACAGCAGTGTCAAAACCATATATATACTTAAAAATCCCTATTAGGTAGGGAAGCATTGTTATTCCTTGTTTACTGTCAGGGCGTCAAGGTTCCAGGAAACAACATTATTTGCCAAAGATCACAGAGACTGGAACATATGTAGGAATTGACTGCCAGACTCCATAGTACATCCCCAAGACATGCACATCTTTGAAAACCTGCCACTATATTATGTGGACATGACATTTACATATACATAGATATATATGATGATGAACATTTTTAATTGTCTTCATATAGGGGATGATGACAACAGAGGGGAAAAAAAAAGGGCACGTTTTGTGAACAGCAAAAAAATTTCAGTCAAAAAACCTTGAGAGGGTTTTTAAAGATGGGAAACAAATGTCTCTGACTACATATTTGTCATTAAAAAGCTAAATAGAGCAATTATCTGTTTGCACAGAGATAAGGTCTTGAAACATGTTAAATATTTTCCTATGGCCATTATCAGGGAGAGCGTGGTCATGGCTAGATAAATTGGCTGGTAGAAGGAATGCTATTCGGATGTGAAGTGGAACAGTAAAATGCAGGTCTGTCTCCTACATCAAAATTAACTTCTCAGAGGAATTTAAAAATTAAAAAGGAAAATACACACTTGTTTTTAATCAACTAACCACACTCGATGCAACACATTATATTAAAAGATGCAACAACAAAATAAACCCACACAAAAATCCATTACGTCAGGCTTGATTTGGATCTCTTCTATACTTGTACACAGCCAGAGCGTTGCCAGTGAATTCAGGGTGCCATGCTGCAGCGTTACAGGGATGCATACTGCAGAAAGGAGAACATGGTCCAGATAACACAAGAATAGTGATTTATAGAGAAAAAATGCACACACAAACTACTTTTTCTGAGAAACTAACTTTAAATAGCCTGTAGCTTCCTCTGACTGTGAAGGCAGCAGACCACTTCCATCAGGCTATTAATTTACTTAATAAGTTATGATTATTATTGATTTGTCAGGGATTAGTCTCAGATTTATGCTGTCGAGGAAATGACCCAATATCCTTTGAACTCCATTTAACTGAGATCAATGGTAAATGGATCTGGCCCCAGAGGTACCGAGCGTTGCAGGTGAAATAAAGCAGCTTTGTGCTTTTTTGGTTTTCTAACCGCCATAATGGTACAATCTATAAACAAGGAAATCCCATGCCTTACAATCTTTTCCTCCTTCTCTTCTTTTTTCAGATCATTCACTCACCTGCCTGTAAAAGTAATCCCATCACATGCATTTGAAGGACTTAGAGATGCTTTCATCATGTAAGTTGACAACATTTTCCATAGGTTTTTCCTTAATTCCTTGCTAGAAATTCTATCATAGATCTCCATTCCAAATCACATCTTTTTAACAATAACATGAAAATGTGTCGCTCAAACATACTGTTGGTGAAACAAAAACTCAGTGAGGAAAGATAAACATAGTATTTCTTTTCTTATAAGCAATATGTAGAAGAGTCCTTGAAAAGTATGATTTTTCAGCAGTTGTTTAACAGATCACATTAATCATATTGGAGAGAACTGGATACAGCTTCATAAGTGCTGACAGGTGATTTTGATTGGCAGAGTAGATAGATTTCTATCATAAAACGTTATCACTCCTATGATAGCTGTGGCATTCTGTGATTATGCATTTATATGGTACCCTAATAAGACATTTCTTTGGCATTTTGCTCCAAGGGATCAGCGTTTCAGGGGATCGGTAGGACCAAACATTTTCTTAGATCTTTCAATTTACACGTGCTGTAATTTTGCACACCAGGTCTGTGTTGCTTCCTCTCACTTGGCTTCATGTGAAGGTCTCAGACCGTAAGGTTCACATGACAACTTTTACCCTTATTTCTGCTCTTATTCCAGCTGAAAAATGGCAAGCTTGGGTCTCCATTGTTTATTATTTTTTATTGTATCTGCATTGAGTGGTCTCTAAAGGACCAAGTTGACCACCAGTGCAAGGCAGAACAGGAGAATGACCTCCCCCAGAACCTAAGCAGCAGCACAAATGATTCCACTTTCTTTTCAAGGAGCACTTTTTCTACTTCTTCACCTCTGAAAAGCACATAGTACATCAGATATTAAAATATGTATTCCATGTTTCATAATTTATTTTCAAGGAAGCAGAGAGTGGGAAACTTTTGTGGTGCATTCTTGAAGGCAAAGACTTGAAGGATGAGAGTAATGCAAATGCCTGAAGACACTCAACTGGACTAGTTTAGCTTTCAGTGCAAATGCATTGGTTAAGCAATGTTGGCCAAATTGTAAACTGGAGTATTCCTGTAGCTCTAGCAAGTAGAAAATAAGCTAAACTCTACTGCATTTATTCAACAGCAATAAAGTATTATAGCACAATGCAATGGTGCTGTATTCTTGCATTCACTTGCATCTGAATGATTAATGAGAACTTGCTATTTTCAGATGGAAGACCAATTTAAATGTACAAAGTTTCTCTTGCCTGTATGACTTGATGCTAAACTTCCCCAAAATAAATGCGTATTCTGCACAGAGGATGTTTTGTACATTGACATTTTCCCTTCCATAAAGATAAATTAATTGATTTCTTTTGTGTCCTTTTAAATATACCTCTGCAAATTAACAGCAGAGAAATCGATGTTATTTCTCTGAAGTAAATCTATAGAATACTTCCTAATTTTATTGAGATTTAGTGTTACCTTGAAAAATGTATATTTTTCAATATGTATCTCTAAATAATCTATTTGGCAACTCATCCCCATCTGCAAATCAGATGATAAATTATTCTCACTGCTATAAGTCATTTCAACACATATAAATGGTAAGCCAGCAGCAGACAGGAGGGATCCCATGGAAGGGCCATGTTTCAGACCCCAGACCTGAAAGAGTCTTCAAGTTCTGGGAAGAGGTACTGACATCTCGCACGCAGCCCACCAATCTCTGAGGATCTGGCATTCAGCAGACCACTTGTTCTACAGCCATCTTTAATTTATGAGTAACTAGTGCAAGATCAAAAATAATGATCTTACTGAATTCTGATTATGGAAAAAATCATTAATATTTCTGTAAGAAATCCATACGTGTTTAATATACTGGTTTCTGGTGTGTATCTCCCTTTCCTGCTACAAATTAAAAAACCAATTCATTCTGGTCTGAGCATTTTTATGTCAACACCAAAATGAATTGTTTTCTCATAATTATAATTGGAATAAGATAACTCTCAGGATTGTGACAATACTGACGCTCATTTTGTAGATGAATTCCAGTTTAGAAAATACATTTTTCGTGACAGTATATAATCTTAGGTTTAGTTTGTGTGCCCTTCCAGTCAATTCTGTCAAGAAAAGCACTTGTTTTGAAGATCTTTCCCCTATATATGCATCAATATATACTGTTCAATTTCAGGAGTCAATTTTGTGTGTCCCCATAAATCTAAATCTAGCAGGCATTTAACAAGCATCAAATGAGGGAATTTTTTTTTTCTTCTGCACACAGCATTGATTATTCTTAAGTACATGTGTGGAATAGGAGCATCTGTATATCAAAATTGGGCAGTGCCCACACAACTAGTTGTGTTGGTCACTGTAATGATGAAAAAGAGCCACTTCCTCTCAGTTTGCATGCATGTAATGAAAATGGCATTTAGATGCAAAAATTATTCATAAAGTGCACTGAATGCATATTTGTGTATTTCTACATCTGTGGATTAGGTGACCATCATTTTGACTTAATAATAGTGTATGAAGCACCATGAACATTATCTACATCCTTGCCCATGCAAATAAATTCACTAAGTGGTACCAATGATAGGAGCAAAAGGCTCACGGGCTTTGGCTCACTCTGTTTACATTAGTTCTGCCCCTTAGTCACTACCTTACCTACAATTTACTGAGCAAATGGAGATTGGCTGCTGCAGAGATACTTAATCGAAAGGGTTGGCATTCCTTTTTGCCAAAACAGCTAAAGGCTGGTGTCTCTCAAACCCCACTGGCACAGACTCTTGAGGTGTCTGAGTGGAGGCATGGACACTGCTGCCAAACAAGAATTACTGAGCAACTATGTATAAAACGACTATGTATAAAACAATAATACAAAGTGGAAAGCTGATTTCTGATCTCTTTTCCATTAATGTATTGCTTTGTGTCTGCGTTTTTTATCATAGTGAAATCTCTCAGAGTGACTCCTTGGAGAGAATTGAAGCAAGCGCTTTTGACAGCCTTCCCACTTTGTCTGAAATGTAAGCATCGGTGAAAAAAAGGCATCCATGTCGTGATTTAGGATCCTCGAGGAGTAAACAGTCTGCAGAGAAGTATTCTTGGAGCAAATCTTTCTCTATTGCTTTGGTTAACTTAGGATTAGAACTATGATGAGAAACATTTCTCTCCAAAGGACAATATAAAATAGCAAGCACTCAGTAAGGTCTAGCTTTGGAGATCTAAATCATGCAAAGATACCCAAGCGTATGAAGTCCTGCTGCTTTCAGTGAACTCAATTGCAGGAGCAGAGCTCCTTGCCTACTTCTGCTGTCACTGTCAAGATTTTTAAGTGGGGACATAATTCAAAATGGCATCAGATGAGAAAAATCTTCCTTTTCAAAGATGCCGTTTTCAAAGCATTACAGTATTCATATACAGCTGCTTAGTATGCATAGCTCTTCTTTTGAGTGCTAAAATATTACTCAAACAGAACTTGTACTGATTTTAAACTTGACCTGCTAGCACAGGCATCTGAGAGAGAGAGTTAAAAGCAATGACTAGAAGTATGCTCTGAAATATTTAATGAAATTGAAAACTATAAATCTGATTCAACATCTCATTACTGCCTTTTTCACATAGCATGATCAGCGAGTGGCTTAAAATGGTGCAACTAAGTGAGGACAAATCCATCTTTTTCTCTTTTTTTCCCCAATATTTGAACACCATTGAAGCCAGTTACATAAGCAAGAGATAAAGATTTGTCCACCTCTGACTGGGCTAAACTTTCACTAGAGTCAATGGTGGGTTTAAGGATGGAATGAATGTTTTGACCCCATGCATTCACCCACAGTTTATGGATCGCTTGTCACTTGCCTGTCTTCCAAAACTAAAAAGTTAAACAAGACTATTAAAGAGCTACAGGAAGCTAGTAAGAAAACTTGTTTTAATCTTGAATGCTCTAGATGCCTCACACTGCAAGGGCTTGATGTCCCAAGCTGCACTCAAGGCCACTTTCAGTGGGTGATCAGGGTAGGTCGGTTGAATTTGAACTCTTGTTGCAATTTCATATACTAAAACCTTTGAATTTTATAAATCATGCATAGGGACGGAGCTGAGCTATGAGTATTGGGCTTTTGTGCAAATATAGAGGTTTACAGGATAGTATAGCTGCAATATAGAGGTTTTTAGGACAGTAGAGCTTGCCCACTTTGTTGTGCAATCCCTAGAAAATAGTATTTCTTACACACTTATCTTCATCTCCCAATTCCTGGAGACCTAAGCAGGCATCTGCTGCTACTAGCCACTGCTCTAAGGAAGTTTACAGTGCTCTAAGAGGTTAAACCATGTAAAGAACTGCCTTTCCTGGCTAGGCAGAGCATCAGCAATAGAATAGAAACGGGATGATGCAAAGGCATCTGGCTGTGTGACAGGACAAGGCCTGCACACAGATGCGCAGAGCTCAGTCAGGCTCCTTGCTCAGCCCCACCTCCAAGACCACCCAATGCAGGTACAGACATGGTGATGGTAGAGTTTTCATGCCCCTGAGCACCTGCAGTTAAGCAGCAGCTTGCTGCATTGGGTACACCATAAGCCCACTATGCAGATCCCAAAGTACCAGTAGATTATGGCAAAATGGTAACTCCCACCAGCAACCAGGATGTCCAAACTAGGTCATCTCAGCTCTGTGAACCAGCAGGATTCAGGAGCTGTTTTCTTTAGTTGGCTACTTAACAATTACAGGCCATTTTTACTACCAGTGGTGCTTCAAAGTGCACTTGTGGTGTATTTGTAGAAAGTTTGTTCACAGCAAGAGAGCCTTCTGCCATATTCTGCACTTGACTGTCTCTTAACAAGGCCAATTGCAAGCAAAATTCAGGACCCTCCCAGATGTAAATTATTATAATACTGAAATATTTTTCCCTCATTACAGATTAATCCTAAACACGAAAAATCTATTGCACATTGAGGACGGAGCATTCAGAAACCTTCCAAGGCTAAAATACTTGTAAGAAAGTTCCATTTCTTTTATGTTTGCCTCTTCCCCCCCCCCACCCAAGGAGTAGACAATTTACAGAAAGGATTATAAGGAAAGAAGTTTTTCATGCATTACATTACACTAGAAGCACATGCATCATTTACTGCTTTAATGTGCAGTTAATCAATAGTGAGGTCTTTCAGTATGGAAGAAAATAGAGTAACCCAGACAGGGCAGTAATGGACAAAACAGTAGTAAAGTCTGCAAATTAGTTCTGCTAAGTGCTTATTTCTAGAATAAAGCTTTCAGATTGACAAGGTACTACATAAAATGGGTAACTAAAATAATTTCCTTGTGCTCAGTGTAGAGAGAACATATGCTGCTTCTCCAAGACATTTGAGGATGCTACAGAACTTTTACAAACACAGTTGGAGCCTAATTAAAAATTATTATATGCCACTCACCTTTTAACGCGTTGTTAAACTCATACCTACTGAGTTGGCTTCTTGGTGCATCCGCTCTGGTTATTCTTTCTCCTGTAAATAGGAACTGTGCTTTCTCTAGGAGCATTTGTAACACTGGAATAAGACAATTTCCAGACCTGACACAGATCTTCTCATTAGCAGCTCATTTTATTTTGTAAGTAGAGACCCAACCTAAACCAGCTGTGAGTCTTTTCCACCTTTTTCCTGGATCACTGACAAAAACACTTCTTTTTTTCTTGTTTTATCTCCCAAAGGGAGCTCTGTGATAATTTGCGTATGACAACTATACCACAAAATGCTTTCCAGGGGATGAGCAATGAATCGCTGACACTGTGAGTAAAATAATCCTAGCTCCAGTTTCTTCTGGGAGGATAACACTTCAGCTTGAGGAAAGTAGGCTGACTTTACAAAAATTCTTGAAATTAAACCCCATACAATATATGACTGCATTATGAGTTGAATTTGAAATGATTAGGAAAAGCTTAGGAATGTTCTTCAAGCTGAAGAACAAAATCCTAAAGCTAACTTCACTTAGGAGAGAAGATGAGAAGGAATCCAAAACCTCATCTTCCATGCACTGTTGTTTGTAAAAAAACATCATCAACGGGACATAAACTCCAAAAGCTGCACTGGTGGCCAAAGTCTGCCCTTTTCCCTCAGGGATGTGGCTTCTTGAAATAATGCTTTAAAGGACTTGACCACTCTGATACTACTGACCTGACGCTGCTGAGCTTCTGCTGCACAGGGTTCCTCCGAAGAGCAGGAAAGATTAAATTTGTACAAAGTACCAATGCTTGTTCTTACCCACATTTCTCTTCACTCAGCTTACACAGATTCCCATAAGTCTCCACACCCAAGACTTCAGTTTTAGTGAACTGTGGAGTCAGTGCTACAGCCACCCGCAAGACAGGCGGGCAGGTTTGATGCTGATTGAAGTGGGGTATTCTCTGCCAGCACAGCAAGAAGCGTGTATAGATTTTGCAGCACCTGTGTCCTCCCAAAAACTTCCACCAACAAAAAAAAAATGATAAATCACAGACAGCCTTTGCAGAATGTGTCTGAAATTCAGGTCTCGTGAGGAAGGACCAGCTGAGTCATAAAGGGCCAGCTAAGCCAACTACTTTGTATTGTAGCCACAAAAACCAATGGGGTGGCCAGTAAAGCCAACCTTTGCAGACCAGACTGATTTGTAAAAGTCAGTACACCTCCAAATGGGGAACTTTGCCTTGAGACAAGTGTGTATCAAAACCCACAACATTCCATGAATCTTTGCACCTGCAAATGAGCTCTGCACATGAGCAAGAGCTGCAGTTGACTGAAGTGGGCCCTTCATCAGGATGATGTGCCAGCATGACACTAATTTCAACACAGATTTTATGTATTGACCAATACCTTCTGAAACCATTAGAGAAAATGAACATAAATGTGACTGAAGACTACTCCTACAAAGTGTTAAAGAGGAGCAATTGCTTAGGTTGGGACATCGTTTCATCTTACGAGCTGCTTTCCTACCAACGAGTTCTCAAAATAACCTCAGCAAAATAATGATTCTGTTAATGGTGCAAGAAAATGAACGTATGAGAGATGAAGAAAAGTGCTTAAAATTTTTACTGTAACCCTAAAGTATATTAAATGAGAGGGAGTCTGACTCAGTCAGGAGTCAGACAGCAATCATTTTTCTCCATCCTTTTGTGATAGGGAGCTCACAACAAGAATAAAAGAATTATCTTATCAGCAGCTTCCTAATTGTAGAGCTACACGTTAGCTCTACCCCATGCAGTTAACTGTAATTAGTCTGGTGAAACATAAGTAATCTATGAAGGTGTAAAGTCAGCCTGCAGACATACTTTGTGCTACGAATAGCTAATTTAGTCTTTCCAACAGTTAGCGTTTCATGTGGATGGGGAAATCGATCCTGCAGATACTGTGGGTTTTAAGGAAATCACTCATTTCAGCATTGTGTTGAGATCAGTCGCTTCTTCTATCATGTGTAGCCAGATGCTCCCCCCACTTCAGCTTTTCTTGGGAGCAGGTTCCAAAGTTTCTGGTCTCCCAAAAACAAATGGAGAAGCAACAACAGAAATTTTGTTTACTTGTAAACAGCACCAAATTGGCTATTAGGGCCTAATATTAAAGAAAAAATACTATATAATTATTACATTTAAATGATATTGGAAACGTGGGGCTAATACCACAAATGGATTTTTCTCAGTAAAATCAGACTCGTAGGTTAGACCTCTTCATGAAGGAAAAGAGATGGCCTTCAGGTGCAGCAGAGACTGGTCTTTAGGTATATGGCCCCAGGGCGGGGAATTGAGCGTCATGGGTGGTACCGAGGGTCCCCATGTGGTACAGGGTACAATAAGGTTTCCACAGCTTTTTTCAAGCCTGACTGCAGTACTTTGGAGGAGCTGATAGCTCAGTGACTGATGGACGATGCTCTGCCTTTCTGCAAAGCTGTCTCTTGGGCTGCAGGAAGATTTGTCTGTCCACAGAGGATTTGCAATCCAGCAGCACCCTCTGGGCTTTGGAGTCGCTTTCCCTCTAACACTGCTCTAGCCCTTGCAGCCTTCCATTTACACATGCTGACACCACAAAATCCAGACCTTCTGCCTCCAGGTTGTCATCTGTGTGCCAGAATCTTGCCTGGGCTAATATCTTGTTTCTGGATCTTAGCCCAAGGTGGGCACAGGTAAGCTCTTCAAATCAGTGCAGATCTGTACATTAACAGAAGTTACATTCAAGAGCTGAACAGGAAAGTGCTGAGGAAATTAAAGCTGCAATTTTCTTTTAGAGTTAATGTAAGTTGTGCAACAGTTACCTTTGTTCTTCATAAGCAGACTCTCTAATCATTAAAATGAATGTAGCATTAAGATTTGAAATATATAGTACATAACATAATCCTGTCTTTTCCAAATCTTTTCCCCTCACACTTTTTCTTAATCCCCAGCAAATTGTATAAAAATGGATTTGAAGATATCCACAGCCATGCCTTCAATGGGACAAAACTGAATCAATTGTGAGTATATTTCCCCTCCTCAGAACATTTTAAACAGTAAATAATAGTTCAGACACAGTCAAAGGCTCTTCCTTCAGCTTAACTGTCTTGCATGTCCTGACATCCATGAGAAAACCACGTGTTTCAGTGTGGTTGTGGCTGAGTTGTTAACCCTGCAGCACTTACTGCTTTTCCTGATACATCATCCCTTTGACTGATGCAGTTTTTATCAGAAAAGCTCATCATTTTTAATAAAACTGGGAGTTGGACTAGATGATCTCTAAAGGTCCCTTCCAGCCCCTGCCATTGTACTATTCTATGATAAATTCTTAAACTTAGCAGCAATAGGGGAAAGCTTGAAACCATATCCCAAACTGAGGAACCTAAATTTTACTTCTGGAATAGCGTAATTCACTCTCCTAGCCTCTGAGACGAGCCTCTTGGTTTAGGCAAAATTTCAGCTGCATTTTTGTACACTGCTAGTGCAGCGAATGAACCAGACTCGTTCCTAGTTCAAGTCAGAAGAAATGGGAAATTACAAGAATTAAGCATAGAAGATATTGGCCTGATGATATCAGCAAGGGGAAAGGTTGCATGAGAAATACAAGCACTCTGAGGCCAGATATTGCAACAGCAACCACTGTGGTGGGAGAAAGGATTAAAATAGATGGGAAGAAAAAGCAAAACCAGAAGAATGGGGTTCTTTTAAAAATACAGATGTAAAGAGAATTAACGCTTGATTCCACAGAATCCTAAAGGACAATAAGAATCTCAGGCGGATACACAATGATGCCCTGAGAGGGGCCACAGGGCCAGATGTCCTGTAAGTATCCACTGCTCTGTTACTGGGGTTTATCAATGTCTCATGGGAACTGCACCGTGCTACGTGGGCTGCGTCATCTCGGGCGTTGAGTCTGGAAGGAAACTCGATCTCTTACCCTCTGCTTGTAAAATAGAAACATGTCAACAAGACACCATGAAATTACAGGGCAGAAGGCTCTGTTTGCACCGTGACAAATCAGCCAGTTGCAGTGTTGGCACTGACCTCTGCCTCTTCGATATTTCAGCCTTTGCTTTATTCATGTCAGATCCTCCTGATCCTGTTTCTGTGCCTCATACTCTGACACTGCAAACAAACTTGTCATTTGGTAGGATGAGTGTGTTTTCACAATATATTATTTTAGAATTTGGTTATAAAAGTGAACTAGCTGACTGCATGCTACAAGCCTGTGATGAATGAAACGCATTATTATCATCCTCATGCTTTATTAATCACGTACTTACCGGAGGGCTGCACTGGCTGTAACTCCATGCAATAAAACACAATGGGTGGTTCTGTAAATAGCGTCTGTGCTGCATGTGCCATTTTGTTCCTTTTATTGGTGCTTTACAATACGTGGCATTACTTATATCGTTTTCACAACTGTAGCCTTCTTTTCCCCATTTAATGGCCTGACTCTGAAAACCATGTCAATGGGCTTTCCTCACACAAACAGCTCCTCTGAAGTTACTCTAAGCCAAACTGCTTAAGTTTGTCTTGGCAAGAACAGTGCATTCTTTGATGCATTTTAATTAGTAGCCACTTAACTAAAACACCTAGAACAGCCTTTTGGAGCCAAGCAGAGAGCCAGAAGGCTGTCCTACCTGTTAGCTGGCTGGAGAGTTGCATTTGCCCATTCTCTGGCTTAAGGAACTCTCCAGTTTTCAAGCAGAGAGGTTGAGGCTCAGTCCCTTGAGCAGTAGGTTTTGGTTTCCCCAGGACAAGGGAGCTTCTTGCCTCACTGGGGCTCTTGGGCTGCAGGAATGCCCTTACCCTACTCCTCTGTAGCTTCACAGACCATGTTTCTGAGCTGGGTAGCAGGTGCTGAAGTGGCTTTGCAGATTTAGACCTTTGTGAAAAAAAAAAAATGAGTCACTGTTACCTATCATCATTCTTTGGTGGCATTTTTATACATATGAAAAGAAAAAGAGAATGTCTTCTTTATTTCACAGGGATATTTCTTCAACAGCGCTGGAATCCCTGCCTAGTTACGGGCTCGAGGCCATTCAGGTCTTAAATGCAACATCATCTTACTCATTAAAGAGACTGCCACCGCTAGATAAATTCAGCAGCCTTCTGGAAGCCATTCTAACGTATCCCAGCCACTGCTGTGCTTTTCGAAATCTAAGGAGAGAAAAGTAAGTCCAAACAGCACATTGTTGTATTGTAATACTTCAGAAGCTCTGAAATGGCAGTTCTGCTTTAGTCAGGTCACAAGGTTTGATTATTCGTTCTCCCAGTTACAAGAAAGCTGTGGTATGTAGCGAGGCCTCACACAAAACAACAGATCTCTGATAAAGCCCGGAAAATAAGCTCCATTTATTTTAGAACAAAAATGGATCTCATCCTGTGAATAGGATCTGGCAGCCAGAACTTTATTCTAAGTTTTTTTAAAGTTTATGTTTTGTCTTGGTATCTCTATTAAAAAGCTTAGTAGCACATAGAAGATAGATCTCCATCAATAGCACGTTTCCCTAAAAGAAAAAAAAAACCAAACAACAAAAAACAAGACCCTCCTGTAGCCTTTCACTCTGTAGCTTATTTAATGCAGATGATTCAAAACCCATCTGGACAAATTCCTGTGTGACCTACTCTAGGTGGTCCTGCTCTGGCAAGTAGGTTAGACTGGATGGTCTTTCGAGGCCCCTTCCAACCCTTAAGATTCCTTTATTCCATGTGATATGATGAACTAGTAGCAAAGGCTAGCTTTCAACTACCTACTAAAGTTAGGTCCTGACACAAACTTAAAGAGGTTACTCAGTTCAGTCCCTGTCATTTCAGGTAACAATAGACAGTATTGTTCTCCCCACAGTTGGAAACCACAGCACAGAGACAGCTTTGCATCTGCTAATTCCAGGCAGTCAGTCTGAGGCAACTGGAGCTAATTTTTCAGCATTTTTGTTTGAAAGAAATCAATCCTTGGTTGGCCTTAGGCATCCAAAGCAACTCCAAATTAATTTAGTGTAAGCTATGAGAATACCTCACTTCTCCTGTGTCTCAAATGAAGGCTACAGAAAAGATGTACTGAGCAGTCACTTGTGAGGAGCCTGATCTGTGTGACTTGCCTGCCAGCACATTAGAACTGCACTGCAGAGGCAGAAGTGAAAACCAATTCTTTAGGGTAAAATTAGCGGTGATGCTACACTTCCTCTGCCTACCTCATTTTACTAACTGCAAGAACAGAGCAAAGATTCTACAGTCGAGGGTTTCCATTGCTACCAAACTTCGATTCAGTCAGGGATCAAGTCTCTGAGTATATTAAATACAGAAGCAATCCTGGAACAACAGCAACAAAAATATTCATTCTGAGGAAGGTAACTACATTTCTGATATATTAATTTTCAGGTGCTTGACTTTGCCATGTGATCATGCTCTACAAAAACAAGGGTGCTTTAGTAAGTCACTTCCTTATATTTTAGTGACTCTTTTCTTAGTAAACTCGGGGTGGGGGGAAACCCACAAACCTGCAAATCAGGAAACTAGACTGCCCTCCTAGCTGGGGCACAAGCAGGGTTCAGACCAGTGCTGATGCATTCTCTATCTGCACAGCCCTGGCCAATAGAAAAACCTATACAAGCAACAGGCTGTTGTCTTCTATATGACCAGCTCCTACAAAGACAGACAGATCTCTTGTCTGCTTTCCTTGTCATTTACTGATGGGAGCAGAAGACTGGAGAGACTGGGACCTCCCAAGACTTTCCCAGGTAACACAGGGAAGATTCTTTGTGGGGTTATGTATTCTCATGGTCAAAGAGCTGCAGCCCTTTCTGTCTCCTTCTATTCTGTTTCCCTGTACTCTAGACACAGTTATCCCACCCAGATTTTACTGCCACTGCCCCATATCCCATTTCTCAGCACGCGTAGACTACACTCTCTGATCAGTGAGACATGGTGGCAAGGTCTTACATACATCTGGCCAGTCAATCAGGTTCACCTAAGTCAGCATCACAGACCAAATATTCTTGAGATCTGCGGGGTACGACGGTGATGTGCTTATTCCCTAAGCCATGTAAGAGAGAAGGAAGGTAGCATTCAGTTCCCCAGACTTTCTTCCACTGCTCTGAATGGGGGAGGGTGGGGGTGAAGCAGGTTATACCACATCTTCACAAAATTAAAAAGAAAAAACAAGTTCTGTTGCCATTCTGTTATTTAAGCACATCACACAGGGGCTTAGACTGGTATCATATTTCTCTCATTATACGTAAAACTTTCTATAAGCTTCCAGGTGTCTGATTCTCCTAAGAGTACACAAAAGAGATTAGTGTTTTTGCTGGCTCTTTCTACTGTCACAGCAATGAGATCAGACAAAGCCATTTCCATTCACATACTTTCAAAGCCTTGAAACCAGAGTTTGCCAAGTATGTCATCTTTCAACTTGTACTTTTCAAATTGCTTACCTTTCAGCATGTAAAGTCTACCTCCAGATCCAAAACAGCTTTTAAAACAGGGTACCAAAGCCAGCTTCCAGCATAACTGCTACCATTCCTATTGGTGAAGAATCTGGCCCTCTTCAATACAGTATTTCATAAGGCAAAAGCTACATTTTAATTCCAGCTCAAGTTATTTTGATATTTAAAAAAAAAACAAACATCATAAACAGAGCTGAAAGACCATCCTTGTGTGAGGTACTGCCTAGTGTCACATGAATGGAGGTCTACATGAATGGTCAAAGTGCCAGGAGGCCAACTCTGGCTTACATGTCTGTGAAGATCATTTGCAAAGAAGATGAGAATTTGGCCAATATCCAGACTAAAGCTCAACTTTCTTTTTATCCTTCTTTCAGACAGAGTTCCTTGCTTTCCATTTTTGACACTTTCTCCAAAGAGTGTGAAAGCACCATGAAGAAACCAACTAATGAAATATTGTAAGTACTTTTCTGCATACAGATGCTGGAAGTAGCTAATAAGGACTTCCCCCTCCTGCTGTTTGTGGTTTTTTTTTTTCTAGAACAGCATGTCTTTTGCTGCCAATTCAGTTGCCCTCACAAGTTGCACAGAGGTAGCTTCACTATCATTAAACCAAGATCTATGATTCTGATGTTCAAAAGGAAAAGGAAAAAAATGCATAATTTCATGAGCTTTACTCACTCCAGCTTCTCTTCTTGAAAGGTTTTCAAAACAGTGATTAAATATTTAAGAAAGTTAATGGCCTACATGGAGACTTCTCCTGCCCTGAGATAATTGTTTGTGTGATTCAAAGAAGAGCTGCTACTGTTAATATTTTTTTGTCTATAGAAAGGATAATTAGAAATCTGTATGTCAGTAGCTTTCCAGGGTAGAGTTATAAGTTTGATGGCCCCATACAATTGTTTTACCCTCTCCTAAATGAGTCTTTCCATATCATCACAGTTCTATTTGACAGTGTTCAGTGGAACAAAGAGAAAGGCTAACATCAAACCTGTTGAGTTGTCTGTGCTGGATGACGTGGGCTCTGAATCATTATTTAATGGAGAAATTTAAGGATTTACTACCGTTGATCCATCTACAGCTAAATGGAAGACCTTGGGATTTATCAGCTCTAACTTGGGGGTTAGAGCATTGTCAAGTCTATAAAAAACAAGGTTGCGGTCACAAAATTCCAACAGCTAAATACAGATGAAACATAATTGATTGATTAATTGGGATAAGGGCTTCCTTGGACATTACCCTGTTTGCTGGTTGATGCGGCCTCCTACAGGTACCATTCAGTTTCATTCGGCCTTTTGTACAGCAGCAGCAGCTGCCTTGATTCTCTTGCTCCCACTTCTCAGTTGCTGCCTGCCTGCAGCTCCTGTGAGCACCTTGCTTAGCCAGTCATGCCCATTCTACTCCTAATTGCAAAACTGAAGTACTTCAGGACTACAAAAAGGCAAAGTCCAGGCAGGCAACAAGACCAAGAATATATTGCCTCTGTCAGAGGTGGTTTTGGGGAGAAACAAGATGAAGGAAGGAGGTAAATACAGAGCATTAGATCATGTTATAAAGGCAAGTGTAGTGGCAACCCGGTGAGAAATATGATCACACAAATCACCAGTGCCTATGGCAGAGTAAACCCCCTGCTTCGGATTGGCATCTGTCACATTCCTACAGTGCATTAAATACTCCACCCAATCTATTGGCTCCTGAAGCTTTTCACTTTGGCAGATCCAAATCCCAGCAATTCTCTGAGCAGACATTACGTTAAGCAAATGGAAGTAAGGTTTGGGAACCACAACAGAAATCAGCTGAAAGTCCTGAGCACTTACTAGGAAAAAAGAACCATCTTGCACATGGCAGTATGCTTATATGGCTACTCAGAAAAATCACATTCTTTTATTTTATAAGTAGAGTCAAATATATTGACTATATCGTTGCTCTTCCAGTTTTAGACAGGCAAGTAAAAGCAAGACATTGCGCAGTTTTTCATGTAAGGAGAGAAGGAGATTGGGAAGTTATTTGCCTAACAGCAATAGCTGAAAAGCTGCCCAGCTTCATTTGCCAGTCAAGACCCTGGCTCCAGAAAAATACTTAATTTTCATACTTCAGTAGATATGGAAGTTTATGCGTGTATTTAAGCTACCAGTTTTCTGAAGAGCTTTCCTCAATAGAGATGCTTTCCAGATTTCACACGGGAAGTTGTTTGCCCAGCAAACACTTGTGGTCAGGATGATTTAGTAGTTGTGAAATGGGTACCTGTTCTGGCAGGAATCAGAAGAGACAGTGTCTGCTTTTTAAATGTTTCCTCTTTGCTAGGCTTATCCCCACGCTACTGATTACACAGAAATTAGAGAAGCCTATTTTAAACACATTTATAATCAGGCATTGAGTCTGGTGTAAACTTAATATATTCCTAGACATCAACATTATCTAGTTAACTATGCACTTGATTTATAGCACTGCAAACATCAAATTCCTCAGCACTTCCCAAACCACACGTAGTCTCAGAAGTTTGTTTGGTAAGTGTGTTTCCTAAGGGAGGTAAGGGTACCCAGTTAAAATCCTAAGGGTATCTGAGTTCAGCTTCTACAACTGTCTGATAAACCTACATGCATCAGACCGATAATCCATCCATTTGAATGTTACTGTAGCTTGAACTGCAGTCTACTGGCAGCACAAGAACAATGGCTCACTTACAAAGCGGTCGAGATAAAGTACTTACCAACAAGTAACCCGTATTAGAAAGTGTTCCCGGGGATGTGACTGTGACCTCTGCTGCGCTCCAAGGCCACTGCCCAAACAAAAGGCAGCCTTACAAGGCTTCATCATATGTAAACACGGTTCAGAAATGCATGTAGGAAGTAACTGTTTTAAAACAACAGTTATCTGTTGTATTTCACAAAAGAGTGTGAGCAGAATGTAACAAAAAGTTCATTCCTGTTTGTGAGGCTTTGGGGTTTTCTTAATCGTTACAGAGATGACTCTTATAACACATCGCTGTGGTCAGCAGACAAGAACACGTACCCATTCGCAGCAGGTGAAGAAGCTTCACCTTACAGCTACTCAGCCTTTTTTGATGACAGCGAAATGACAGGCTTTGACTTTGAGTATGACTTTTGTCAACCTAAAATACTCACATGCACTCCAGAGCCAGATGCGTTTAACCCCTGCGAAGACATCCTGGGGTACGGCTTCCTCCGAGTCCTCATCTGGTTTATAAACATCCTTGCCATTGCTGGCAACTTCACCGTCCTCCTCGTTCTCCTCATGAGCCACTACAAGCTCACCGTCCCCCGCTTCCTCATGTGCAACCTCTCCTTTGCCGACTTCTGCATGGGCCTGTACCTGCTGCTGATCGCTTCGGTGGACGCGCAGACCAGCGGCCAGTACTACAACCACGCCATCGACTGGCAGACGGGCAGCGGCTGCAGCGCTGCCGGCTTCTTCACCGTGTTCGCCAGTGAGCTCTCAGTGTACACACTGACAGTGATCACCGTGGAGAGGTGGCACACCATCACCTACGCCATGCAGCTGGACCGCAAGCTGCGCCTGCGGCACGCTCTGCCCATCATGCTCGCCGGCTGGATGTTCTCCATTTTGATAGCAACGCTGCCTCTCCTAGGGGTCAGCAGCTACATGAAAGTCAGCATCTGCTTGCCCATGGATATTGAAACGGGCCTTTCCCAAGCCTACATACTGCTCATCTTGGTGCTAAACGTTGTCGCCTTCATTGTCATTTGCGCTTGCTACATTAAAATTTACATCGCTGTTCAGAACCCCGAGCTGGTGGCTGCCAATAAAGACACCAAGGTGGCCAAGAGAATGGCAATACTGATCTTCACGGATTTTACCTGCATGGCCCCCATCTCCTTTTTTGCCATATCTGCTGCCTTTAAAGTACCTCTCATCACAGTGACAAACTCCAAGATCTTGCTGGTTTTGTTTTACCCCGTCAACTCCTGTGCGAACCCATTTCTCTACGCAATTTTCACCAAAGCATTCCGAAGGGATTTTTTTCTGCTGATGAGCAAGCTTGGTTGCTGCAAGAGTCGAGCAGAGCTTTACAGGATGAACTATTTCTCTGCTTATACCTCCAACTGCAAGAACAGCGGCAGCTCAGCCACAGCCCCCAACAAAGCCTCGCAAGCGCTGCTGCTCTTGTCGGCGTTAGAGAAGCCGTATCCTGCAGTACAAGACAAGAAGCCTTACAACAAAAATTAAACCAGAGAGCCAACAGGTGCAGCACTCTGCAAAGCCAGCTTTGATTAGTCTAGTGACTAGCAGTTATTTTATAGTGTCCTGGATGTTTTGCCACAAATAAAAGTGCCAATCAATAATTCTTTTGCAGCAAAACTGTTCTGACGTTCAAAGTGGTATTTTCACTTTTCTTCTTTTGCGATGATAGGCGTGGCAGGATCAGGCAAAACTCTTCTTTGGGGGAACAAGAGGAGTCCAAGAGTAGCCAATTGCTCTTGAAGTTAACAGGTACTGCAGTGATTGCGATCTGGCTTCTTTTTCCCTTCCTATCAGCTGTGCTGGCATTGTTGGGTTAAAGAAAGGGGTGCGAAACTAGATGCCTGCCTTCATTTCATCAGCAGAAACTTCCAATTACACAGCCACCTACACCCGATTAAAGAAAATTGTTCAAGCGGTAGGCTGTAAAGATGTCACCAAGGAGAAAAGTTGACCTGCTGAACCTTTGTTAGTAGCAATTTTGCAGTTTACACTAGATCTCAATCTGAGCCGGTAGGTAACTTGCTTAAAAAAATTAACCCGTACATAGCCCTGTGTGATCTGGAAATCGCAAGCGCTGCAGCAAGATAACTGTAAGACCCCAAATGCTGCTCGCAGGACTGTATTTGTGGATTATACATGCACACACACAAATCATGTAAGCTGGAAAGGCTCCCTCTCAGCAGCAGGATAGCTGCTTCCTGCACAGGCAAATAAATTCCCCATTGTGTTCTTTCCAGGGACAGTCCAATGAATTATTTTCATCTGCCCACTCTCTGACATCACCTAGTTACTTTTTAGTGACTATGTTTTCCCATAGAAAGCTGTCTTTTCATTCACCATGCATTGCTTGATGCTAAGGAGATCCATATTTGTGTCTGGATTCCTAATTTAAGAACTGAGCATTCCTTTGTTGCTGCAGCACGTTCACACTGTCCACAGCAAATAAGCTGTCATCCTTAAGGGAGGTCACTTGCTGCTAAGCGAACACCTCACTGTATTAAAGTTGGAGATTGAGACGTGTAAACTCTTGCCTCTTATCTTATAGGCCATACAATCTGTACCGTGTGAGGAGCTGCAGATCGCACCGAATACCAGGCAGTATCCCTGCAGGCACCTGCCCTCTACATGTCTTAAGGAGGCAATGTTCTGTGCTGCCTGGTTTTCTGAAAATAAGGTGCTTAGTTATTGAAAAGTTCACAGTCCTGTGGGCAAAAGTAGATGAAAAACTGCAGACTGCAGATCAGGCCTCCTCTTACCCTTGACAGGTTGTTTTCATTGCCTCTGATGAACACACAAGTGCTTACATTTCATCAAACCAATATGGTATCATGAGACCTACACGTGGCAGTTTGTGATTCTCTAAAGGTAAAGCAAATGTTTTATTTGGGCTTGTAGCCAAAGTTTTAGCATCTTAGATCGTATTCTGTGGATGGCAGGGTATCTGAAGACAGATAATGCACAGCTCCCCCATGCTCAGTGGAGCAGCATTGAGATCTGTGCCTACTCCAAAAGTCACAGCCTAATACTTCTTTACGGCCACCAAAACTGCAGACTCTGATACATAAGAAAATGGTATTACTATAATAATTTTAAACCTCTTACGTTCTCCCTCTCAACTAAGTCTTTTGCTTTCAAGTCTGTGACAGCAATAAAGACTCTGTGTTCCAAAGCATGTCTCTTGTTGCCAAAACACTGCACTGCAAATTAAATTTGCATTATGTTAATGAAAGTGATTCTTCGCACTAGTGACAGGTTTATCATTCTCTTATAATTGTGTTAATCACAAATAACATTTCTGACCTTCTCACACCTTCAGCTTAGTGCCATGATTCCAATCTGTGTAAAAGTTCCACGTGTAAGCATAGCTGTACTCACGAGCATTTTGCACACAGGTGGAGAACAAAGCAGGATCGAGAACAGAGGAGACTGATGAAACTCTGCAGTTTAGTACTGTCAAAAAACCATATGACACATCTCTTTACACACACCAGCTCCAGAGCTCAGCAGATCAGCAAACAGGAGTACTACAGGATATTAAAATGTATTCAAAATTAAAGCCACTGGTGGGGAAAAAAAATAACAAATCTACCTGGCCTAAGGCTTCTCTGTTCCTTACCTGAAAAAAATATTTTTTCAAGGCATGTTTTTTCACATAGGACACAGCAAAACAATGCCTCGAGTGGGCAATAAATTATTTACTTGCATTATGTTTCAACTGGACAGGAGCTTGCAAGCACATCCTTC
Source organism: Urocolius indicus (assembly GCA_013401255.1). Lineage (NCBI taxonomy): Eukaryota > Metazoa > Chordata > Aves > Coliiformes > Coliidae > Urocolius > Urocolius indicus. The sequence goes on along the minus strand of WBNH01000274.1, from coordinate 6,325 downwards.
CTTGTCCACCTACCACGTAACATCATCAGGAAACTATATGCAAGAGAAAAGGGTCAGAAACAGAGACAACTGGTAGTATCTGCCTTAAAATGCTGCTTAGGTAACAGCAAAGAAGTATGAGAGCTGTGGGCTTTTTTCTTTTTGTACGTGCTGTAAGTTGAGTAAAATCTACCATTTAGGAAATAATTGCTGGGTTAAGAAAAAAATAACCACCACAAACCACTTCATACCACACAAATAACAAAATTAATCTATATACTTCAATTTGTTCTACACACAAAAGTGACCAAATAAGTAAAGGCAACACTTTAACAAAGATGTTCGTTCATACTAAAGCTTTTCATACAAGTTGTTATTCTACTATTATTTTTTATAAACTTACCTTCTTTGTTGTGCAAAGTTTTAGATGGCCATCTACTGAAGTATCTTTGACAGCTGTAACTGGTATTACACCTCTCCCCATCACATCTGCAGCAACATGTTTGCTCAACTGTAAGCAGTGGCAGTCAAAAGCATTAATAGGTAAACTATTCAGATCAAAAGCACTCTGATCTGATCACTGTTACTGTATTCACAGGCTACAGTAATTAGCTAACTAAGTTTACATTTTAATAAGAAACATTTTTTTTCCAGTATAAAAATTCCTGACTTCAGATATATTTCGTTGTAAAGGTCTTATTCAAAGCTGTAAACAAAATAATAGACAATTTGTAGCTCTGTACTGGGAAATATCACTGCAAGCATTCCCAAGGACTATCTGCAGCATAGTTTGGAGGGAGCCAGATGATCTGCAGTCTTATGAATTCAGCAGCCATTTTCTCAAATATGGGAAGGGCTGATATAGCAAGAGCAAAGTCCTACTCTAAGCCCTAAAGCTTCTATATTCAATAGCTCAGGAAAACACTGAAGCACTCAGGAGCTCACATTAAGGTTCCTTTATATCAAGAAGGTGCTGGGTTAGAAAATGCAACTAAATGAAAACCCAGGGGATGCTTGAAGGCATAGCTGAGCCATCTTCAGCAACCCTTTTGATGCAGGTCAGCTTTGACCAGGAGAAGCAGTCAGCTACAAACACTGTCAGCAAAGCTTCACCAGAAAAAATAGCAAACAGTCCTTTGAGATTTTAATTTCTAATAGTAGACAAGATTTGTGAAAAAGCTGGAGAGGATGAAAAACATCACCAATACCCAATCCAGAAAATTTACAAGCAGCTTGAGAAGTAAGTTAAGCAGTGTTTAAGAAATACCTCCAATCCCAGGTGTGCAGTTTATATAGTCAGCATCATACTTAGACTGCACAGAGGTTGCAGCGAGCCGTCAAAAAAAATTAACTTTCAAAACTTCACAGGAAGTGGAAGTGTTTCGAGAGTGGAGTAAAAAGGCAGGTATAGCTAGCAGGTATCTAGTAAGTATGAATAGGTAAAGCTTAGAAGAGAGAAGGAGCTGGGAGAATTCCTGCTCTAACATCTTTATCCCACACATCTCAGCACCCATTCACAGAAGACCAAGGTCTGAAAAGGGACAGGGAGAGAGGAGATGGGCAGTTTATAAGGATGCTGAGCTCTGACTCCTCATCTTCACCTTTAACACCACAAGCAGAAAGGTGCAGCAAAAAGGAAAAAATTGCCCATCTTTAAAAACTACATAAGAATCAGGTACTCTTTAGCCACTTCATTTTATCATGACTAGCAAAGCCAGATCCTACTCTCAGAAACAATATTCAGAGACCGCACGGTGCTTAGGGAATGGTGCATATCCAGTCACATCCCATGGATTCCTGTGCTTCACTGCCTCTGCCTCCAGTCTTTTCTGGAGTTATTGCTCTGCTGCCCAAGTTGAAGATGGTCCCACAGTTCATAACATACACATTTATGGAGCATGAACACCTCAGAACCTGTGAGAGAGTGCTGAAATCTAAAAGCATCTTTCATGTGGTAAGTGCTGCATTTCCTGTGTACTTACGGGACTGAAGTGTGGCACCACTGCAGCCACAAGTCAGCTGAATGAGGAAAAAAGCAAGCACATACTGTCACATTTTAACTGTCTCTGAATACGGAATTCTTCACATCACAGAAGCAGCATTTATAAAAAGACAAAAGAAATACCATACTCGGGCCAGGCTTTCTAGTTCAGTCTTTGATACTGGACAGCAACAGATATTTGAAAAAACAAGCACACACACACACAAAAAAACTTTAATACTTGTTAAAAACCTATGTAATGAGTTCCACCAAGGGAGGTTTAGGTTAGACATCAGGAAGAACTTCACTGAGAGGGTTATTAAGCATTGGAACGAGCTGCCCAGGGAGGTGGTGGAGTCACCATCTCTAGAGATATAAAAAAAACGCATAGATGATGCACTGAGGGAGATGGTTTAGTTTAGTGGTGGCCTTGGCAGTGTGAGGTCAGTGGTTGGACTTGGTGATCTTAAAGGTCTCTTCCTACCATAACAATTCTATGATTCTACATATTTGTTTTCTCCAACTCCCTCCTTTCTTTTCCTTTTATTCCCAAGGCCTCTGCATCCTCCCAGGGAGCAGAGATAACCAGAATGTCTTTCCATGTTTTCTTTCAGACCATATAATAGAAGCAATCAGGGAGAAGGGTGCCGTACACTTAGGTCTGGCATTGCCCTTCCAGCAGGATTATCCTGTTCCAAGTCAGCCTGGTTGAGGCTTTACCATTTAGTTTCCAATATTGCCCTACAAGGCACAGGAGCCAAAAGAAGTTTTTGACCTCTGTTTCTAGAGGAACAAACAAAAAACTGATGTAGAGAACTGCTGGGAATGCACTTCTCATGGCAGAGTGAGCTACTGTCACATGCATGGCTTGTACACATTTCTCTAAGCAAAGTTTATATTTAGGGAACAAAAAACTCTCTGCTAGAAGCTTATATGATATGACATTTTATTATTATGCACAATTTGTATCATTCACAGCTTACTGGTCTGTAGTCCTAGAATGCAGTGGATGTGTACAAAAGCAAACATAAATGACTTTGCATTGACAGTGAAAATAAATCATATTTTAATGTTAAACCACACTATTCATTGCATCTCAGTAGAGACAGAGGGTATAGAACAAACAATAATAACTCTCATATACTGAGAGCTCAAGGGTCTTCCACCCACCTTTCCTGACTCAAAACTAAAGTGCCTGCCTTTAAGCTGAAGTCAAAAACTCAGAGCAACAACAACAAAACAAACACAAGGGAGGAAGGAAATAGGAGAAAGAAGTACACAGCTGAAACAGTTCAGGTTTCATACCTGCACAGATGTGGCTTTTTTTTTTTCTTTTTAAAGAAAACCTTTGAAAATAAATGCATTGTATCACCAACAACTGGCTAGTTTTATATTTCAAGTCATACTTCTGCTCAAAACTGGAAAGAAATCCAACAGAACTGAAATTTACTTTAACATAGCCACTTAGTATTCCATGACATTACCGAATTACTAACAGATTGAACATTTCAGTCTTTAAAGCTATTAATTCCAGTGACTGTTCTTGAGCAGAAAAGAAATAATCAGAAAAGAACAGCAACTGGGTAGCTAACAATGGAGTGGTTTAGTTTGCATGTATTAACAACATTGATTTTGCATATTCCACACCCTTTGTTGGTTTGGTTCTTTGTGGCAAAACAATAGAAAGTCTAGTTGTTTCACAGAAGGCTCATAAGGGAATAATGCCAGAGTCTTGAAAGTACATACTTAGTGAGGTTTCACCACTCTGCATCTCCAATGGCTTTTGCAAAAACATGGTCTTTACCCTCAATGGACATCACTCCATCTTTTAAGTAGAACTTCCACTTGTTCTTACTTCGATGTATCTGATGAGAAAAATAAAACACCACAAAATAAATCAACACCACTCCCCAAATATATTAGACCCTCCATTCAATAAACTAAAAAAGGTACTTTAAGCACAACTTGGATTACAAACTTTGTTTTTCTTTTACTGTGTTATATAGCCCAAGACATGTGACACGCTGCCACTTGAATGCACCACAAATCTTTCACAGAAGCAACAGATTTCAGCTGTTCATGATGAACTTCCTGCCTTCTCAAATGAACAGCCTCCTGCACCCTAGCACACACACATCCAAAAAAAAAACCAAGCAAGCAAAGGTAGCTGTGTGACAGCTCCACGCCAGCGGGAAAACAAGAAAATAATGGAGCAATTTTGCAAGCATTATCAGTCCCAAAATACACTGCACCTTGCAAACAAGTATGGCTTAACTGAAACACAGTGGTTTCCTTCTCTCACATCGCAACGTTGCACGCACAGAGATGTTGAGGCTAAAAGCAGGAAAACTTTGCTTAAAAATATGGCCAAGGAATATGACATGAAAGGATTTGCGTAGTCTCTTTGTTTTAAAGGCCTGCAAAATGCTCTATACTGCAGAAAATTTGTGTTTATTACAAAAAGAAGGAAATTTAAACATCTCTAGAAAACTCATCGAATTTTAAGCATCAGTCTATTTTGAATTTCAGAAAGAAAAAGAAGGGAAAAGTAACCCAAAAGAAACAGAACAGTCATTCCAGACATAGCGATTTCTTTATGCATAACAAGGTAATTTAAATAGATAACTGTTCCCATCTACTTTCCACTAGCCCTTTTATTAAATCTTTATAGGAAAGGGGAAAGTTCCCAACATCTTCCTCCAACTTCTGTGACTTAATTCCTAATAATATCTGATACTCACTTTTCTATAAGACATGTCTAACGCTGAACTTCCTACCAATTTTTCAATCAACCAATTTTTCATAGAATCATAGAAGATAGGGGTTGGAAGGGACCTTTAGAGATCATCTAGTCCAACCTCCCTGCCAAAGGAGGTCCACATAGATCAGGTCACACAGGAACATGTCCAAGTGGGTCTTGAAGATCTCCAGAAAATGAGACTCCACACCCTCCCTGGGCAGCCTGTGCCAGGGCTCCCTCACCTGAACAGCAAAATAGTTTTACCTATGTTTAAATGGAACCTTTTGTGTT
>WBNH01000273.1:0-18859 GCA_013401255.1 Urocolius indicus | reverse complement strand
AGCCCCGCACTGAGCCGCCCCCCCCTGCACCCCAAGCCGGCCACATCACCGCGTTGGGCTGAAGAGATGCTGCCGTGGCCGAGGGAAGCCGTGATGAAAGGGGAAGAGAGCGTCAAGGAGCCCACACTGGGAGTGTGGGGAGTGAGGAACAGCCTGGTGACTTTCCCCGTACCTCGGGTGGCTTTGTACGTGCTGCACCCGGAGAGGAGCCGGGTTTGGTGCTCTGGAAGCAGCCACCTGCCCCAGCCGCTGCGAGCTGAGGTCGCCGGTGAGGGTTGGAGAAGCTGTGGTGGCTGTGGCACCTTGCCTGAAGTCGAGTTTGTCCGTGGCAAGCGTTTGGCTTCTCTCCGTTTGGCAGTGCCAGACCAGGACCACGGCTATCACAGCCTGGAGGAAGAGCAGCAGCACAAGGGTGCGTGTCAAGGAGAGGTCGGGCAGCAGTTGAAGCGAACTGAGGAGCCAAACGAGTCAGGGAGACAAGTTGGAGGTGGTCCCTTGGAGCCTGAGGGGATCAGGGGTTCAGCTGATGAGGAGGGAGCACCCGAGGGGGGGACCATGACTGAAGAGGATGAGGACTCCAAAATAGAGCAAAATCTTCCAGTTTCAGCCAGACCTGCCTGTGCAAATAAACTAATAGATTATATCATAGGGGGAGTTTCCAGCGGGGAGGAGAGTGTGGATGATGACGAGGACTGGGATGATGATGATGATGATGATGATGGGTTTGATAGCGAAGGGCTTCCTTCAGACTCAGACACCTGTAGCCAGGACAGGGAAAGGCTCCACCTCTGGAATTCCTTTTACAGTTTGGATCCCTACAACCCTCAGAACTTCACAGCCACCATTCAGACATCCTCCATCGATAGGGGGAAGGATATGTCAGATGTCGAGGAGGAGGAGGAGGAGGAAGATTCTTCATGGGCAGAGTCCTCCTCAGGGTCTCCTCCCCCTAGTTCTGATGAGGAGGATGAGTGGGACTGTAGCAGCGTGGATGAGGCAGAAAACTTGAAGCTTTGGAACTCGTTCTGTACCTCAGATGACCCGTACAACCCTTTAAACTTCAAGGCAGCCTTTCAAACAGCAGAGAAACAAAGGACATCTGGTTTAAAAGGAGCAGAGAGGCCAAATTTGGGCACTTGTGACCACCACCACTTAACTACCTGTCAGGTGCAGCTGGAAAAGCAGAACTGTGTGGGCTCTGACTTTGTGCAGGAGCGCTTGCTTGCTGCTGAGAGATGTAGCAGTACCAAGAGGAAAAAGGTAAACGCTTTGCTTATGTTTTAAGGGAATGCTAAAGCAAAAAAAAACCACCCAAAACAACCAAAATAGGTGAGCGGGTGGGTCTGCTGCAGCAGGAGTCAGGGCACGGCTGGGGAGGGGGCAGGTCATGCACCCTGACTTGATAGTCTAAGCATTTGGCTGGGATGAGTGTTCTTCATCCTTCACACGTGATGGCTGATGTCATAACTCGGTGTCTCTCCCAGACTTGGAATGTAATGGTTCCTTTTAAGAAGTAGCTTCCATTCTATATTTGGCTCACAACGTCGTTTCTCGTCATCAGAGAAACGTGACCACTGTGACCTGTTGGTTTGGGTTTTTTTTTTCCTCTGGAAAGTACCAGTTTCTGTTACGAGCAACATTGATGGCAACAGCCTCAAGTGTCACCAGGGGAGGTTGAGGCTGGATGTGAGGAGGAGTTTCTTTGCTGTCAGGCATTGGAAGGGGCTGCCCAGGGAGGGGCTGGAGTCACCGTCCCTGGAGGGGTTTCAGAGCTGGGTGGGTGTTGCACTGAGGGCAATGGGCTGGTGGGTGATGGGGCTGGGGCAGAGGCTGCACTCCATGGGCTTAAAGGTCTCTCCCAGCTGAAATGATTGTTGTTCTTTAAGTACAGTAACTCTCACTTCCATTTAAGACACTATTATAATTCAACAGCTGTTGATAAAAGGATGTCATCTGGAACTGTGCAGATGAGCACAAACTGGAAGTGTAATGTATGTGAGGAGTTTGTGCATTAAAATCTTCTAATTGTGCCCAGCTCTGGGCCCCTCAGTTGCAGAAGGACAGGGAGCTGCTGGAGAGAGTTCAGCACAGGGCACAGAGATGGTTCAGGGAGTGCAGCATCTCCCTTGTGATGAGAGGCTGAGGGAGCTGGGGCTCTGGAGCTTGGAGGAGACGGAGAGGTGACCTCATTAATGGTTACAAACCCATCAAGGGTGGGTGTGAGGAGGCTGGAGCCAGGCTGTGCTCAGGGATGGCCAAGGATAGGACAAGGGGCAGTGGGGACAAGCTGTAAGGTTCCAGAGAAACAGCAGGAGGAATTTGTTCCCTGTTGAGGTGAGGGAGCACTGGCAGGGGCTGCCCAGAGGGGCTGTGGAGGCTCCTTCTCTGGAGCCATCCCAACCCCAGCTGGATGAGTCCCTGTGTGCCCTGCTCTAGGTGCTGCTGCTCTGGCAGGGGGGTTGCACTGGATGAGCTTTGGAGCTCCCTTCCAACCCTTGAGATTCTGTGACTCTGTGTGCTAGGGTTCAGTTAAACACTAACAACCATGTTTTGTTGGTGCTGCTGATGTACAAGATGGCTTTTCAGGTGTGATATCCAAGTCTTGCCTGATATTTCAAGCATTTATACCAATAATAATAGCTTGTGATACCAAGTTCTAGGGTAGCACTGGAGTTAATGACAGCAAAGCAGAAAACTTGCCTAATACTTTCTTCAGTGCTCTTACAGCAGAGAGATTTGTTGGCTGAGAGCCTGGCTGGGAGGTAACTCCACACCTGTTTCTGTTGGGGCAGGCTGTGTTTACAAACTGAATGGTTCACACTGGAACAAATGACTCGATTTTAATCGGAATGGAAAATACAACCAAGATAAAAGAGTTTCTCCAGAAGGTCCTTTTTAACTGCTGGCTGAGCTGCTGAGCCCTGAGTAAGGTCAGGCTGCTGTGGCCTGAGATCATGCTGCCTGTCAGGGATGGAGGCTTAAGAGCAGTAAATTGTTTTGACCAATGATCTGGGTGCAGTGATGAGCATGATGTTACAAACGGCAGGAGTTGTGCCCCAGGAGGGTCTCAGACTGATGTAAAAGGGATGTAAGGTGGGATGGGCTGATGTAAGAGCTCTCTGCCTGCCTGAAAGCTGAGTCTTAATTAGGTCTGTCTGCAAAACAGCAGAGATTGCCAAGCAGTGACCCAGGTATTCCCAGGAAGCCTTCTGCCCTGCTGAGGCCTCATCTGGAGTCCTGAGGCCAGTTCTGGGCTCCCCAGCTCCAGAGGGACAGGGAACTGCTGCAGAGAGGCCAGTGCAGGGCCAGCAAGATGCTGAGGGGACTGGAGCATCTTCCTGCTGAGGAAAGGCTGTGGGACCTGGGGCTGTTCAGTCTGGAGAGGAGAAGCCTGAGCTCNTGGAACACAAACAGTTCCACTGGCACAGGAGGAGAAAGTCCTTTGGTGCTGAGGTGAGGGAGCCCTGGCCCAGGCTGCCCAGGGAGGGTGTGGAGGCTCCTTCTCAGGAGGTTTCCAACCCCACCTGGACACGTTCCTGTGTGACCTGATCTAGGTGGGAGCTGCTTTGACAGGGGCTTAGGCTGGATGATCTCTAAAGGTCCCTTCTAACCTCCACCATTCTATGGTTCTAAGTCATTTCTCCCTCTCAGGGCTGTTTCCTACCTGCCATCCTGCAGTCAAACAGCAGCAATGGTTGTGTTTGTAAAGAGATAAAACCCAGGAGGATGTTGTTTTGCTTATGGGATCTGGTGCCTCGACTGGGCAGTGATTTAGGTTCACCCCACTCGAACTGGGTGACTTCTGGAGGCTGCTTTCACACAGCCTCTCCTGCCTCTGTATCCTCAGCTGCTGTTCCTTCCTGTAAGCCATTTCTTCTTTAGCAGTTATCTCCCATGTTTTCTGTGAGGGCTGGAAGATGGATCTACCACAAAGAGCAGTCTTCCTCTTTGCTCCTCATCATGTCAGCATGAACTAGGTGTGAAACAGGGCTTCTATGTTAATAAAACATAGGAATGGAGCAGCAAGTGTTGCTGTAGCTGCCTGTGTCTGTTCCTGACCTTCCAGAAGTAGCTGTTTGGCAGCAAATGCAGTGGAGCTGTGTGTAACCACAGAGATTGGCTGGCCCACAGGATTCAGTCCTAGTCTGAGAGCTTGATGGATGCTGACAGAGTTAGTTTGTCCTTCAGTTCTGTGCCATTTGTACAGCTGAATGAGAAGTGATACTTAAATCAGGAGAAGCCTGAAGTAATCTGGCTTTTGCTTATTGCTGGGTAACAGAAACACTTAAATACTTAGTAAAGTCCTAGTCTAAACACTGTCAAGTTTAGATCCTGAACCTCTAAGTTGTCTTAAAATGGCTTTAATAGTTCTTAAATATAGTGAAGAGTAGCAGTTGTCAGAGGTGATTCCAAATGCCATGGCACTGACTTCATTTCCTTGCCTGACCCTGCTCATGTTGGCATGTGATAGCAGCTCTGAAGTGATTTGTTCCAGTCACACAGTGATGAGTGTTGTTTCCTTGCATGTAGCACGGTGTGATTTCTTTTCCTGGTGCTGGACTAGAAGCTGACTCACAGCATTGCTTACTCTACACAGCAATGATTCTTCCTTGGTGTTTGTGATGTAAGCTCTGGTTTGTCAGCAGCATATTTCCAACCTTGAGTGCAAGTCCCTGCATGTCCTACGGAGTAACCTGTTCAGGCTGTGTGTGTGTGTGAGGTTATAACCCAGGACTGCTGCTGGGAGGGGATGTTATTTCATGGGCAGCATCATGTGATTTCCCTAAAAAGAGGCCTCGTAGGCTGCAGTGAGAAATTCTGTTTTGAGAAACTGCTTTTGGTGGAGGCAGAAGCTGGCAACTAGTTGTTTATCACAGAATCGTCATGGAATGGTAGGGGTTGGAAGGGACCTTCAGAGATCATCAAGTCCAACCCCCCTGCCAGAGCAGGTCCCACCTAGATCAGATCACACAGGAACGTGTCCAGGGAGGTTTTTAAGGCCTCCTGAGAATTTCTTCCCTGCTGAAGTGAGGGAGCACCGGCAGGGGCTGCCCAGAGGGGCTGTGGAGTCTCCTTCTCTGGAGCCATCCCAACCCCAGCTGGATGAGTCCCTGTGTGCCCTGCTCTAGGTGCTGCTGCTCTGGCAGGGGGGTTGCACTGGGTGAGCTTTGGAGCTCCCTTCCAGCCCTTGAGATTCCGTGAAGGAGCCTCCACACTCTCCTGGGGCAGCCTGGGCCAGGGCTCCCTCACTGAAACAGGGAAAGAGATTTTCCTTACCTTTAAGTGGAACTCTTTGTGTTCCAGCTTCTTTCCATCACCCCTTGTCCTGGCACTGGAGACAACAGAAACAAGTGCTGCCCCAACCTCCTGACACCCACCAGTGAGATGTTTGTAAATGTTGATGAGATTCCCCCTCAGCCTTCTCCTCTCCAGACTGAACAGCCCCAGGTCCCACAGCCTTTCCTCAGCAGGAAGATGCTCCAGTCCCCTCAGCATCTTGCTGGCCCTGCACTGGCCTCTCTGCAGCAGTTCCCTGTCCCTCTGGAGCTGGGGAGCCCAGAACTGGCCCCAGGACTCCAGATGAGGCCTCAGCAGCTCTGGCAGAGCAGAGGGGCAGCACAACCTCCCTCGTCCTGCTGGTTGATAAAGCTGACCTGGGTTATACTGTGCCTCGTACACCTGGGTGGGACAGACACCTGAAATAAGCTCTCAGCCTGTTTGGCTGCTGCTTTACTAAATAACTTTTGTGTTTTCCAGGTAACCTTCCTTGAAAAAATTACCGAGTACTTGGTAAGCAGCGAGGAGGATCGGAAAGGGCCCTGGGAGGAGCTGGCACGGGACAGCTGCAGGTTCCAGAAACGCATCCAAGAAACAGAAGAAGCCATAGGGTACTGCTTCAGCACAGAGCACCGGCAGAGGGTGTTCCACAGACTCCAAGAAACCTTCTACCAGGGGCTTGATCTCTTCTAGCACTTTATAAGATTTGGTAGCTGTGTGACCTTAAGCACTCACAAAACATCTTCAAAACAAGAAATGGCAGCTGCATGTGCTATGGGGGAATTGGGATGTGGGAGGGGAGAAGTGGGGTTTATAACACATTCAGACAATGAATCTACCAGTATCCCCCAGTTTGATACCCAGACAAAAAATACCTTTTGATACCAAGGGTGTGTAATTGCATTCCTGTTTGGTAACACTCGGGAAACAAGACAGCTTTAGGTTCAATCCATTCCACAAATGCCTTGTCTGCCCTGTGTGGAGAAGTTGGTGACTGTTCAGTTGGATTTTTTGCACTTTGAAAAACAAACGAAAACAAAGCAAAACCTATTTTGAAGGAAATATTGATGGGTCTCAGAACCTAGCTACTGCAGTTTTGATTTAAAGTCTCTAGAGGTTATGTGCAACTTCCTTGTGGCTCTTCACCTTCCTCTTAACTCCTGCAAAAGTCTCAAGCTTTGTTTACTTTTAACTGTGCAAAGCAGATGGTTTGTTCCTTCCTTTTGAGGCCCCAGCTGGGCTTGTGAAGTACTGTTGGAGTGTTTGTGGAACGCTTTGGGGTGTCAGTATTTCAGTTGAGCACCTTTTGAGGGGGGATCCTGGGGAGCTCTGGTGCACCACAAACCCTTTGGTTTGCCTTTATTTAAATAATCCCTTTACCCTTTACTGTCCAAAGGACATTGGCTGCCTGTGCACCAAAGCTCTTTGCTTTCAGGGCAATGAAAGGCCTCATCCTGATCAATGATTACAGCCTCACAGGCTGTGGTGAGGCCGTGGCTGGTGGTTTGAATTCAAGTGGCCACACACAGGGAACTACCCCTAATTCTTTAGTTAATCTTTGAGTAACTTTGCCATAACTGGTTCTGCTTTCTGAAAATGGATTGAAGTGGAGAATTCTTCCTATTTCTTGTGTTCAATAGGCTTGTTTTGCTACCTGTGAGGAGGATTACCTTTGACTTAGAGAAATCTAAGGCTACAGATGGCTGTGTTCCTTACCAAAAGCCAGTGTTAATACCTCTCTGCCTCTGCACTTTTGTTCATCTGGTACCAAAATAACATTTCACATGGAAAGCTGAGGTCCTCAGTGGAAGGAAAACACTCCTTATTTATGTTCCTAACTTCAAAATGTCCAGTTGTTGTTTCAGTCACAATAAAAAGCAACTTTTGGATGTGTGTTTGGACCCCAAGGACGTTGTGTGGAGGGGACCCAAGCAGGTATGAGGGTCATGCCATGGGATAAACACCAAACAATCCCTGTCTGTCTGCACAAACTGCGTGAGGATAAATGATTTGCTACTTGGTTCGTTGAGAATCATTTCCCTTTGGTGAAGGAGAAACCTTAAAACCATCTCATTAATGACTTCAGGTTTTAATTGGAAATCAAAGTACAGAGAGAAGAGCTTCCCAGAGCTGGAGGGAATGTTCTGCTCTTGTTTGTTTTGGGCAGCTCTTCATTCTGTCTCAAATTTCAGAGTCTGGGGGGTTGAAACTTTTTACTGTTGAGTGAATTCTGTTGTTTGAATTAGAAAATTGCCTTTTTCCTGCTGCACATCAGGATGCCAGTGCTGACATTCAGAGAGTTAACTGGGAACTGCAGGAGAGTTGTTCTGTAAGCTCCAACATACAGCTGAAAACCCAAGCAGCCTGACAGGCTGGGAGCTTGAAAGCGATGCAGCAAGGTTAGTCCTCACCCTCTTCATCACAAAGAATCCAAACTGGGTTCTCCTTTCCTACAGAAGATCCTTGCAGATGTCAGGTGGCACTTTGAGTCACACCCCCATGTCCTGTGAGACCATTTGGAGTTCATGTTCCTGCATCAAGATTGGAGAAGAGGTGATGTGCTTTCCTTGCTTGCTTCAGGGGGAAAAAAAAGCCTGCAAGGTGCTGAATGTGGAGTTACACCAGAAAGTGTGTTGTCTTGTGGTCCAGATGAGGCTGATGAGTGAAAATGCTGTTGATTGCTCTGGAGTTTACCCACTTCAGGGATTTTTTTCCATCACACTTTCTTTGACCTTGGAGAACTTGCTGGTGCTTCAGTTAACTCTGAATGTCTCACTTTGGTCTGATGGTGCTTGTCAGAAGCTTCAGAGTGGTGGGAGTTACCACCCCCAAGTACTGAACTTCTCTTTGCAGGGACTTGGCAAAAGGTTGAAAACCAACCAGATTGACAAAGTAGATGAGAAATTGCTACTTCCAATTCACTGCTGACATTTGAGAGTCTGTTTTACCCAACACTGCTGCTCCTCACTGAAACATACCTGCTTGGGTAAGCCTCTCCAACCTTCTTAAACCTGCTTTTCACAATGGGAGGAAATGAGCACTAAAACTCATTAAACATCATCATCAAAGCCAAGCTCAGCTTGGGCTGTCCCCATTGTCCCTGTGACATAGCTTGAAGCTGGTCCTGGGGGGTGTGTACCTGTGCAAGTGCTGGGAGTGAGACAGCAAAAAAAAACCCCACACATGGTGGAGCTTTAAATCAAAACTGTACTGACCAGATTTTATTTTTATATAATTTAGAGCAGGTTAGAAACTGTCAGCATTGGCTTTCTACAGATTTTAATTGATTTGTGTCGACTTTGTTGGGTTTTTATATCTAAAGTTATATTTCTGTACATAATAAAGCTATTCAGGACTAATCTGTACATTGTAATAAAGAGATTTGCAAGATAATTCGTGCCAAATGGGATTTTTTTCTTCAANAGGCAATGGGCTGCAGCTGCCCCAGGGCAGGTTGAGGCTGGAGCTGAGGCAGAACTGTTTCCCTGAGAGGGGTGTCAGCCCCTGTGCCAGGCTGCCCAGGGAGCTGGGGCAGTGCCCAGCCCTGGAGGGATCCCAAAGCCGTGGGAGATGCTGAGGGCCAAGGGTCAGTGCTGGGCTGGGCAGGGTGAGGGGAGGGCTGGGATTTGAGACCTCAAAGGTCTTTTCCAACCCAAATGATTCCATGATTCTTTAGAGTGAACGTTGTCATTTCTCTGTGCTCAGAGCTGGGGCAAATGCAGCTGCTGCTGCCTGAAAGCTGCTGTGGACGTGGCAGCATCCAGATGCCATCTGCCATGTGGAAATCCTGCTGAGGTTTCTTTATTCCCTCACGACTGAGGCCTGCAGTGGGGATTCACTGGACAGTTTATCTGTGGCTGATTGGATTCCTCCCTGCTCTGGTAGCTGTGTCTTCTGCAGGGGCCTGAAGAACCTGTTTTGTCAGCAGAGCACACGGGCTGTAAACCAGCTGCTATTTCTGTCCATGGAAATGTCATTTGCAAATGAATGGTGCTGCAGAGCTGGTTTGGTCCCACTAAAGGAAGTTTCTTCTGAAACTGGAGAAGGCAAAGCCATGGTGACTCAGTGTGTGGTTGGGATTCCAGAGACAAGCCCCCGAGTCCCAGTCACGCAGCCTCCACCTGCCGGGCTGGAGCTGAGGGGTAACCCCGGGTGCATTTCAGGAAGGGAATGAAGTCTTGCAGAAATCTTTGCCAAGAAGGCCAGTGACACTTCAGGCTGCCCAGAGGGGTTGTCTCTCCTTTTCTGGAGCCATCCCAACCCCAGCTGGATGAGTCCCTGTGTGCCCTGCTCTAGGTGCTGCTGCTCTGGCAGGGGGGTTGCATTGGATGAGCTTTGGAGCTCCCTTCCAGCACTTCCCATGCTGTGAGTCTGTGACCTGCATGCAAAGAGCTGCCTCTGCTGTGAGCAGTTGGGATCTGGGCCCAGGTCTCTCACAGGGACTTTGTGCTGAGAAGTAACAAAGACCCAGCAGGAACATTGCATTCAGCACCTTTTTTCCCCCCTTTATTCCTTCTCTTTATCCTCCTGTCTCCAGGCTTGCTGGTGCAGGTTGCTGGGATAATTGAGGCCAGCTCTGAGGTGAAAGGAGGCTCCTGGTGAAGGGGAAGCAGGAACAGGTCATAAAGATCTCAGTTGTGGAGCTGGAGGGGTGTGATGCTGGCACCTCTCCATGCCTGCTGCTGGCAGCTATGGCAACGAGCAGCAGGAGGGTTTGGTGGATGTGGTGAGTTGCCAGTGCCTGGTTGCTAAATGTCTTCCTGGGACTGGGTGATAAAAGGCTGTTAAACATCTGCTGGCAATCTGAGTGTCTGGGCTGCAGAGTCCCAGGAGCTGGTAGGATCCACTCAGCAGCACTTCCCTGATACCAGCTATCAAATTACCTGCAGTTTACAACCAGACATTAAGACTGGGAAGCAATGAGCTGGTTTTGCTTAGCAACTCTCGTTCACTTGAGGTGATTACTGCTCTCTGTGCTCCAGGTGAGAAAGCCAAGAGGCAGCAGTGCCCTTCCTGCCCACCCTGTTACTGCATGTGTGGTGGTGCCATGGCTTGTTGTGGCCCCAACCTGGCTACCAGGTGAGGTCTGTGAGAGGTTGGCTGGGCTGTGTGTGGAGTAAAGAGGAGGGAGGGGGATGACAAGGACCTGAGAGTCCTGGTTGATAACAAGCCACACATGACCAACAGTGTGTCCTCATGGGCAAGGCCAATGGCAGCCTGGGGGCAGCAAGAGAGTGTGGGCAGCAGAGGGAGAGAGGTTCTGCTGTCCCTCTGCTCTGCCAGAGCTGCTGAGGCCTCATCTGGAGTCCTGGGGCCAGTTGTGGACTCCCCAGCTCCAGAGGGACAGGGAACTGCTGCAGAGAGGCCAGTGCAGGGCCAGCAAGATGCTGAGGGGACTGGAGCATCTTCCTGCTGAGGAAAGGCTGTGGGACCTGGGGCTGTTCAGCCTGGAGGAGAGAAACCTGAGCTCAGAGGCACCTCAACAACACTGACAAGTACCTAAAGGGTGGGTGTCAGGAGGATGGGGTC
This sequence comes from Urocolius indicus, assembly GCA_013401255.1. Lineage (NCBI taxonomy): Eukaryota > Metazoa > Chordata > Aves > Coliiformes > Coliidae > Urocolius > Urocolius indicus. The sequence goes on along the minus strand of WBNH01000273.1, from coordinate 8,053 downwards.
ACACTTGTTTCTGTGATGCCCAGTGCCAGGACAAGGGCTGATGGACATCAGCTGGAACACAAACAGTTCCACTGGCACAGGAGGAGAAAGTCCTTTGGTGCTGAGGTGAGGGAGCCCTGGCCCAGGCTGCCCAGGGAGGGTGTGGAGGCTCCTTCTCAGGAGTTTTCCAACCCCACCTGGACACGTTCCTGTGCCCCCTGAGCCAGGGGAAGCTGCTGTAGCAGGGGCTGGGGCTGGATGAGCTCTGCAGGGCCTTTCTCATCCCACCACGCTGGGTTGTGTGACTGACAGCTGGAATTTAGGGGGTGCAGGGAGCTGAGGTGGGACCAGGCAGAGAACAAAAGGCAAAGGGGGTGAAGCAGATGGAGAAGGGTGAAGCAACGAGGTGCCACAGGGCAGGGCTGGGGCTCAGAGGGGACGTGTGGCCCCGGCTGCAGCTCACAGCGTCCATAGGGGTGAGCCAGGAGAGCAAAGGAGGCCGGCAGCTCAGCCCTGTTCCACAGCTGCATCTTCTGCTCCTGAGCCTGGGGAAGCTTTTGTCCAGGAGATGGAGCCAGATCCGTGCTGCTGCTGGGGATGGGGCTGCAGCACCCCTCAGGGGCAGCCCCAAAGTGCTGCTGTGCCGCCTTCCTCCGGAGCCAGCATCAGGGTGGGACAGGCAAATGCGGGCTGAGTACACAAACCATCCCTTCCTGCACCCAAGGACCCGGTTCTGTGACATTCCTGCCATCTGACCCAATGGGGCTCCAGGCAGGGAACTTCCTCAGCCCTCCTTTGCTCTCCTGGCTCACCCCTATGGACGCTGTGAGCTGCAGCCGGGGCCACACGTCCCCTCTGAGCCCCAGCCCTGCCCTGTGGCACCTCGTTGCTTCACCCTTCTCCATCCGCTTCACTCCCTTTGCCTTTTGTTCTCTGCCTGGTCCCACCTCGGCTCCTCTGTGTGGCTGGAGGAAGAGGTGGCTGCTCCACGAGCACAGTAGTGCCCAGGCTGCTCCTGGCACACGTGCCAGCCAAATCCTTCTGCCTAAACCAGCAGCAGCAGCATGAGGGTGACCTGGTGCCCCTGGGCTTTGGCAGCAGCCACGCACCTCCAGGAGACAGATGGATGTGCTGGGGTTGTTGCTTGCTGTAGTAAATCTATTTGCTGGGCTTCATTCTGCTTCTCATCCCTGTGCCTGGTCCATGACACAAAGCCATGGCCTGGTGACTTCCCTGTCCCTGTGTCTCACAGGGTGAGAGAGTGGGAGGGGATGGAAGGAACCTCTGGAGATGATCCAGTGTCCACTGAAGGAAGGGCATGGGGCAGTGGGGAGAGGTGGCAGTGCCCAGTGCTGTGGGATCCTGCTGGGAACCAGCAGCAGAAGCACTGAATGCAAGTGGCTTTGTGAAGGAGACTTTGCTGTGGGCCTGTTTGCTGCCTCTTTCCCTCCTTACCCTGGGTGGTTGTGAACAAGAAGCTTTTAAAGGGGTTTGAAACCAAATGAAAGCCAAAACACAAACCCCCCAGTGGTGTTTCCCCTCTGAGTTTCCATTGGATGAAGGACAGAAAGAAACAGGGAGACAAACCCTCCTGCAGAAAGCAATAAAAGCTGATTTATTTACCTGGCAGGAGAGAGCTTGGAGCTGCTCAGTATTCTTGGCTGAAGGTCCCACACAACCCTCCAACAGCCTCAGTGTTATTTACCCCAAGGCTGCACCAGCTCCTCCTCCTCCTCCTCCTCTGATTTCAGTGTCTGATGGGTCAGTGCCCTGTAATTACCATGGACCAGCGAGGGGGACCCTGGAAACCTGTAGGATCAGGGACATGCATCCTTCCCTGGGGCTTGCTAGAGAAGGAAGGAGATCTTTTAGGATCAGAGGAGCTTATCTGCAGCAGCCCCTGATCCCACATACCCCTGAGGTATGTGTCAGAAGCACTGCAGCAATGGAGAGGCTTTGCCCTGGGCTGGAGGGGTGAGGGCCCTGCACTGTGAGCTCCTGACCCAGGAGGCTGCAAGACAGGCTGGTTCCAGTCTGCTTAAGGTTTCTTTTCCACATCTATACCAATAAATTGGCCTTGGGTTGGAAAGCTCAGTCCCACCAGCTGTGTGATGGGGAGATCTCAGAGGAGTCTCTGGAGCGGTGCCTGGAGCAGCTCCCAGACCCGTATCTGTGCTGAGGACTAAGGAGGTGTGGGAGGTGTGTTTGAGGTTAGAGGCTGCTCCTGGAGAAAGAAAAACCCATCTGCTGCAGAGGGAGGGCTCTGGCCTTCCAGCAGCACCATGGTTATCCCCAGAGTGCCTTCCCCCAGAGCCAGAATAGGATCAGAGCAGCTTAGGAACGGACCTCTTGCTGTGTTTGACTTTATAAACCTATGTCTGCCTTGAGCCAGCACATGCCACAAGCCACCTTTGAGAAAGGGTTGCCCATGGGAGGAGAGAAAAACCCCTCTGGAAACTGTTTAATGTGGCAGCTTTGTCCACAGATGCACCAACACACCCAGCAAGCAGCTCCCTCAGCTTTGTCCATCAGCATTAAGGGCCAGGATTTCTCTGCTTGTGGTTTAGGGGCCCCTGCAGAGGCAGAGGAGGGGCAGGGAAAGCAGAGCTGCCTCGCTCAGGGTCAGGCCATGACCTCCCCAATCTCAGGCATCAAAGCCCAGGGAGTTCCCTTGGTTGTTAACCAGGGAGGTGAGGGCTGGGGAGGATGGGGAGGATGGGGAGCTCTGCCCACGGGGTCACTGATGGTGAAGTGATAAAGGGAGGCAGCTCCTTGGTGTGGCTGGAAGCTCCCAGAGCAGCCCAAAGCCAGGCAAAAAAAACCCACCCAACCCACCTTGCAAAAAGCCAATATAGAAAAGGCTCAGGAGAGGCTGAGGGAGCTGGGGAAGAGAAGGCTGAGGGGGGGCCTCAGCAACACTTACAAGTACCCAAAGGGTTGTGTCAGGAGGATGAGGCTACGCTTTTTCTTGTAGTGTCCTGTGCCAGGACAAGGGCTGATGGGCATCACCTGGAACTCAAACAGTTCCACTGGCACAGGAGGAGCAAGTCCTTTGGTGCTGAGGTGAGGGAGCCCTGGCCCAGGCTGCCCAGGGAGGGTGTGGAGGCTCCTGCTCAGGAGGTTTCCAACCCCACCTGGACACGTTCCTGTGCCCCCTGAGCCAGGGGAAGCTGCTGGAGCAGGAGCAGGGGCAGGGGCTGGATGAGCTCTGCAGAGCCCTTCCCACCCTCACCATTGAGGGATTCTGTGATAATATAATCCTGCTGAGCTGCTCTCTGAGTCCCCCTGGGGCTGCCAGCGTGGGGGGGCTGAGCTCACCCTGCAGCCCTCACATTGCATCCACAGCACAGGCAGCACATCAGCTTGGCTCACACATTCCAGCCCAACATTTCTGCCAGGAAATGGAGCTTTTGAAGCCATGGCCAGGCCTGTGACATCACTCCCTGCTACACCAGGGTCCCATCAGATCCAGCCCCAATGGGCTCACTGGGACCAACCAGACGTGTTTTTCTCACCCAGTGGTTCAAAGAACTGTAGGAAGAGGCTTCCTGAGCCTTTGGGTGAACTGGTTTGCTCCAACCCTGGCAGGGAGCTGCTCTGAGGTTGGAGACTGTGCTTCAACCTCAGCCTTTTCCTCTCTGCTTTGGAGACCAGCTCCTTCCTTTCCACCTCTGAGGCTTCTGCACCAGCATCTTTCTCCTCGTGCCATGAGAAGCTTTGCAAAGGTGCAATTGCCTCCTGCTCAGTCACCAGCTCAGGTGCCTCCCAGACCCCACCTTTCTCCTCAAAAGACATTTAATTGATGGCTAAGAACAACCAGAGAGAAAAACAGCCCTTGGGCAGCTGCTGCAGATAATGATCAGGGTGCCCTACATAGAGCCTCAGCCTGGCTGCCACTTCAGACAAGGGGAGAAGAATCTTGACATTGTGTCAAGTGAACAGGAGAGGGAAGTACCAGCTCCATAATTACTCACCCTCCAGTTAATGGAGGGTAATTAACAGTGAGTAGGCAGCAGAGGAAGCTGTGACAGCCTTGCCCCAGAGAGTCACTGGGAAGTGCTGGGAGGGTACCCCCTGCACCCCGGCTCGGAGGCAGGGTGGCAGCCTGGCTCTGAAAGGGTTAAATTAATGGGGTTGGTTGAGATTCTTGGTTCCTTTTCTTTTTCTTCCTCCTTCCCTCCCTCCCTCCCTCCCTCCTGGGTTATTTGCAGCAAACAGGCTGGGTGGAAAGGCTGAGCCCAGCCAGGGTTTGCTGCTGGCCAGGGGAGAGGTGGAGGTGGGGGAGAGAGGGAAGAGACGACTTTGGCTCTTCCCCCAGCTGGCTGCTGCCATCCCCTGCTCAGTGTGTGAGGCTGATCTGAGCCCCAGCACCCTCCTCTCCCCAGTGCCACCCCCATGGGGGATGACATCGACTGGCTGGACCTGCCTGGCAGATGGACCTACGGCGTCTGCGGGGACGGGAGAGTCTTCTTCATCAAGTAGGGTCCTGCTGTAGGCAGGGAGAGGGGCTGAGGCTGGGGGGAAGAGGGGTGGGTGGATGGCTGGGGGGTGGAGGGGGGAGCTGCAGGTTGTCAGGGGCTTAGTTTGAGCTGGGAACAAGAGAGATTGCAAAGCTCAGCGTCTGGCTGCCTTCCTATCGCACGGGGTCATCTGTCCTCCCTCTCCTGGCTTCTCTGGCCTTGGGGCTCTGGGCTGTCCCAGCTGATGGATGCTGTTCCTGGGCATAAAATCATTGAATCCCAGCATGGTGAGGGTGGGGAGAGCCCTGCAGAGCTCATCCCAAGCCCCTGCTAAAGCTTCCCTGCTAAAGGTTCCCTTCGATGAGGGGGCACAGGAACGTGTCCAGGTGGGGTTGGACCATTCCTCTGGCTGGAAAAGCCACTTGTGTGGCAAAGACCCTTCCCCAAGGATGGGACAGACCCTGTGACTCCCCTGGGTGATGACAGACCCCCCTCTTTGTCTTTTGCAGCGACGAGACCAAGTCCACGAGCTGGGTGCACCCAGGCACAGGCTACTCCATCCAGAGCGGGCACTTCTCCTGCACTGGTAAGGGCTGGCTGCCTGCTCTCACTGACCAAAACCTGCAGTGTGGAGGGAAATCCCACAGGAAGGCAAAGGAGACCCTGCAAAGCTGAGCCCATGGGAGCTGCCATGGAGCTGGGGAGGGCTGGAGGGGCTTGGAATAACGTGTGAGGTGATGCTGCATCTCTTGGGCACGGGGTTTCCAGCTGAAGATGTGTGCTCAGGGGGATTTTAAGGGTCTCTTTGCACAGAGAGACTCCCTGTGGTCTCTGAGACCTGTCACTGATGGGGAGAGAACCCAAAGTGCTTTTAAACTGCAGTTGGAAGGTGTGAGAGCTGATCAGAGCAGGACAGAGCACCCAGAGCTTCCACTGCCCCGTGGCTCCCTGCCCCAGAGCTCCTGCCCTTCTCTGGTGCTGCCTCCTGTGAGGGGGAATCTCCTCTGTGGTGGCTTCCAGTGTGACAACAGCCCATCACACAGCAGGCAGGGGCTGTGTGGGGTGAGGGAGGGTGAGCCCAGCTTCTGCTGTGTCTTTGCAGGGCTGCCCCGAGGCTGGGAAGTGGACACCACGCTGCACGGAAGCTTCTACTTCATCAAGTAAGTGAGAAAGGGCTTGAGGGGGGGGGGGGAGAAGCTGCTGCCTCCTGCTCACAGGAGCCTTTGTACCCTGGGAGGATGCTGCTGCCCTCCTTAATGAAGCTGGGGAAGGGGCTGGAGCACAAGGGTGCTGGGGANGGGTGTCAGCCCCTGTGCCAGGCTGCCCAGGGAGCTGGGGCAGTGCCCAGCCCTGGAGGGATCCCAAAGGCGTGGGGCTGAGGTGCTGAGGGCTGTGGGTCAGTGCTGGGCTGGGCAGGGTGAGGGGAGGGCTGGGACTGCAGCAGCTTCAAGGGCTTTGCCAGCCAAACAATTCTGTGCTTCTGGCCTTGTCTGTGCCCTGAGGCAGCTGCTCCCAGCTGCTGAGCACAGCACGGGTGCTGCCATCCACCCCTGAGGAGATGCCAGGCAGGAGCAGTGGGGTTTGGGAGGCTTTGGAGCAGAGCAGCTGCTCAAGGATGGGCTCAGGGTCTGTGCTGGGAGTGCACATGAGGCTTGGGCAGCCTGTGGTCCTGCTGTGGCCTGTCCCATGCTGCTGTGGCTGTGGCTGTGGTGGTTCCATGGGCTCATCATCAGCTGAGCAAAGCTAGAGCTGGTGTGGGCAGTGGCTGGGGCTTGGCAGGAGCGTGTGGGGCCACATCCCAGCAGCTGTTTGGATGCTGGGTGAGCCCTGCACACTTGGGCACAGGGAGCTTTAGCAGAGGGCTTGTGCCCGCGTGGCACAGCAAGGTCAGGCTGGATTCAGTGTCCCTGCAAGGATCAGACCCAGCTCCTGCAGCTGCATCCTGCAACACACGAATCTCAGCCCATCCCTGTGCAGAGCCAGCCACCTCCTCTGCCGCGTGTCACCCCGTGGGGATGGTCCCCCCCAAACCCAGTGCAGACTTTCTCCAGGACCCTGCAGCACCCAACCCTTGTGGGAGGGAGCCGAGCGCAGCAAAGGGTCCCCAGGGCACACACTGCCCAGGGCATGAGGTGCAGAGCTGGGATGAATGCAACAGGAGAGGATCCAGCTCGAGGCATTGCTCCAAGAGCTCTGGTTAATCCCTCCAGCCCAGGAACTGGGACCCTGGCAGGGTGGTGATGGTGTCTAGACAAGCTGAGCTGCAGGCTGTTGCCTCACCTGGTGTGAAGTTCCAGGTCCTGCTGGGTGAGGGTTTTTTCAGGCAGGGTCTTTCCCTATCTGGCACACACAGAGGTTTCTCTGCGTGCTCAGACAGCCATAAACCTGCCAGGAGCAAAGATCCCAAAGGTGGACTGAGGGCTGGAGCAAAGGGAAGCAGAGGGATTATCCAGCTGAGTCAGAGCAGAGCCAGAGTGTCCCTGCATCAGCCCCACGTTGCAGTGCTGCAGCCACAAATGCCACCAGCAGTGGGGCTTTGCCAGGGCTGTGCTGCCAAACCTCCTGAGCTGTGTGTGCCTTGCAGCTCCTCCACAGCAAGGGACCATCCTCCTCCCTCTGTGCCCTCAATGTGTCACCCAGCTTGTGCCTCCCTGCTCCTGGCAGCAGCTGGGGGTGCCACAGGGAGGGGAGGAGCAAGGAGAAAGAAGTGTGGGGCTGGAAGTGAGGGGCTGTGAGCAGGAGCTGCTTGCTCCCTGCAGCCTGGGCTGTGGTGGGCTGTGCTGGCTCCTGCCTTTGCCACAGCACCCAGCAGGTGGCATTGAGGCTGGCACAGCAGTGCATGCCCTGCACGTTGCTGCACACGTGTGCAGGGCCCTGCAGCAGGAGAGGAGAACCGCTGGCTCCACGAGCTGCTGAGCACCCTCCTGCCTCTGCCAGCTGCTCCCACAGGCAAGTGCTGCTGCTACAAGGGTTCTGCCATCCCCCCCTACTCCTGCCTCCAGCCCTGCCTGCAGAGGCAAAGGCCCTGCCTTGTCTGTACCTTCAGGCTGGGAGGTCCCCAACCAGCCCAACCAGCCCCCAACCCAGCTGTGTGGTTGGTGGTTTGGGCTGTCTGGCTTAGCTGGGGGGGTTCCCTTGAGAGCAGCCCACCTCCCCAGCTTGCTCATGGGCTTCCTGGGCTGCTTTTCAGCTCTTAGGCAGTGAGAAGGGGGAAAGTGTGTGTGTAGGGGGAGGGATAGAGTTGTCCCAGTGCCTGCAGAGCAGGGGGATGGCTGGGGACTGGGAGAGGAGATGACTTACAGGAGTAACTTCAGGGATGAGGAGGATCCATCTGGCAGGGAAGGAGAGGAGGGAGGATCTCAGCCATCTCTAGTGGGGAAGGAGGCAGGATGCAGAGCATCCAGTGAAAGCCAACACCCTCCCCAGCCCCTAATACCATGTGGCTAATGGGGGGGATTACAGGATCAAGGGCAGACAGTGGGTTTTTCCTTCCTGCAAAGCACACATCTCTCCCCACCCCACCCCTCCCTGGATGAAGAGTCCCTGTGTGCTGTGGGGTCTGAGCCTCCAGCCGTAGGGGCTGGGGGCAGGCAGGGTCCCAGCCATGGTGCTTG
>WBNH01000272.1:104382-119885 GCA_013401255.1 Urocolius indicus | reverse complement strand
GGGGACTGGAACATCTTTCTTATGAGGAAAGGCTGTGGGAACTGGGGCTGTTCAGCCTGGAGGAGGCTGAGGGAGTATCTCATTAATACTTACCTAAAGGGTGCCTAAAGGGTAAATGTCAGGAGGATGGGGCAACACTTTCTGTAGTGTTACGCAACAGGACAAGGGGTAATGGACATAAGCTGGAACAAAAAAAAATCCACTTAAACATAAGGGAAAACTCTTTTCCTGCTGAGGTGAGGGAGCCCTGGCATAGGCTGCCCAGGAAGGGTGTGGAGGTTCCTGCTCTGGAGGATTCCAAACTCACCTGTACATGTTCCTGTGAAACCTCATGGATGTGAACATGCTTTAGCAGGGGACTGGACCGGCTGATCTCTAGAGTTCCCTTCCAACCCCCTGCCATTCTGTGATTCACCCACCCATAGCACCCCAGGCAGGTGGCTGCAGCATTGCCAGGCACCATGACGGCAACGGGCACCAGATGCGAAAGGTTCTGTAGCTGCTGCCAGCAGCCAGAGTCTCTGCTTGGCTCAGCCTGGCAGCGCAGAACCTGCTTGCCGCATGCCAGCTACTTACGCCGAGTAGGTCCTGGTCCTCTTGGTGGGGAGAGGGCTGGGCAGGTCCCGCAGCAGGAGGTTGCCCCGCTCCCAGATGCGGCTGCCCTCCCGCTGGAAGGGGAAGGTGGGCCACACCGGCGACTTGGGGGAGTGCAGGGGTGGCACTGCCGGCGGGGCGCTGGGGTCTGATGACATGGTGGGACCGGCTGGATCGAGGGTGGGTGGGTGGGAGGCAGGAGAAAGGGGTGGCTGGGCACGTGGGTCTGCCACCTGCGACCTGGAGAGAGAACAGGCAGCAGTCAGCGCACCCCCGCCCTGGTCAGCATTTGTCAGGGAGAGCTTGTTGTCAGCAACCACAGACCCTGCATCCGTGGGAGCAGGCAGCATGGTTGCTGGCATTTGGTACTGGGCATCAACCCCCAGGATTGTCCCACACGTGAGAGACAAAGGCGCTAAGAAGCACTCCCAGGAAAAAGGAGTGGCTGAGCACAGGCTGCCATGGGCAGCAACTGTTGTGGGAAGGATGCTGTGGTGGTGTAACCCCAGCAGGTGACAGAGCACCGTGCAGCCTCTCGCTCACTCCACTCCCTGGCAGTGGGATGGGCTGGAGATTCGGGGAAAAAAAAGGTCAAACACGTGGGTTGAGGCTGTAAGAGCAGTCTAACAATGAAAACTAAATAAACACACAATAACAGAAACAGCAACAGTAATAAAACACAGAATCATAGTAATGGTGGTGAAAATAAACATATCAAAAAAGGAGAGGAAAAAACCCACCTGTAACAACAGCAAACCAAGTGCTGCCCAATGTCAGTCGCTCACCACCCACTGACGGATGCCTGAGCAGCGATCTGCCTCTCCTCACCAGCTCCCCCCAGTTTATATACTGGGCATGACAGTCTGTGGTATGGAATGGCCCTGTGGCTAGTTCAGCTCAGCTGTCCTGGCCGTGCTCCCTCCCAGCCTCTTGTGCACCCCTTTGCTGGCAGAGCCCGGGAAACTGAAAAGTCCTTCACTTAGGAGAAGCCTACTGAGCATCTAGAGCTAGAACACCAATGTATTATCAACATCATTGTCACACTAAACCCAAAACACAGCCCTGTACCAGCTTCTAGGAAGGAAATTAACTCTGGCTCTGCCAAGAATAGGACAAACGCCCATGAAGTGCCGGTGCTCCTGCGCCCCCAATGCTGGCCTCTGAGATCAACCACCAGCAAGAGATTTCTGCCAAAAGAGTGAATGAAAAGGGCTGAGGCAATAGGTACAATGAGGTCAAGGGACTGAGGTTTCCTCACTGCTGGAGGTTGCCTCAGTACTATGGGATTTAGGACCCAACCCCAGCCCCAGACAGCAACTCAATGCCTACCTGGGCATGGCCCTATGGGAGGGAACACAAGGAGGCTATTTGCAGGCCACCAGCGGCACACATGGGCACCTCAGATGAGCCGTGACACAAGCACAGCCTCCTGCTGCTGTGGACACAGAATCATAGAATGGTTTGGGTTGCAAGTTGGAATGGACCTTAAAGATCATTCATTCCCCACGCTCCTTTCATGGGCAGGTAAACCTTCCACTAGACTACATTGTTCCAAGTCCCATCCCACATAGTCTTCAAGACTTCCAGGGATGGGGCATCCACAACCTCTCTGGGTAAGCTGTTCCAGTGCCTCATCACCCTCACACCATCAGTCATTGGGCTCTGGTTTTTGGCTGGCATCATGCAGTTTGCAAGGAGTTAAAGCCCCAGGGGGCAGAAAGCCACAGCCTTTGGCTGCTGAGGGGCTGTCCTGGTTAAACCGACCCAGAATGAAATGGGGGGGTGGGGTTGTGCATTTTTAAGCCTTCCAGGAAGATGCTCTGGTGTGTGACCAGTGCCACAGCTGCTTGCTTAGAAAGCCTTTTGTCTGCCAATTTCTCTTCCCGTCAGGCAGTGCATCTGATGCTGGATGCCTCTGTCTTGGGGTGCCTCATGCCAGCAGCTACTTAGGGGCACCACATTTTGGAGGTGCTGGCAGTGGAGGGGCTCACCTAGCTCCATCACCCCTCAGGCGCTGGGGCTTCACCATCACTCAGAGCTGAGGATCTCGGTCATCCCATGGAGTTACAATCTCCTTCTCCATCAGCCCTTCCAGACCTTCCCACCTCTCTGGTGAGTGCAGCATCTTATGGGATGACACCCCTACATGCCAGGAAACCCGGAGAATATTCAATTCACTTTCTGACTCATCTGCAGCTCCTTGAGATGCAGAGGCCCTGGGGGAATGAGAGAAAGGGGGTCACCTCCGCTCCAAAATTAGCAGACATCAAGGACATGGGGAAAGATTTTTAGAGCAGCTGAAGTTTCGGGGAGGGCCAGAGGATTCCTGTTCCCCTTGCCCACCTCTGCTTGCTTCCTCTGCCAGGAGGTCTGCCTGCCCTGGCAGAGTGCCTCCTCCCATTCCCAGGCTGGGGCTCATCACCTCCTTCCCCCCCACGCCTGAGGATCTCGAAGAGGCTCAGGGAACACTCGAGCAAGACATCCAAAATCTTCGGCAACTACTGAGCTGCTTCTCTGTTCCAATCCCACCTTGTCCAACCGTCCTCCCTGCGAGCAGCTTGGCTGCTTTGGAGCAAAAAAGCAGTGTGGTCCCCCAAGCATCACTGTAGGATCTGGTGCCTTCCCAGGAGATGTCAGGGCCTGCCAGGGCCAGGATGGTTTGGGGGAAGCAGCCCCTCAGTTCTGTGCCGAATCGGGGAGCCACCACCATGAAAATGGCTTCACCACGGCCTCCTCCCTGCCTGCTTTCGCTGACAAGGCCTTTTGGTTCCCCCAACAGATTAGGGACAATGGAGGGTATTTAAACTGAATAATGATGCTTGGAGCAAACTATTAGTATGCTGAGGGAGTTGTCTGGAGCCAAGAAAAAGAGCTTCCTCCTGCGGAGGGTCCTGGAAAAATGGAAGTTTCCCAGAGGCAAAAGAAAAACAAGACGCGGAAAGTGGGGAGGGGGGAGCATGGCAGGGAAGAAACGGCACAGGCAGATGAAGTAGCAACTGAATGTGGGTCTGTACTAGGTTTGTCCGTGGGACCAGGCCAGGCTGGGGTGCCCTGGAAGGCTCCCTGGTTCAGGGGATGATCAATGTGGGGTTTGGGGCAGGAGCATGATGAGCATTGCTGGGGAGAGAAGGCAGACAACTTGTTCCTGAGCACCAAGGGCAGCAGTGGTAGGTGCCCCTGTTGGGCTGTCATTTGCCCCCAGAAGCTGAGCTTGCCCCACACAGGAGAACAAGCCAAGTGTGATCACTGGCAGGCACTCTGGGAGGCTCTGGCTGTGCCACAGGGATGTGGCAGGATGAACACATGGACAGGCCGTTTTCATCGAGAGGGCCGTTAAGCACTGGCACAGGCTGCCCAGGGAGGTGGTGGAGTCCCCATCCCTGGAGATATTTAAAAGACACATAGCTGAGATGTTGAGGGATATGGTTTAGTGGTGGGCTTGGCAGTGTGAGATGAGTGGTTGCACTCGATGATCTTTTCCAAGAAAAATGACCCTATGATTCTATGGTTCTCATCTTCAGGGGTGTGTAACTCCCACTGGACACATCCCTGTGCAGCTTGCTCTAACTGAGGCATTGCACCTAACCCCTGATTGAAGCCAGGGCTGGAGCAGGCTTCTACCCTGCAGCCATGCCAAGGCTGTCTCCCACAGCCAGCAGTGCTCTGCCCCTCTCCAGCACCTGCCTCGAGCACTCCAGATCTGTGGGTCAGCCTTGGGGCCCCACAGCTGAACACCTGGTTTCACCAGCATTGGCGAAGCTGAGGCTGATTGGGAGCTTTGGCACCACGAGGGGCTCTGGGGTGGGTATCCTGCCTCCCACCTCATCTAAATCCCTGCAGCAAACAAAGGCACTGAGGAAATTACATTCATGGCACAAGCGGGCTGAGAGAAGAGGGGAGACACAAGCATGTCCTCACCTCCCAGCCCGAAGGGAGAGCAGGGAGACCCTCTCCTGTCCTTCTCCTTCCTTCCTTGTGCTTCAACCCATCTCTCCCCAGCCTCTTCTCCAACCCTGCAGCACCAGCAAGTGACAAAGAGGGCACCTGGGGCACGGGAGGCATTTACTCCCTCTCCTCCCTTGCCAGGGGTCACAACAACCTCTGCTAGGGCTGAGAGCATCTCTCCCCACCCTGTGTCTCTCCTGGCCTGGCAGACACTACTCAACGACGCCGTGCCTACCCCACACATGTATATGTGGGCATGAAATCCAGGTCACTTGAGGAGGTGAGCACAGGCTGTAGCAGCCCGGCTCTGCCGCAGGGCACAGGAAGCCTCTCCAGTGTAACCTCCTCTCTGCTGCCGCTGCTGGACTTTCACCTCAGTTCCTCCCTGTCTCCCGTCTGTGGCTTCACTCCGAGGGGTGCCCCCAGGGTGACAGTCCTCTGAGCTAAAGATGTGTTAGAGCAGCACTGAGCCCAGTGCACCTCGGAAGGATGCTCTTCTCAAAATACACCCCCACCCCATCCCTCTTCTTCCTTCTCCAAAGAAACCGCCTCAGACCGAAACCCCAGAGCTCTCTGGTGACAGAGTTTCCTTCAGCGGTGGCAGCCAGCTTTGCTATGACATTTTTTTGGAGGGCAGGCTTCCAAGCCAAGCTGACAGTCGGGAGAGTGAGCGGGAGCAGGAAGCCCAGGCCAATTAAGGCAGACAGGCAGTAGACACATGGGCTTTTATCTCGAGATCCAAGTACCCAATTCATCACCAGCGACTGAAAGGTCTGCAGTTTATCAAATAAAATCACTGTCTCTCTCTCTCTCTTGAAAGCCAAACGCATCGGCTTGGGTGCTGGCTGTGACCTTGTTTAACTAAACAGCCTTTCAAGGTTCCCCAGAAGAGGGGAAAGGAGCTTTTTGAAGAAGCACCAAACCTCTGCCTGCCACTCCCCGTTCATTAGCGGCGGCGCAGAGAAACCCATCACGAGCGGCCGGGAGGGGGAATATCGATTTAATTGGCTTAATCACCCCCCCACAAGCCGGCCCTCCCGCATGGGCTGTGCTCCTTTGTGCTCCTTCCCGTCTGCCCCCAGCCCCGGGCTGCCCAGGCCGGCTGGACTGACAGACAGAAGGCTGGACAGACGGGTGGCCTCTCCGTCGTGCTCTGGCTCCGGCTGGGACCCTTCGGCTGTGACTGGCCGTCGCCTTTCATGCACTTGCATCCCTCTGCGACCCCCTGGCTCGGGTGCTGTGTGCTGCCACGCTTGGCTCTCCCAACTGCCACCGCTGCGGCTTATTTTCCCCTCTGCTGCCTTTCCCAGCCGAGCTCCTGTACGGGCTCTTCCCTGTCGCTTGCCATCGCATTTTCTCCATCCCTCGCGTCTGCTGGCAGCCCCAGTTTAGGAGGCAGGTTTACCTCCTCAGACCTTTAATAGCAAAAAGGTCTCTGTCTGTCAGTAAGACAGCCCGTCTCGGCAGCCGGCTGCTGGCAGATATCTCCTCACCCCACGGAACAGAGAAAGTGATGCTCTGGCCAGCCGCCATCCTCGGGGAGGCTGATGCCCCCCCCCCCCCCCGCCCCTTCCCCCAGACCCAGCCTGTCTAGACACAGGCTGGAGCAGAGCTACACCCCTCCAGACGCGGCAGAGTGTGTCCCCAGAGCTCCACGCGAGAACAAAAATCCCATTTTTCGGCTGCTTGGCTCATTCACGTGCTGAGAGACCCTTCAACAATGAGGAAACCAGCAGAGATCCCGAATCGGCACCTCCCGGGGGAAGGATGGGGTGTGTGGGGGGAGCTGCCATGAAGGGCAGGGACCAGCTGGGGAACTGGGATGGCTCCAGGCAGGGGTTACCACGAGCAGGGCCACCGCAGCGCTCGCTGGGCTACGCTTCTCCATCCTCCATCCCTTCCTCAGAGGAGGCTCAAGGCCTCGGCGTCTGGCAGGTTGTTATAAATGCCGTCTCTGTCCGATGCTAATGAAAACCTCCCAGCCCACTCTCCCTTATTTTGGTGTACCAGATCATGCCCTTAAAACACCAAGCAAAGCAATTTCCTTGCCTACCCTGCATGTTAAAAACCCCTCTGCAGAGACAAATTACTATAGGAAAAATAAACCAGGAGCATTTTTTTTGGGGGGGGAAATACAGCCTGACAGCGTGCCCTCCCCAGCTAAGCCAATCACACTCACAACTCCAGGGATCTTTGCTGAGATAGTGTCGCCTACCATACTGGCTGCTTAGCGCTAAAATATGAATGCCACCTTTTACGGATTGATTATAAAAAAAGCTCCCTTAGTCAGTGGCCGGGTTGCCCAGTTCTCGGGGAGACCATGGGGGAGAGCGAGCAGGCTGCCAGATGCAAAGGGGAAGCAAAGGGAGAAGCCATCATGGAGGCTTTTAGACATATTATATATATATATATATGCATAATCGTCACTCCCAAATGCCAAGTTTGTAAGATTTGGATGTCTTGTTGTGTGTGGGGAGGGGGGGGTTCTTTTAATTAGAATAATGTCTGTTCAAAGACCTGGCACAAACGTCCTCAGCCGTGTCCTTCCTTCCTCCTTTGTGGATCTAACTTGCCATCTGCAGGAATGAATAGTGCAGCCAGTCCCAAAGAAACCCCAATTCCAGCTTCCATCATTGTCAGCCCGCTTTAAGGAGATGGATTTTCTTTACAAACCGCCTCCCTCTCACCTGGCAATGGGAGAGCGGGGTCTCAGCTGACCTCAGAGCCCTCCCTGGCAAAGCCTCGGGCTATGTGTCCCCCAGCCAAAACAGGCGTGCAATCCCGCCACCCTCACCCCCAGACGAGTTATTGTTCCTGAGGATGATGGGGAACAACCGAACCGAGCTGGAAGGGGTGGAGGTGGGTGGGAGGAAAGCCGCTCTTGCACCTCTCTGCCAACAAAAGCCAAAGATAAAAGGAGCAGGTTCGAAAAGGATGGGGGGGGGGGTGTGGAAAAAGGCTGTGCGTGAAGTTTGCCCTACAGCTACAATAGCCCTGGCAAGCTGGATGGCCATTGTGCCTCCCCTTACCTCCTCAGCAGCGATGGGCTCCCTGGAGCCGCGCTCCGCAGCGCATCGGTGCCCGGCGGGGCCGCTGCTCCTTGGCGGCCTCGGGAGGAGCAGCGGGCGAGCCCCGCAGCCCGGCTCGAGGCTTTTATTTGTTTCTCTCCGGCTGGCTGGCTGGCTGCCGGCTGCCTGCCTGCCGAGGGATCTGCGCTAGCTGATGTGTGTATGATGCGCGCCTCGCACACACACACACACACGCATCCGCACGCCTTCCCCTGACGTCAGGGCCGGGCCAGGGGGAGCGGGCAGGTGGGAGGGATCAGTTTCTGGTCATTTCTGAGCCAGGCTTAAAGGAGCAAAGCTGTGCAAGGCCGGCTGCAGAGGCGGAGGGTCGGCCCTTGGGGAGCTGCATGGCTCTGGTTACGCTAAATGATGTGCAGAGGTGGCACGACCGGGCAACAGCGAGACGGGGTGGGAAAGCACCCGAGGGGGAGGTGGGTTCTCCCCACAATGGGTCAAACCTCTCACCGATCACCCTGAGTCCTGATGCCACTCTCGCTGCCTGCGTGAGCCTTGCACCACCCCGCATCCGCAAGTGCTGCAGCCACCCCCAGCAGAGCAGAGGAGGCTGGGGGAACGCGTGCCACAAATCCATCCCTCCACCCCGCTGCCCTGCTCCAGGCTCGCAGCTCTTGCAAGCCCAAATGCTTTCTAAGGGTCTCATTTCTAACAGTGCATCACACCAACCCCCTGACCCCAAAGGATGTTTCCAGTTTGGCCCGTGGCCGGTGTGACCGTGCTCAGAGGACCCATCCTTGCAGACAGAGGCAACGCTGTCAACCAGCCTGAGAGTTTCTCTCTGGGAGGCGCAGGGCGATGAGATGAGGACAGGAATCATCCATTTGCTGTGTCTGCTGGGGAGCGGGGTGAGGAGTAATGGGGTTTACATGGCAAGGAGCAAGATTGATGCTAGGCATTAGGAAACACTTTCTACCAGAACAGATAGTTAATTACTCAAGTAGATTGCCCGGGGAAGCGCCGGAGTCTCCATCACTGGAGGTTTTTAAGAACATCCTTTGGAGGAATTTAGTCGATCATCAGCCTCATTTTGAGGCAGAAGGGTGGACCACACCAGCACCTCAGCACACGGATCTCTGTGATCCTGGAATAAACCAGCCTGAGCAAGTGCAGCACAGTGTCAGCAGTGCTGCAAGGAGCCATCACAGGTGTTTCGTGACGCAGGGTGGCTGCGGGTGGTCATGACTGCTCTGGCTGGCTGCATCTGTCCTTCCATGTAGCTGGTTGTAGATCTGTGGCTGTCCCAGGGGCTTTGGCAGAAGGATTTGATCTCAAAACAGTCATGTGTCTCCTGTCAGTGAACTTACAGAGCAGAAAAAGGCCCCATAAACTGAAGAGACCAGCCCATGGTAAGACCACCAAGAAAGACTGAAATCCCAAGTGCTGGTACGTTCTGGCATTGCCCATCACACTCAGCTTGTGGCTTTTCAAGCAGTGTTCCATGACAAAAAAAAGGAGCCCCATTCACCCCCTGAGACACCACAAGGCTCCTCAGTTTACCCTTCAAAACCTTGCAAAAGAAGGGAAGGAGGAACCCAACCAGCTCTCAGTCTCCACTCTTGAGTTTCTCCTGAGAGAGCACATCCTCTCCTGGGAAACAGCTCTACACATCCAGACCAGGAAGCTCCTGAGTTAGAAGCAGCTGGAGGCCAGAAGAGTGCTGGGGATGTGCGGTACAGACGTGCCCTCGTCTCCCCCAGGCACTCGTTTAACATTTCCACTTGGAATATCACATATACCTGTACGTCCCCACCTGCTTTGTGGTACACCAGGGTGAGCCATGTGCCCAGCTGCACGTGTTAATATAAAGCGGCCAGAGGAGACGAGCGTCAGAACCCGACTCTCCCATGTAGTCACCAAAGGCTCCTGACAGAAAAGACAAGACACCAGGAATCTGAGGAATGTTTAATTGGAAGGAGGCTGTGGGCATGCGCTGCAGCAGAGGAGGCAGAGAGTATAAAGCACACAAAAATGATAAAAGGAGAAGAGAGGAAGCTTTGATCAGACAGGGAGTGGGAGTAAGGGGTGCCAGAGATGCCTGCAAAGACGGAAGCAAAGGCAGGAGCATGGAGGATTTTGTACGTGAGAAGATGCACAATTCCTTTGGAGTCAATCAAAAGAGGGCCAAAACCTAGATGCAAATGGCCACTCACCTCCCCCAAAGTTCCCAGCAGCCAAGGGGATGTCGGGGCAGAGGAGATGTTCAATAAAATAATATAAGGGTACATTTTTCTGTTAGCTTCTGAGCCTTCAGGTAACTTCAAATAGTATTCCCCAGCTTTCCTGTAAAACTGTGAGAATGGGGAACATCTGGGATTGACAGTGTCGTGGTTTCGGCCCATCAGGGAACAAAAGACCACGATTAGCCTCAAGTACCGAAGACTTAAGGATTGCTAAAGGGCAGGGAGAGCTTAATTGCCGCTTAAGGTGCAGGACAAAACAGACCAGGCTACTCGGCTTGGGGAAGAAAAACCAGAAAACAATTTAATACCAACTAAAACACAAAACCCCAAAAACCAGAACCAAAACAAAACAACACAGAATGGTACAGAGATGAAGAGTCCGACCAGCCCTTTAAGACCACCTGCTCCCCACCCCTCTCCTCTTCCCGGGCTCAGAGCCCTGATCCCGGTGTTTTATACCTCCGTCCCCCCTGAACGGCCCAGGGGGGCAGGGAGTGGGGGTTTCAGTCAGTCCGTTCCTGGTGGCTTCTGCCGTTTGTCTCACCTCAGGGCAAGTGGGTTCTGCACCAGTCCTCCTTGCAAGTCCGTGAGGTACCACACACACATGGCAGCCCTGCACGGGCTGCACCGACGAGCATTTGTCCCAAAAGTTGCAGCTCCTCTCTGCCTCTCGTGTGGGGCTGCTCTGCGGTGCACAGGCTCTCCAGCATGTCCTGTGCCATGACCGCCTCTCCCACACAGTCTCTGGCCCGTCCGGGCACACTCACATGAAGTTGCTGCTGCTGATCCATAGGTTGCAGGGGTACCGGCTGCACTCTCACCACGGCTTGCAGAGGGGTCTCTGGTCTGATGCTCCATCCTTCCTCCTTCTCCGACTGTGGGGTCCGCATGGTCGCCTCCATCTTGTACCACTCTTACACCTCCTGCCTGGCACCTCAAATTCCCGTCCCTAAATAGTGATCGCAGAGGCGCCAGATTGGCCCAGCCGGGCCGGGGGTGGGTCTGAACCCAGGAGTCGGGGGAGAGTCTAAAAAACTTTTACCGGGTCTTCACTGCAACCCGCTCCCCCTGTTACTAAACAAAAGCAACTTCTTGCTAAACCATGACAGACAGAAAAGACCTTTGTGCAATCCCCAGATTCCAGCAGCTGAAGCTTCAGAAAAAAAGAAACCAGCAACCGAGAACTGTGCCCTTTAAATGCTGGGAAATGCCTGATGCGACCGAGAGAGAGGCTCTCGAGACTTTATGGTTATGTATGAAAAGGTGTGCACAGGCGCTGTGGACTTGCTGGGTATTCATCGTGTGAAGTACTATGGGGACAAAACCAAAAGAGACCACTCAGCAAAATGAGGCTGTTCATACAATCTTCAGCATCACGATATCTCAGCTGCAGCGTTAAATATCGTGTGACTCTGAACGTCATCAGTAGCTGAGGTGAGACAATGCTTCTGTTTCACAGGGCAACGTTTGGCTTTCGTTTATGTTCTAATGTGGGAGACCGTGCTTAGGAAATACAGAATTCCTCCAGGGAGAAATCCTAGGTGGTAACAGGACAACATCCATCAGGTGTACAAAGGCCCAGGCACATGCTGCTTGGGATCCAGGGGGGTTACCTGCAGAGGGTGAGACTGGAAATCATTCCCCACAGCCTGTGATGTTGACTGGTGGAGGATAAGAAGCTGCCAGCAGGCTAACCTCTGGTGGTGTTTGTAGCCTGGCATCTAAGGCAATGAAGCTCATGCAACACTGCCAGCTTTCTCTCCATACATTTCTTTTCAGTTTCCCCAGAGAAGTATCAAAGTACCTGCAAGTTTCAGCAAAACACGTAGCTGTGTAGGGAAGAGGAATCCTGTCATCCTTAGGGAAGAACAGCTCACAGCCTCCAGCCCTTGCTGGTGGTTGTAGAGCTGATACAGGAGAGAGAGAGAGAGAGAGAGAGAGGTAATGGGATGAAGCTGGAACACAAAAAAGTTCCATTTAAACATAAGAAAAAACTACTTCACTGTTTAGGTGAGGGAGCCCTGGCACAGGCTGCCCAGGGAAGGTGTGGAGTCTCCTTCCTTGGAGGTCTTCAAGACCTGCCTGGACATGTTCCTGTGTGACCTGATCTAGGTGGAACTGCTTTGGCAGGGGGGTTGGACTGGATGATCTCTAAAGGTCCCCTCCAACCCTACCATTCTATAATTCTACCATCAGGCTGATGGGAGATGCAGCTGCTTTGTGTTGTGAACCCAACAGCCCCCAGTGGGACATGGCTATTGGAAGGTGAAAAATGTTAGCCCAAGGGTGGGGTAGAAATGGAAACATGACTCTGTCCAAATTCACTTCTGTCTCCCACTTTATCCTAGATATTCAGCCTACTATTCCTCTCAACCTCTGTCTCTATTTAACCTCACAGTTCTTAAATACTGTAATACAGAAGTATAGTTACATAACATCAACCACCTCTATCTCCTCGTGTGACACTAAGGCTATTTCTTCCCCAGGGCATCAGAAGAGAGACAGGGTCAGGAACTATCCTCTCTTCTGAAAAAGTAGCTACAGATACCCTGCAAAACCTGTTCTCCAGCTAAAGGTCAAACCTCTCCCTGCCAGGCCAGTGTGAGGCCACGACAGAGCAGCAAAGGATGCAGCACGTGTGCCAGCAGAACTGTGCCACGCCAAGATTAGCGCAGGAGAAAGCAGCCTTTGTAAGGCTCCCTGAAGTAGGACGAGAAGAGCAAGAAACGCTGGGAATTTGGGTTGAGGTGTTCTGATAGAGCGGTGTCTCTGTTGTGTTGGCAGCAGAGCTCCTCTTGCTCAGACCGTAGATGCTGCTCCAAGCAGGATGCTGCTCTTCTCAGGTGATAGGGGACAAAAACTGTCACCAGGCCACCCACTTAACACAGACGTGCCAAACACATACAGGCTGGACAAGTCCCAGACAACAAAATACAACCAGACAGATCCTGGTGAAACAGGAGAAATTGCAAAAGAGATCAGAAACTCCCTGGCCAAGACAGCTACCTTCTTAATGAGCTCTAGCCACAGTATTTTCAACCTCGTTTTCTCCCTCCTGTTCCCAGACAGCTCAACACTTCACAATTTCTTATCTAAAACATTCATTATTGTCCCAGTACACGCTGCTGGGGGTGTGAGGGATGACATACTCAGCCTTTGCATCAAAGCCATTGTGCTGACAGTGCAGTTTTGACTGTCAAGTGGAGATGTTTGGTTTTCCTGGCGAATCTTTTTTTAAACACGCTTCAAACAATCTCCTTTCATTTTTTTTTCCCCACAAATTTCAGACATTAGCACACCCCCGTGTTTTCTACCATCCCTCACACTGCTTGCCTCACTGCAGCATGCACCAAGGCCTGCAAAATCCTGCCATGGGGATTTCTTTTTTTTTTTTCATAGAATTGTAGATTCATAGAAACGTAGGGTTTGGAAGTGACCTCTAAAGATCATCTTGTCCAACCCCCCTGCCAAAAACAGGTCAGCTTAGATCAGGTCACACAGGAAGGTGTCCAGGTGAGTTTGGAAACCTCCAGAGCAGGAGACTCCACACCCTCCCTGGGCAGCCTGGGCCAGGGCTCCCTCACCTGAACAGCAAAGGAGTTATTCCTTATGTTCAAGTTGAACTTTTTGTGTTCCAGCTTATGTTCCATTACCCCTTGTCCTGTTACTAGACGCAACAGAAAAAAAAGTGTTGCCCCATCCTCTTGACATCCACTCTTTAGGTACTTGTAAGCATTAGTGAGGTCCTCCCTCAGTTTTCTCCAGGCTGAACAGTTCCCGCAGCCTTTCCGCATAAGAGAGATGCTCCAGTCCCCTGATCATCTTGGTGGCCCTATGCTGGGCTCTCTCCAGAAAAAATTGTTCCAGCTCCAAGTGATGCTAATTTGGTGCTGATAAGAAGCTTGATCTATGTATTGGGTGGTCCACTGTGAGGAATACCTTCCAGATGTAAGAGAGATATAAACTCATGCAGTTTTGCTTATATACGTGAGGGAACAAGTGAAGTACTGGCTGTTGGAGGCAAACTTTGATCACCTCCTCTCTGTTGGGATTGAAGCTTCTGGAAATGATGAAGTGTGGGGAGGTTCTCCCCTGCCTCTACTGTGCCCTGGTGAGGCTCATCTGGAATCCTGCGTCCAGTTCTGGGCTCCCCAGCTCAAGAGGGACAGGGAACTGCTGGAGAGAGCCCAGCCCAGGGCCACCAAGACGATCAGGGGACTGGAGCTCCTTCTTTATGACGAAAGGCTGTGAGATCTGTGGCTATTTCATCTGGGTAGGAGAAGACTGAGGGAGGACCTCACTAATGCTTCCAAGTACCTAAAGGGTGGATGTCAAGAGGATGGGGCAACACTTTTTGTGTGTTGTGTCCAGTGACAGGACAAGGGGTAATGGACATAAGCTGGAACACACAAAGTTTCACTGAAACACAAGGAGAAGCTTTCCTCCTGCTCAGGTGAGGGAGCCTTGGCACAGGGAGGGTGTGGAGTCTCCTGCTCTGGAGGTTTCCCGTGTGATCTGGTGGAGGGGAACCTGCCTTCACAGAGAGGTTTGGACTGGATGATCTCTAGAGGTCCTTTCCAACTGATTCAAAGAATGAGGGTGATAATTTCTTCAGTAGCAAGATATTCTTTATTGCAGCGCCGGATGCACGGGGGATCCTTCCTCCAAGCGTGCATGTCCCGAGGGCTTACATGTTCATATTTATACACCTCAATCATGAATATCCCACAAGCAGATTACCCTCACCCCGCCTCCCCTCGCCTCGTATGTTAATTAGTCCTTATCTCCTCAGCGCTCGCGCAGAGGGTCAGATCAGAGCTGGGCAGGGGTCTTCATGGCGTGGTCGTTTGGAGGAAGGCTGCAAGTCTTCCTCAGGTTGCACTTTTCACCCCTCAGTCGATTTTGCTGAGCTGGCAATACTGGCAATTCTTCCACACCTGCAACACTAGTCCTAATCAGTTTTAATTAATTGAAAAAGAACAAGCACCCAAGCACTGGGCAAGACATGATATTCAAGGACCACCTTGATCAGATGTACGTTGTGCAGGACAGGTTGTTAAGCCCTTGAGCCTTCGCCAGGAGCAAACAAAAAAAGAAAACATTCTAAGCAAGCCATAATTTACAGCCCTTAGCTAACAGTAAAGGGGAATGCATGATTGTTAACCCCTACAGCCCTTAGCTGATGGTAAAGCGGAATGCTTGATTGTTAACTCCTGATCACAGCTCTAAGTGATGCTAATTTGGTGCTGATAAGAAGCTTGATCTATGTATTGGGTGGTCCACTGTGAGGAATACCTTCCAGATGTAAGAGAGATATAAACTCATGCAGTTTTGCTGCACCTTTCCACTTTTCATATCGACCGACACCAGGCCAGCGCTTGAGCCCCGCCCTCACGAAGGGCAAGATGGCGGCCGCGGCGCCAGGCGCTCCGCCCTGCCCTGCCCTGCCCTGCCCTGCCCGGCGCGGCGCCATTGGCTGCGGCGCCGGAAGAGCCGGCGGGAAGCGGCGGCAGTGGCGGGGCTCCGCGGCTCCACGTGGCGGCAGGTGGGTGGGGGAGCGGCTGCGGCACCGGCACCGGCACCAGCGCGGCTTCATCCCGCCCCGTCACACCGCGCTCCCGCCTGCGTGGGCTGCTTGGGCTGCTTGGGCTGCTGCTGCTGCTGCGCACGCTCTCCGAACGGCCGCCTTCAGTCCCCG
>WBNH01000272.1:73596-104223 GCA_013401255.1 Urocolius indicus | reverse complement strand
CCATCGTCTCGGGGCAGCCGCGGTGTCCGCGCCGTTCAGCTCCGTGTGCCAGGCGCCGCCGTGGATGGTCGCGGGGGCTGAAGCTGGGGACAGGGTTGGTGTTGGTTCCCGAGGCGGTCGGTGTCGTCTCTTCTCGCTCTCCCTCAGAGGCGCTGCTGGCCCGCCACCATGTTTGTGCTGGTAGAGATGACCGACACAGTAAGAATTCCTCCCTGGCAGTTTGAAAGGAAACTGAACGAGTCCATTGCTGAAGAGCTAAACAAGAAGTTGGCCAACAAGGTAAAGCGTGGCTCACCTGTAGGTTGGCGCAGGCATCGGAACACTTGGTCCTTTTGTTTGTTCCTAACGAGATGTGCAGGTGAGGGATCGGGGGTTGCTCACGTGTCAAGGCCATCCTCAGCCACTGGAATATCAGAGAGTGAACCAAAGGGCAACTACATACCACCTCAAAGAGGACTTTTGGCTAGTGCTGTAATAGGAAGATGCTGAGACAGCAGCTGGGACAGAGGAGTGTGGAAGAGGAATGAGAGTGACTGCTGCTTTGGAGTACCAGTCTAAAATGCAGTCTGGAAAAACTGATTCAGACTAAATCCATCCAGTGGATCCATCTTTAAAAAAAAAAAAAGATGATGTAAATAAATGTAGAACAGAAATACTGGCAGAGAAATGAAAGGATTAATAACTGACTCCATCTGTGGTGTGGGTTTTGGTTTTTTTTTTTACTTTGAAATACAATGTGACAGGAAGAAGTTGGTCTTTGGTGCAGGGTGTAAAGAAAAAGTGTTCTGTGGTAGAGCAGAAGGTCAGAGTTTCCCAGTGCAGCCAGCCCCCCTGGGATTGTGATTAGCATAAAGCTTTCAGCACAAAGCAGATGCAGGACTCAAAATGCAGCTTGTGAACTTGGCCGTCTGAACTGATGGAGGGTTGTGAATAGCAGACTATGCAGACAGGTTATGAAGAGCAAAATTCTTGGCTCATCCACTAATGCCTCAGATTTTGTAGGCTGTGAAGCAGAACTTAGCAGAGAAACAAGTTATCCCCATCTCTCCCCACAGCTAATATTATGTAAGACAAAGGCAAGCCCAGAAGCTTCTGAGAGAGTAACTCTAGTGAAAAGTATGTTTAGCCTTTGGACGAACTGTGGGGCTGCTGAATGATGTCTGTGGGCAACTGTTTGCTATCAGATCAAGTTCCTTCACCCAAAGATTTCTGTTTGTAGCAGTCCTCCTTCCAGTGCCCATGAAAACACATGGTCCTGTAGCACTTGAATAAGTTAGGGGCTCCCCTGCAATGCAGCCTGGTTATGGCTGGTGCTGATGAAGGGAGTGTACCAAAACAGCCTTCCTCCCATCTTGCCACTCTTCTGTTGCCTTCTTTTGAAAGGCTGTATATATTGTATAAATGGACACTCAAAACCCACCTGGACAAGTTCCTGTGTGACCTACTCTAGGAGGTCCTGCTGCGGCAGGGGGGGTTGGACTAGATGATCTCTCTAACGTCCCTTCCAACCCTTAAGATTCTGTGATGGTTTGCTGAACTTAACCTGGTGGGTTGCTCAGTTTATCGCTTTTTAATGTTTTGAGGTTGTTTTTTTTTTTTTCCCTTTGAGCAGGTTGTATACAATGTTGGCCTCTGCATCTGTCTGTATGATATCACAAAGCTGGAAGATTCCTACATCTTCCCTGGAGATGGTGCATCACATACCAAAGGTATATGCTTGTCCTCACTTACGTAGTGTTGCAGAAGGTTAGTGACCTGGAAATGTAAACTGAGTTCACTTGTTAGGGAAAGTAAATTTAAAGGAACTTCTGAAGTGCATAACCTTAATTATGATCCTGTTAGGAAGGCAAAAGGAACATGGCAAAAGCTGCTTCTTTTCTTTGTGTTTTTTTAAGTACAAATACAGCTGGAAGTGGCCAGCCCTTTTTGCCTTCTCCAGCAGTCCAGCTCTGCTCTGCAATTAGAGCCATAGGTGTGGGGGACGGAAGGGGTTACCTTAAAAGTGGTTGGAAATCTGCAGGTGAAAAAGAAGTTGCAGGAATTGTGCTGTGTTCCTCTAGTATTTATTTTTTCTTATTGAAGCTTATCTTCCCTAGTTGGAACACCCAAACACATTTGTGGGCAGAACACTTGCACAGCATTTGACAATGTTTTCCTAGCTGGAAGTTTTGCTACGTTTTTGTTTGAGACTTGGACAGATGTGGTTCAGCATACATTTCTAGTGGCTAAAACAAATGACTAATTTTATTTTAACTTTTGGCGAATCAGTCCCAGTGAGAACTGGAATTAAAGGCATAAAAGCAAATTTCTTCTTTTTAAAGCTGAAACAAGTTTATTTTGGCTGGAAAGAGATGCGTTTCTTCTAGTTTCCGACGTGGAAGTGTAGCTTGAGCAAATCAAATGTTTCCTATTAGAAGGGGATTGGACTGACTGGATGTAGCTCCCCTTGAGTGAGTTTTAACTCTAGTAGAACTTGCTCCCTGTGAATAACAGCTTCTCTAATACGGAAGGAGGATGGCAGGCCTTCCTGCTTGCTTTAATCTCCTTTCAGCTTCCTAATTTTGAATTACTCCTTGAACTGAAACAAGGGAGTGTGTCCTCCCTGAGCTTGGTTGAGGGTCTGCTTTCAGAATCTGGGGTAGCGCTTTTGACACATCCTGTTGCGTCTGCTAATAACTCCAACGTGCTGCCTGGTTTTATGTACAAGAGGAGAAGCCCTGAGCGTAGACAGCTAAAATGATCTTCAGTTCCTCATAAGCGTTGCTTGGCTAAGGTGGTCTGAGTCTAGCATTCTTATAAATGCCACATCTTATTTAGCCTGGGTGAAAAAATCCAGTTGTGTTTAGAGAATTTTATTTACTCTTGATAGTATTTGATATCAAATATTTCATTTGGAGAAAATACGGCCTTGCTGACAAAGATAAAAGGAGCAGCAGTGGCGTTACAAGAGAGTATCATTTCACTGGAGCTCTTGGCCTTGATGCAACGCTCATGTCATGCCTTAAGCAGAGGCCTTGCTCCGTCTCCTTAAACTCTTGCAAGCCTGAAGAGCAGAGAACAGGATGCTACTGATAACTCCTGTCAAAATTCGTACAAACCAGTCAGGAGACTGGGCTCTCTCACTTGTTTTTCTGGTTTTACTATCTAATCTCTGCCTGTTAAGGACGGGGTGAGCGTGTTAGAGGGCATGTAGGATGTGGGGTTCTGGTTTAGTGGCTGCCGCGCTGTGGAAGGAGCACAGTTCACCCATGTGGATATAACATGAAGGATCTGTTTGCTTTGAAGTGCATTTCCGGTACGTGGTCTTCCACCCCTTCCTGGATGAGATTCTGATCGGACAGATCAAGAGCTGCAGTCAGGACGGCGTTCACGGTAACCCACAGCTCCTGGCTTTGGGGACACGTGAGCAGCAGAGCTCTTGGGCCCTCTCACATATCACGGGGCTGACGAGACACCCGCTGGGGGGGTTGGTACTTGGAGCCTGCAGCTTCCCCTACCCTTGGTGGTTTTGTTTGCTCTCCCTTTTCCTTCTGCCATTGGTGTGTGTGCCCAAGAAGAACGGGCAAAAGCCCATCTGGAGCATAGACTGGGTTCATTTTCTCGCTTCACTGAACAGAACTGGGTGGTTGTTTTGTTGGTTGGGTTCTTGTTTTTTAAAGTGGCAACGTCAGCTGGTGTTGATGGATCTTCCCGGCACTACTCTGCAAACTGATGCTCGCTTCCTGCAGCTGAAAACATGGCAGGGAGATGTTAGTGAGCACAAAGCGCTGTCAGAGACACGGAATTCATAATTGATGAGTTGCTTTCCTTTCTTGTCTTCCACGCAAGCGAGCTCCTCTGCTCAGCTGTTAAAGTAGGACAATAAGATTGTCCCGGGTTCGTTTCTTGCTGAATTTAGGCATGTCCGCTCTCTGATAAAATTCAACCTCATGAAAGCTCAGGGGGGTGGGGAGGGAGAGGTGGGGGCCGCGCTAACGTTATTGTGCTCTTTATTTAACACGGTACATCTGTGATTTTCTAAGCTCTTTGCTGTCACAGACCTCTATAGCATGTGACTCATTCCTTGGAACGCTTTCATTTCCAGTCCCGCTCCAAACAGCCTTTTCCTTTCCCAGCGGGCACGAAGGCTGTGCCCTCTGTTGCTGTGTGTGCTTTCAGGCGGGCGGGTGCTTTGCTGCCAACTGAAATGGCGCGTTGTGGCGCAAAGAGCCAGTCCTGCATGGCCTGGGCTGTCCTTCCTGAGAGAGGAAGGAGGATGAGCCCAGCCACGCGTTCCGGGAATCGCCGCGGTACGTCACCCGCAAAGAATCGCTTTGGACTTCATCAGACTCTCTTCTCCACAGTTTCGATTGGATTCTTTGACGATATTGTCATCCCACCAGAATCCCTCCAGCAGCCAGCTAAGTTGTATCCTTTTGGTCACCTTTGATAACTTTACTACTTCATTTCAAAGGATTGTGCAGCGCTGGCCCAACGAGCATTCAACTGCTGCAACAATGAAGGTGCTGGGCGGCAGAAGCTAAGCCGCGAGTCCCCCAGACTGTTGTCACAGCCAGACAGGCCCTCGGGCTCAGCAGGTTTTGCAGGACCATTGTGCCCGCTGACAGAAATGAATGGCAGCGGCCCCCAAACCACCGCGTTGTAATCCCTGCCTCTGGTCTTGGCTGCTGCTGAAGGAGGAATGCCAGTCTCACCACACCATGTCACGTCTAGATGCACGGCGTGTCTAACGTGCTTACTTGTGGTAGGTGAGGTCTTCTTGGGTTTGAGGGGGTTGGTTTGGTTTGGGAGGCTTTTTTTGGGGAGGTGAGGGTAACCCCAGTCCTTCCCAGCAGCATGCACCTTCATGCAGGAAAATCAGCAACAGGATGAGGGTCCTGGACAGCGTGTTGCTCTTTGAGAAATGATTGTGAAAAGGCTTTGAACTGAGTCTGTTCTCACGCTCTGTGAGGCAGAATAGAGCAGGTTGCCATCCTTAACCCTTGGCTTGGCCAGCGATGAGGCAGAGCAGGTGTGGGTATGGGAATATGAGACGGAAGAAGGGGCCCACGACCTTTACATGGACATTGGGGAGGAGATCCGCTTCCGAGTCGTGGATGAGACGTTTGTTGATACGTCACCGACGGGACCGAGCTCTGCGGAGGCTTCCACTTCCAGTGCCCCGGAAGAGGGCCAGAAGAAAGAGGCACCCTACACCCTTGTGGTAACTGTGTGCATGATTCTTACATCTCTGTGAACCTTGCGGGTTCTTCTGTCTAAAGCAGCAGCCCCTTCCTGAAGAACTGATGGGCAAGAAGGCCAGTGGCATCCTGGGGTGTATGAGAAGGGCTGTAGGCAGTAGGTGGAGAGAGGTTTTCCTGACCCTCTACTCTGCCCTCATGAGACCACATCTGGAATATTGTGTCCAGTTCTGGGCCCCTCAGTTCCAGAAAGACAGGGAGCTGCTGGAGAGAGTTCAGCGCAGGGATACAAAGATGATGGAGTGGAGCATCTTCCTTATGATGAAAGGCTGAGGGATCTGGGGCTCTTTAGCTTGGAGGAGCCTGAGGGATGACCTCATTGATGTTTACAAATATGTAAAGGGTGGGTGTCAGGAGGATGTAGCCAGGCTGTTCTCAGTGATAGGACAGGGGGCAACAGGTATAAGCTAGAGCATATGATGTTCCAAAGAAATCCAAGGAAGAATTTCTTCACTGTTCAGGTGAGGGAGCACTGGCACAGGCTGCACAGGTGGGTTGTGGAGTCTCCTTCTCTGGAGACATTCAAAACCCACCTGGATGAGCTCCTGTGTGACCTACTCTAGGTGGTGCTGCTCTGGCAGGGGGGTTGGAGTAGATGATCTTTCAGGGTCCCTTCCAACCCTTAAGGTACTGTGATTTAAGCTGACCCTGAAGCCAAGACACAAAATAAAAGGAGTGGAAAAGGGGAGAAAGGATTGTTCTTGTGGTCGCTCGGTGTTTGTTGAAGGCTTTTGTGGTGGCTGGTGGAGTTTGCCCTTGAGAGGCAAATTTAAAGGTAGCAGTGAGGATACAAGGAGCAGAGAAGTGGGAGGACCACCTCAAGGTTTACACAGCCTTTCTCAAGGCAGCGTTTTGGTGGCAGACCCACCCGAGTACAACACCAAGAGAAAGATGGATCTAAACTGGTCAAAACATTTCTCACAGCTGGAGTGTGTTGGGACAGTCGGGAAGTGGAACAGGCGAGTGCTTGAGTTTCTAGTGTTAAACATTTGGTGTAGCACTGACAAAGTTTAAAAGAGCCTGGGCAAGCGCTTGGTAGGAAAAAAGTAGCGAGCACTTAATCCATGACTCAGAGGGGAGAGATTTTTATGCATTTACTCTTGTATTGTCCACGCAGTTTACAATTGCACACTCTCTTTTTCTCTCTGTGAACAGGGATCAATCAGCGAGCCAGGCTTAGGCCTCCTGTCGTGGTGGACAAACAGTTAGCTGCCATCGGAGCCCGCTCCGCACAGAGTCTTTCCGGTGGATGTTTGGGGGATAATGGGACCCTGCTGGAGCTCGTTGCTCCTCCGAAGCTGAATGAGAAATTAGACCTGCCAGTCTCTGTTTTCCCCTTCAGCTTCCAACCTGCCAGAGCGAGACAGTCGCTTTCAAGAAATGTCTTCGCTGATCTGTAGAACTGAATGTACAGGCACAAAAAGCCTTGAGCACAGCAGCAACAAACTCAGCTGGAGCTTTGGTCTCCTGCCCTGGAGGAAAAACTGGGGAGGTCTTCACTTGCCTGGATTAAGAAGGGTGTCGACTTCAGTGAGTGAAAGCAGGAGAGAATGCCTGTCAAGATGTATTGCTTCCTTAGGCTGAGAGCTTGATCTCAGAGGAGCAGAAACCTGCCCTTCTTTTGATGGGAAATGGAGGAAAACCAGCAAAAGACAGGAGTCAGTAGAGGTGTGGTACCCTAGAGATGTGGGAAACGCTGCTGCTGGGAGGGCAGGGGCGGTGGTGGTGGTGGTGATGTTCTGCTAAGAATGGGAACTTAACCCAGGGATGAAGTCAGGCAAAGAGAACTGGAATGACAGGAGTTTACCCAAAGGCTCTGTGAAGATGACCACTGTGGAAAGCTACAGGCTGCTTATTGTGCTGAAGGGAAATTCTTGGGTGGGCTGTGTTTATGTAGAGGGAGCTCAGCTTTGCGGGAGGTTTGACTGAGGATACACAATGATGAACTGAAACGGACCAAGGCTCTGTTGAGTGAGTTCAGTGCTTGGTACTGACACACCTCCAGCAACAGAAATGGAATAAACGCACAGCCTGCCTTCCTGTACAATTTGTGAGGAAACTATTAGTTGCCTGCCTAGCAGGAAGGAAAATGTTGCCTCCCGCAGTTTAGGTACTTGGATTTCAAGGCAGAGAGCGTTGAGACCGACACTTTGCTCTAACAGCCAATAACACACAATTGCCATCACCCTTCGCTGACAGCAGTAAAAAAGGGGGGAACAAAACAGTGAGTAAAATCGATGCGGGGCCCGTTGCCAACAGCGTGATGTTGCACATAATTACTAAGCCAGCCACGTTTGGCAGGAGGGGGCTGTCATTCCCTGGCAGAGTGCGTCTGGCTTCGCCTCCAACTGGGAAAACAAAGCCTGAGTCACCAGCACCCTCCTGCAGCGCCCTTAGAACCCCTCAATTCTGAACTGCTATTCCTGGTGCAGTGCCTAATTAAAAGAGAGTCAGGAAAGCTTTAGGTTCACAGAGTAACTGGAGGCTCTCTGCTCAGCCAATCGGCTTAGGGAGCAGTAGTGCTGCCACACATCACCTTGCTGTGGGGGAAAACGGGTTGTAGAACAGCCCCAGCTCTTTGTATGGGTGGAAATGTGGGTGAAGCCAAGAGCTCCTTCCCCACTGACTGTTCTGGGGTTGTACCTGGGGAAGGGGGAAATAAAACAGCCCCAGTACCTCCAGGCAGCTGTTGTGCTCCGCTCCCATTTTACTGTGTTAGAGCTTGCAGGAGCGCAGCAGATGCAGGGCCCTGCGTGCTGCTTACATGAGATATGCCTCTACCATCAGTCTCCTGCTGTGGGAAAGGCAAGCTGTGCTTGAGGAAACGAGTGTATATGCTTTCAGCATCATGCAGTAGATCCCTTGGTTCCTGGCAAGCTTGTCCGTGCTGCAGTAGCCACACTGTTGCCCCAGACAGCAATGTAGTTGGGAATGTAGGGGTAGTCGTGAGCGTGCCCTGCAGTAGGTTAAGATCAAGGGATACATGGTGCAAGACGACTGTGAGGGGGTATTTTTTTACCATGGTGGTTTACATGTGTTTTTGCAACACTACACAACAAGAGCTGGGCAGTTACCATCCTGTGTCACCAAGAAGTTCTTTCCCACCCTCCCAGCAACAGGGACAAGGGGAAGGAAGCAGGGGCTGAAGAGCAGGATGATGAATGCAATAAGACATGGCAAAAGAGAGATGGTAACATTCTTTATTTTCATTTGAAGTTTGTAGCCATCAGTAACGTGAAAAGGCAGAAAACAACCAGCTGAGCAGACAAACCCACCTTGGCCGGTTATTTCCAAATATAAATAACTGTGGGACAACCGAAATAGAGCCGTAATAGAAAAAGGGAAGCTGGGGAATTTAAAAGACAAAGGTAAGCCTAGCTGCACTCCCTTTTCATAGTGGTGTTGGTGAAGAGGAAGTACCATAACAAAAAGGAAGCTATGGTTACATTTGATCAGACATTTATTCCAACAGTAGGCATGGAATTGCACTTTCAGGACAACGCCAAAGCTGAATCGAGTCCAGTGCCCCGGGGGCATGGTGTGCACTTAGCTTGATTTCTGCTGCAGCTCCTTCATTCTGTTGAGGGCACTGCCAGCCTGGAACCACTCGATCTGCGACTCGTTGAAGGTGTGGTTCAGCATGATTGTTTCTTGGCTCCCGTTGGGGTGCTTGATGATGCATTTCAGAGGCTAAAGGAAGAAGACAGTTTTTATTCCCTGCCACCTCTTCTCTTTCAAGGGAGAAAGTTAACTGAAGCTGCTTCTCACAGGAAAATTGTTTTTAAAGGCTGGAAAAGGTCTAGCTCAAAGAGGGAGCTTCACGTAGAAGCGTGGATGCGGTTCCTTCTAGGGAGCACTCGTGCTGAAAGCAGCGAGTCCAGGAATTCACAATATTCTTGTTGGAATTTTTTCCTCAGCACTGGCCAGAATAACGCCCCTGGTTCTGACTTGCTGCCGTGCCCCCCGGCCCGCTGCTGCGAAGCCCTGGTCTGGCTGTGGGGCCGCAGCACACGGCCCCGTGCTGGTGCTGGTGCCGGGCAGCGAGCGGCACGTCCCCGCCCCCCCGAGGCCAATGGGGGACAGACACCCGCAGCGTTACCTTCCCGGGCGCAAAGTCTGCCAGCCCCACGATGCTCAGCTTGTCCACGGGATGAATCTTGTTGTAGTCTGCTGGATCGGCAAAAGTCAGAGGCAGTAGCCCTTGCTTCTTCAGATTGGTTTCTGCAGAGAACAAAGCACCGAGCACACTCGTAACACCGCACTACAGGAGACCAGGAGTGCTTTCCAGCAACAATTACTGTCTGTAGCAAAATCAGCGTATCCCCTGTGTGGGGTGTATGGGAAGAGATATGTAACAGGATTTCCTTGAGTAACAGGATTCCTGGCAAGGGACCACGCGACCTGTCAGTCAGCAGATAGGGCTCCAGACAGGGTTCCTGCCCGTGGGTGTTGAGCCCTGGGGCAAGGTGCACACTGCTTCCTCCCAAACCAAAAGACATCCTGTTTACACAGGTTGCAGGGGTAGCCCGACTCACCGTGGATCCTGGCAAAGCTCTTGGTGATGATGACCCTGCCCCCCAAGTGACGTGGCTCCAATGCTGCGTGCTCCCGGCTTGATCCCTCACCGTAGTTCTCATCCCCGATAACTGCCCATTTGACACCCATTTTCTGTGACAAAAGGAACAGACTTACATTCCTGCAGCAGCTGAATGGGGAATTAACAACAAATATCTAATTCCAGTGCTGCCTTACTGACACTGCTGTGCCATGACACCTTCTCCCAGATGCTTCCTCTGGTTCTGAGGAAGGACAGACATCAAGGAATCGAGTGCTTCACAGCAGTCAGACACTGCCATCCCTCTCTAAGGGGACCTCATCAACGCAAGTACCTAAAGGGTGGGTGTCAGGAGGATGGGGTGACACTTTCTTCTGTAATGTCCAGGGACAGGACGAGGGGTAACGGACACAAGCTGGAACACAAAAAGTTCCACTTGAACACAAGAAAAAGCTGCCTTGCTGTTCAGGGGAGTGAGCCCTGGCCCAGGCTGCCCAGGGAGAGTGTGGAGGTTTCCAAACCTGCCTGGACACGTTCCTGTGTGACCTGATTGAGGTAACCCTGCTTTAGCAGGGGGCTGGACAAGATCACCTCTAGAGGTCTCCTCCAACCCCTGCCATTCTGTGATTGACTAAAGAGGACTGAAGAAGACTGCCACCTTTCCTTCCCTGGTCCTGTGCCAGAGCAGTGTTCTCACCAGCTCTACTGCTGGAAGCAATGCAAAAATCTTAACTTCCCTCTGCTGGAAGAAGCAACGTGAGACCACTGCCAAGCTGTCCAGAGGGTGAAAGGGCACCTTTTGAGGTTCTAAGCCAAGTTTTAAAGGGGACAAAATTAGAAGTTATTTAAACATTAAACTAGTTACAAGCGAAACACTCCAGAAGGAGAGATCTAGCTGCAGCCTGATGACACCTGTGCCTTGTAAGGTTTGCAGTGCCTAAAGGAGTTCTTCCCCTTTCGTTTACAATTTCTGGCCCTTCTGGGTCACCAGATGATGCTCCTCCCTCTTCCCCATAGCATGAATCTCCTGCAGGAGCTGCCATTATTAGATTAAGTCCCAAGAAAAAGCCTCAATGCTGAATGAACTCACAGCTGCTGTTACTTGAGAGCAGGAGGGTGAGATCCTCGGTCTTGGCACAGACTGCCCCAAGTGCAAACATCCTCTTAAAATAGATGTGTCAGGGGAAAGTCTCACCTTGTAGTAACGGGCTGTGTCTGGGACTGGCCCAAACTCCTGTGTCAGTGCATTCCTCACAGAGTTGGCTTTGCCGTTTTCAATGTTGATGGCACCGATGAGCAGGTTGTTGGAGATGTTGTCCAGGTGGCCACGGAATTTGAGCCACGGTCCAGCTGCAGAAATATGGTCAGTGGTGCATTTCCCTTTTACCTAAAGAGTAGTAGAAGAGAAGAACATCTTACATCAGTGACTTGACTCTTCCCCAACACTTGTTAGTCTGAAGGATCCTCACATCTCTTTTTAAAGGCACAAACCCAAGATAACTGCATCTGGTACAGAATCAAGGCAGAAGACAGCGGTCACTCTGCATGTGTTGGGCAGGCACAACACCCCTGCTCCAAATTACAAAAATTAGCTTGGTTATGACAACTCCTGCTGGGTCTTTTCTTCCCTCAGCAGCAGATTCTTCAGTTACAAAAAGGAATCAAGCCTCTGCTGCTACAGCTCAGCCTCCCTGTTAGGGGAGCTCTGCAAGATGCCAAGTGTTTCCTTCAAGTTTCCAACAGCTCAGTATGGCCCTTGGGAGCACCTGCAGCTCTCTACCACTGACAATCAGTCACGTCCCTGAAGGTCAGTTCCTAAGGGATTGCATTTCAGAATCCATTGCTGTGTTAACTGAAGCTTTCATCCTGTTAGTTCACCACAGGCAGTGAGGAGAAACCCATGTCTTCATTAAGAGACTGAAATGCAATGTTAAACGTGAAACCCTTGTTTAACTCTTGTAAAGTAATTTCTCCTTCTGTCAAATGGGAAGAGAACACACATCCTGAAGGATGAGAAGTTCCTGACGGCCTCATTTCAGGCAAAATGCTGCTTAGAACAGTCATAGTCATTAGAGAAGCGAATTAAATAACCCATTCACCCTTCTGCTGCAGGCTGGAACTGGGACAAATTCTGCATATTGCATCACATGCATAGGACTGCATTACATGGTATAACAAGCTTTATTTTTCATGGTGCTGGCTAACCACTAGCCCAAAGGAGAAAAGTCTCTTACTCATAACAGAAAGAAGTCTCAGAAGGAAACACCTGGGAGGAAGGAAGACACTTGCCTCACTCTCCATAACAATGTGGTTGTGGGGGAGGGAACCACAGATAACTCAAAAGCACATCCACAGCTTCTAGCAAGTGATGTGCAAACCCCCTGAACAGTCCTTGGCATAGCTGGTGTTCCCTCACTGGGCTCCTGACCTTGATAAGGATCAGCATGTCTTCTAGGTCCTTGCCATCCCACTTATCAAAGGGCTCAAGAAGCTGGAGGCGCTGGCTGGTGGGGCTCACGTCCACATGCTGCCCACTGCCATCCTTGGGAGGGTACTGATAGGTGTCCTGGCCTGGGTCAAACTCCTGCCAGAAAGAATGGAAAATTATCAGCCTCAGCCACCCCCAACAGCACATAAAGAAACCAAATCAATAACAGTCAGCTGCTCTCATTCCAGCTTTAACACTAAGGCAGAGGTCAGTGCACGAGAGTTCCCCAACTACGTGTAAAACACTACTAGTGAGAGACCTTCCTTCCTTCCTTCCCTCCCTCCCTCCAGCTCCAAACCGAGCAGTTACCAGCTTGGGCAGCTCATCTGCGTCAGGTGCTTCTAGTTTAAACTTCTTCCCATCTGCTCCTGTCAGGTAATCTGTCTCAGGGTTAAATTTTAGCGTGCCAGCAATGGACAAGGCTGTGACAATCTGAAAGATAAAAATGACAAATTTAAAAGGCACATTCTACCCCCCATCTCTTCATTTGAACGTCCTAGGCCTAACCCAGCAGCCAGGCTACACACCAGGCTGCACTGGGTCCTTTCTGTGGGCAGAGGAATTGGCTCCCAAGACACCCAGAGCTACTGCATGTGTCCCCTCTGGCTGTTTCTTACCTCTGGAGAGGTCACAAATGCGTGAGTCTCTGGGTTGGCATCATTGCGACCTGTGAAATTCCGGTTGTAGGACGTAACTATTGTGTTTTTCTCTCCTTTCTTGATGTCCTTCCTGTGAAAGAAACGTGCTCATCGAATCCAAACAGCTTGGAGGTGTTTCACTGCTAAAATCCCCCAGCTTGGTTTTGGTGGCAATCACTATTGGAAACACGAAGCGGTGCCTGACCATGTTTTCCTCCCTTAAGCACAGACTCAAAACCAAGGGCAGTGCAAAACCAAGTCAGAGTCTGCCCTTCCTGGAGTAGGTCTCACAGCCCATGTTGTGTAGTGCTGAGCCATCTAAACAATAGTCAACTAAGTACACTGCCTTTGGGCATCCCACCATTAGCAACGACAAGGCCACAAGAGAACGTGTCTCCCAACCCTTCCACGGGAATCTTCCTCCCGGCCACTCCAGTGACTGAAGTGGAACCCAGTCACTGTTCCTATTTTAAAAGGGCTGTACAAACTCCAATCCCCCCCTCTCCCAGGTAACAGGTCTCTCTCCCCAGTTTTCTGCCCATAGGTGTGGCTTGTGGCCACTCTGCAGCTTCATTCATCTAAAGGTTCAATGTAAACCTGCAGCCTTTCTTTTCTCCTCCTCCAGTGCAGATCAGTCAGCTACAGCCAATGGGGTTTTAAGCACTGATTTTGAATTCCTGGTGTGTTCTATTTACAATCAAATTTGGCTTCACAGAGCACTTTTGGAAGTGAGAGATACAAATCTAGAGTGAGGTCCATCTTTCACTTTACCTGTCCCACTGGCCAATGCACGGCCCACAAGCATTGGCAAGAACCAGCCCTCCAACATCACGCAGGATTTGTGCCTGGGGGCAGAGAACAACTTTGTTACTGCTAGAAAGCCTGCAATAAGTTTCCGGGGTTGCTTTTGCAGGGGAAGAGGACACCTGTTTTACTAACACAAAGCACCAACACTGAGAAAATTGCCCTCCTTGTTTCACTTGCAAGTTTTGAGTCACTTTTATAAATACATGAGGTTTGATTCCAGTGAACGCTGGGGTAGAGCACAGCATGACTTGCCACAGTGTTCCCATTCTCTACCTACTTCAAATTGGGCAATGCTTCTCCTCGCAGATGTTTGGCTGAAGGGCAGTGTCTGGCTTGATTACCATCCTACACACTTGTCTGTGTACGGAGAGAAGCGGTAACAGTGCAGGCAAGTGTGTGCCCCTGCTCAGCCCGTTCAGCCAACAATTCAGTTATGAGGGTGGCTGTTAAGGACAGGTATGACTGTGGCCTTGGCTGGAGGAGGCATTAAGCTCTGGTTGGACATACCCACATGCAGAGACTTGGTCCATATGGTGTGACAGCATCTAACTGTCTTAGGAACTGTCTTAGTTCTTAGGAAAAACTTTTTCACTGAGAGGGTTGTCAGACACCAGCACGAGCTGCCCAGGGAGGTGGAGATATTTAAACGATGCATAGCTGAGGTGCTGATGGACATGGTGTGGTGATGGGCTTGGCAGTATAAGGTGAGTGGTTGGACTTAATGATCTTACAGGTCTTTTCCAACCAAAATGATTCTAAGATTCTGACATTTACTATACATTACAACTAATTAAAACCTCATTTTCTGCACAGAAAAGGGGAGAAAGTAAATGATGGTTCCTCTATAGAAACACTCCTTTTAAATCAAATGTAAGTTTTGCCTTAAGTTTAGTCTAAAATCACCAACAAAGGGCTTGCTCACATCCTAAACTGTACTTATAGGAACAAACTGGATTGCAGAGGGATGCCAGCCCTTTGTCAGCCACGGCCATCCACAGAATCCCGGAAGGCTGAAGAATCCCTTGCTATGCACATTTATCTCCTCAGGGCCTCAGTTCCTGATAACTGTCTCAGCTCTGTCCAGTTCCAATCCCATTCTTACACGCTCAGGGAGTAAAGACATCAGGTCAAAACCCTGTCGAGGTGATGGCAGGACTCACAGGAATGGTGACACAAGGCTGGTTACTACATCAGTAACTGCAGTTATCAGTAATAAGTAAAGACAAAGAGGTCTCCTCTAGTTACTTCCTAAGTCCCAAGCACTCTCTCTGGAAGAGAGTTTAACATTTAAGTGTTTGGAAGAGTAAAGAGCAGCCATACTCACATAACCGTCTCTCTCGATGGTGGCACGGATCTGCTCTGAGCCTGGTGTGATTGTGAACTTCGACTTGCACTTCAATCCATGCGCCAGGGCCTGTTTCGCCACTGCTGCTGAGCGTCCCATGTCCTCATAGCTGGAGTTGGTGCAGCTGCCAATCAAGCCTGTGGTGGTTGATAAACAGGGAGGTGGTTAGCGCAGCCCTGGTTCTAGGAAGCTTCTCCTTGACCCACCTCTCAGCACAAAAAAAAACCTCATTACAAGGGACAGCCACCTTTTGTGCTCACAAGGGATCTGAAATGGTTTCAGGTACTAACACTGCCAAGCCTCCCAGCAATACACTGCAGCCACAAGCAACCCCTTGTCCAGCTTTGGAGGTTGCACAGTCAGAACACGCTACCTGGTAACCTGGCTGTTGGTTTACAAGTGCCACCTGTTTTGCACTTTGGTTAAGCAAATGACCACAGGGAGGTATTGTTTCATCAAACCAGAGGAGGTTTCAAATCAAGATGGCAAGAAATGGAGGAAATGAACAAAAGAAAGCATCTTTTGTTACAGTATGAAGACCACACAAAGACATACTGTGCCACCTTGACAGCATTCTGGTGCTAAGCAGTGAAACATTGTCTTTTGGTTAGAGCTGCTCTTGATCCTGTTTGTAACACTATCAAATAACCCATTTCCCATCTGGGATGTGGCCTTTACAATGCATTTACACTGGGAGAACTCTTGAGAAGATAGACAACAGGTTTGCATCCCATAAATATGGATATCCAAGCCTGCTCTTCAGGGTATCAAGTACTAACTTTACTATATCCCGAGAGCTCTGCAGCCAGCTGTTGGGGGACTGACAATTATGCTCCTGATGGGCCTTTGTAACAGACAAATCCATACAACAGACATTTAACAAAGGTGCTCTTTAACAGGTAACATTCCTGTCAACCTAATCATTCAAAAGTTTCCAAGGAGAACAAAAACCAAATCAAAAACCTTGTCTGCCTCAAGACAAAAACCCCTCCAACTATCCCAGATCTCATCTCACTCTCCTAGCCCAGGTGGCCACTACTCTTTCCAGCACATTCACATAGCCATGAAGAGATGACACTGTTGCAAAGGCAAAGGACACAGGGCAGTAGGTTAAAGGATGGGCTCCCAAGCTATGTGACCAACCGCTTATTCCAAGACAGCAACATTAATGGCACAAAGATGAAAGCAGAGGAAAGAGCAAATGCTACCCACCAACTCTGATATCAACAGGCCAGCCCTCCTTTTCTGCCACAGCACCAATATCTGACACAGGGTGCGCCAGGTCTGGTGTGAAAGGTCCATTGATATGTGGTTTCAGCTTTAAGAAAGAGTGACAAAGTCAGAAATTACAGTAGCCAAGAAAAACCCCAAAAAACACAGCAGCAAATCAGTTCCTTTTATAGCTCTTATCTGGAAGCTGTTAAATAGGATTCTCCTACAGAACACCAGAGCAGGAGCTGTCAGTGAAGCAGACCTGTTAGATGTTCTAGCATAGCACTAGGGGTGTCACATCAAACTCTCAGCTTGGCCCACGCTCACACAAAGCAGAGTCACATCACAACACCCAAGGTAGCAAGTGTGAAGGAAGCCTTACCTCACTGAGGTTGATTTCTATCACCTGGTCATATTGGCAACCAGAATCCGGCACCAAGTGTTGCTGGAATTCATCCGCCAGCGCAGCTATGTCTGGAATAAGAAAGAAGGGAGATCTGAGAAGCACAGCAAAGATGAGGGGAAAGGAAAAGCTTGGAAGGGCTAAACACAGGGGGATCCACTGTCTGCTTCCCTAGGCACTTCCTCTACAGACTCCCCACTGGTACCAGATGACCTATGGGACCATGCAAGGTCAGAAGTCACATCAGACAGTACTGTAGAAGGATGCTATTCACAGAATATACTTTCACTTGAACCCACACTTCTACCCACTTCAGACCCCCC
The DNA here is from genome assembly GCA_013401255.1 of Urocolius indicus. Taxonomy (NCBI): domain Eukaryota; kingdom Metazoa; phylum Chordata; class Aves; order Coliiformes; family Coliidae; genus Urocolius; species Urocolius indicus. The sequence continues at coordinate 87,212 of WBNH01000272.1, read as the reverse complement.
AAACCCTCTTACCAGCTCGCCCGGTCTTGCCCAAGTATTTCTTCATCCGTGAGTTGTAAGGGAAGACTGATGTGGTGGCTCCGATTTCAGCTCCCATGTTACAGATCGTTGCCATCCCTAGAGAAGGAACGGGAGAGGAGACCACAGGGTCAATGAGAAAGTCCAAGGCTGTTCAGTTCTTCAAAAGTTAGCCCATTGAAAAGACAACAGAGCCAAGGTGGATCAGGGCATTAGGCACAGAAACCTCATTCCAGGGCAGAGAGGACACATTGACTGTGCAATGGCTGGCTCGGCCCCTAACGTTTCTGAGTGATACGGTGCCTGCAACCAGACTTTTCTGCAAGGAGAGAGCTGAAAGGAACAGCAGATACTGGAAGGGATGACAGGGAACTCCCTGTCTCCACTGAGCACTGACCAGTGTCCCTGCTACCTGCAATGAGCGTCCTGCCTCTCCCTACCACCTCATTCATCCTTACTGCAAGAGCCAGAAATTTGAGTTGAATAAAAAAGCTTCCAGTGATGGAATATCATAGAAAGTCTCCTTCACTCGTGGTACTGGGACCACCCATGCCTTTCAAGGACACAGCGAAGAAGCTGTAGGAGCTTCTGTTTTACATTTAACGAGCTAGAAGCAGGTATCACAGGTCAAGTTCCTCAGATTTCACAGAAGAAAACTCTTAAATCACTCTCAGTTTGTAAAACATTCCAAGTTGTAACCAAACCACACAAATGGAGAGAGAAGGCCAGTTTGAAGGCTGCATTTCAAGACAAAGGAGGAGATGGTTCTCCTAACTCAGTCCTAACTAGCATCCTTACAGACAACTGCAGTTTTTGCTAGTTCAAATTCAGCACCCAAGACTCACAATTGGGTATTTTAAGACTGCACATTACAAACTGCTGCTTTTTGGTCTCTCCTCTGCCCTGCTTTGCTAAAAAGCTGCTTCTTTAACAGCTGTCACACATGTACCCCTTTCAACTTGTTTCTTTCATCTACTCACAGCCTATTTTAGGCTGAAATAAAAATGCCATCCTCTATCTCTGGCATCTCCACCCTCTAAGCACACACTAGAATACCTCCACTCTAAATCTTACCCCGAAGCACCATCTGACAGGATTCTTCACAATTAACCATTCAGCTCTCTCAAAGGCACAAGAAGGTTTAATGGAGAGAGATCACTCCTCGAGAAAGGGTTATTGTGTTACACCACTCTCACCCACCCTCCCAGTTTGCTGCACACAAATCACCTGGCCAGGCTAAGGGAGAACGTTTAGTGCTGCTTGCCTCATTCCCTTCCCAGCCTACAGAGACAACTCAGATAAGAGATTTGCATTGCCTTACCAGTGCAAGAGATTGAATCCACACCAGGCCCGTGGTATTCGATGATGGCCCCCGTTCCACCTTTGACAGTGAGGATGCCAGCCACTTTCAGGATCACATCTTTGGGAGAACTCCAGCCTGAAAGCTTGCCAGTCAGTTTTACACCAATAACCTGAGCAACATTAATGGAAAAAAATAAAATAAAACACTTGTCACTGTTTCCTTTCAGCAGCCAAAACAACACAGATTCCTCAGAATCTGTGTGGGTGCAATACTAAAAAGGAGAAAATCCTGAAGCATCAGAACACGTGCACCAGGGCTGGAGCCACTAACAGGGCCAGCTGAAAGGACACCAACACTCACCTATCACCCTTAGGCCCTGAATAATAAGGCTGGAAATGGAAACTCAAAGCCATCACTAAATCCTAGAGCAGTTGTTTAAGCCAGTGTGTGGTTACAAACAAGTCTGTAAGGGCACACAGTGCCTTACATACATAAGGTCTGGAAATCAACGTTTCCCACGTAGCTTACATCTCACCCTTCGTGTCAAGGATTAGTATTCCTTTTGCTCTTACCTTTGGGCATTTGAGCTCCCAAGGGATTCCTGCCATGACATCTACAGCATCGGCTCCCCCCACACCAATACAGATTCCTCCCAAGCCGCCTCCGTTGGGGGTGTGTGAATCTGTGCCGATCAGCATTACCCCAGGGTAGGAGTAGTTCTCCAGAATGATCTGAAAATAAAAATGGATTCTTTGCTTGCTTGTTTGTTAGGGAAAGAGGGGGAAGACATCAAGGGAAGACGAGAAAAAGAATTTAGATGAGTTTGTATTGGCAGATTTCAGTAGCAAGAAAGTAACTGATTTTCATTTGGATTGGAAATTCACTTCTGTTTCAGGAAGTAACAACAGAACAAGGTACCAAGTCTCAGCCCCAGGACCCCTGCTATCCCAGGACAGCAAGAAAATTTACAAAGCAATCTCCACTTTTTCAGTGGAAGACTCCTTCCTTCCATTTTAAGCTTTTGCTAAGGTGTCACCTTTGTTACAGCTGTGTGGGTTTTTAGTCTCTATACCCTTAATCAACTGCCAAGCAAGCCAGTTCATCTACCTAATGCTAGGGAGACCTTTCATCATCTTTATGCTCCCACAGAACACCACCAACAGGCTCCTCCAATCCCTGCTGCCAGTCAGAACCTAATTAGAAGAATCCCTCATAAATATACCAAGAAGCTGTCCTTCCCTTACTGCCCCTATTGATTCCACACAAGACTCTTTAACTATTAACACACCCACAAAGCGGTTGTTTAATGAAAAATGATGAGTTTTCTATGGTGGTGACACACTAGAGAACTAAAGCTAATGAATCTCTCACTGGACATGTGCCATAACAACACTATGGACAGCCTTTCTGGGGAGCACAGGACTCTCAGTGTGCACATCACAGCACAGTCTGGACAGAACTAAGGTGGCCCTTTATTGAGAAGGCCAAGGCTTTGCTTTTAGTGCTCCCAGTTCACATTAATATGCTTGTGTGAGAAGGTTCACTTTCAAGGCCTCACTTTGCCAGAGTTGGACTCTGAAGCTATACCACACAAGCAATTTTCTCCAGCCAGAGAAAGTCAGCCCCAAGAAAGCTGGTAACCACAGCAAGGAGCTATACTGTCACATGACATGTTATATGAGTGGCTTCAGAGCACAAAGGACCTGGGGTACTCCCATAACCTTTTAGAGAGTTCACTTGTTCTATTTCATTATTCTGTTGCATCACATCAAGTTAAAGTAACCTTAGTAACTCATTTTGCAGCTAAGAAAACACAGCAGAGAGCTTGTGACCGAACCTGCTCAAAAGTTCCCTGCTAATAGGATGTTTATCAGTCACCCATTCTCCTCTCTGCTTCTTTTGCTTCATGCTGCACTTCAGTTTTTCCTGCCTGTGACTCAGAGAACAATGAAAAATGTCTACTGGAGGCACAAAACAAATCAGCCAAGAGCAAGCTAGGGAGGTCCTGCCAGAGGAGTTGGTTTTAAAAACCAAAACCACTCAATAGGTGGTAAGTTATCTTGGGACAGTCAGATTCTTTGAAGGTGCAAGTGCCATAACAGGAGAATCTCATCCTTGGAAACCGTTTTGCCATTTGTTCAGTTCACACAGCAACTTGTTATGCGTTGCCATTCTTGAGTGCCTCAGGTAAGCTGCTCTGTTTGAAGTCCTCATATACTCTCCTGGTTTTTACGGAACCAAATGCATACAAAATAACCCCAAATAAACCATGTTCCCAAAGCTGCTTTATCACCAAGAGCAAGTCACATTAGCCCTATATAGCCAGCCTTATGGCACCACCTTACTGCCTCAATCATAGCAAGAGGAGCCAGGCTACAAGCAGATAAGATATTTCAAGCCTCTGTGATTCACATGGCATGCTGTTGGCACCACCTAAGCAAGCATCAGGTTACAGTTTGACCAAAATAACCTATTAAAAAAAAACCCCACTGTTGACAAATAAGTGAGACAAGAGCAAGGAAGAAACCTCAGCCGCCTCAGGGGAAGCAAGCTGTTTCCCTAAACAATTCCCTAAGGGTTTGCACTTTAGCCTTCCCTCACCACAAGGTGAAAGAGACACTGCACATTCAAAGATTGCAAACGTACACCACACACTTTACCTGGTGAATGATTCCTGACCCAGGTTTCCAGAATCCCACTCCATACTTAGCACCGGCTGTTGCTAGAAAGTTGTACACCTCCTGGTTTATGTCCTGTTCACACAGGGAAATGCAGAGCATTAGGAGCACATTTTCATCTTCTGTGTATCAAGAGCTGATTCAAACACATTCCTTTCCCTCCCATGCCTGTCTAGTTTGCTCCAGAGTTTTGTAGCAGCTAGAGGGAGGTGTGCATCACTCTCAAAACCAAAAAGGATCGAGACTTTGCCAGTCAGTTGTAACAGGCCACTCAAAAAGATGGTTTAGGAGAACTACAAGTAAGATGAAATTGAGTTTCGAATTGCAAACAGCACAAAGGAAACAGCACAATTAAAGGAAAGCTCTGTCAATAAGGCATTTAAAAATGTTCTGCTCATTTCTTTTATTCTCAGTTGGGTTTTTTTTTAACCTGTTTCCCTCTGTTCTTATAGCCCCTTCTTCCTTCTCTACCAACCATTCCTTTTGCTTTACAGATATTTCACTCAAAGTTGCTGGCTGCCAGGGGAGTTCCTGTGTGTCCTTTCTTGTTCCACCAAGTCCCCTGTTTAAGACTCACACAATGCTGCCTTTCTTGCAGCACTGTCACCATTATTGGTGGAGGTCACCCTGCAAAAACTGCTCATGAGAATAAGGGTGGTTGCCACGGAAGTATCACAGGGTTAGACACTGCTACCTCCTGATAGTTCTTGGCAGAGGAGTGGCAGAGTAGATAAGATAAGCACTAGGAGGAGAGAGTTTCTTAAAGACAGTTCTCATGCAGCTATGCTTGAGAAGAAAGGGGAAACTGGAGATAATGGAAGAATTGTCTCAGCACACATTTGCTGAAGTTTCCCATGAGGCAGAAGCGGTTCTTTAAGCCTCATTTTCCACTGAGAGTTGGGTCACTTTGCTCTGTTTGTGCATCCCTCCCCCAGTAAAGCATTCTGATGTGTCAGGAGCAGATCCAAACCACCCTCTAGCCTGCCAGCATTCATTGTGTGCCAACTGGCAGCAGCAGAACACAGTCTGAAGAAGGCAGGACCTTTACTTGCTCTGCTCAGAGCGGATAGTAAAGGAGGGACTCAGCTCAGAGCTGCAGCGACTATAACTGCACTACAGAGAATGAATCTCCAAATTCACCCCTGAGTGGTATAAGTTGCTTTACTGTGGCCTGAAAGAAGCCAGAAGCAGTTACTTCAACATGAGGAGTTTCTGAGAATAGGTATGGATTATAAATTTTAAAATGCATCTGAATACCCACAAGCTGTTTACTGTTTGTTAGACTTTGGCAACAATTCCTCCTGGCTCTGACAGTGGACTAGGTTCACTCGGAGTAACAAGATGTGCCCCAGCTCCCTGCTATGCTAAGAGCATTGTCTGTCTTTGGCAGGTGCACGGTGGTATGTAGCACAGAGGTGAATGTGTCTGTATTTAACAGAAGCCTCTACAGGTGAATAAGCAGTAAAACAGCAAGTGGGATATTTAAATAAGGCAGTGAACCAGCAGTTTGACAAATACTACTTTGAAATTCCCAAATAAAACCAAACACCCTCCATGCTTCTACACAGATTTACAGCAGCCCTCACTAGCCCTGAAAGCTGCGCGTGCACACGTGGAGATATTTAGAAGATGCATGGATGAGGTGCTGAGGGACATGGTTTAGTGGTGGGCTTGGCAGTGTGAGGGGAAAGGTTGGACTCAATGATCTTAAAGGTCTTTTCCAACCAAAATGATTCTATGATTCCATGATCTCTCCCTTCAACTAGAAAGAGGCTTTCACACAGACAGAATGTAAGTCTCTGCAACAGCGACCTTGGCTCTTCGAAGATCCTTTTCTCCACCAGCCTGGGCTTCGATGAGGTGATCACAGTGGATGGTGGAAGGCACAGCCACTTTTGGCAGCCCGCTGCTGATGAACTGCAGCATGGCCATCTGAGCAGTGGCGTCCTGCATGGCCACACGGTCCGGCCGTAAGCGCAGGTAGGTCTTGCCCCGCTCGATCTCCTGCTTTGCTGGGTCATCCAGGTGTCCATAGACGATCTTCTCAGACAAGGTCAGGGGACGGTCAAGCCTGGGGAGGAGAATTTTAAGGTCTGCATCTTGTGGTCCTTCAACATTTGGTCTTTTAAGCATGTAATCGAACACTTTCCTGTATCATTCAGGCTGTTAAAACCTATTAACACACAGAAAACTGCACGCTCTTCTTACAGCACTAAAACACTAACCAGCTGCTGGCTAAAAAGAGGGCTCAGTCCAGAAAGTTCAGAAGTATATGAATTGATGCCATTTCATGCGCTCTTTATCATCTTCCTATACAGCAGAAGAAACATCGACTCTGCTAATTTCTTGAGTCATACCTCAGGAGCACAAACGTGGAGGTGAGACAGAGGTCAGACTCAATTCACAAATACCAGATCCCACAGCGAGTGCAACTAAGTGGAGTTTCATGACCTCAGCCCTTTCATCCTGGAGGTGTATCAGCTGAGGAACCTATTTAAGTCTGTGGTGAGAGCTTCTGAGAAATAAATAAGTAGATAAAATAACTTGAAATAGGAGCTCCCACATTTAACAATGGAGGCAAAGACTGAAGGGCACGTCATACAAACCACTGCTGAGGTAAGTGGAGCAGGAACAACAATTTAGCAGGCACTCAAGCCTCTATCAGCAGATTAAGGTCACTACGTTTACATATGCCAAGAACTCCCAGCCCTCCTTCTCGTGCCTCCTGCCTACAGTAGAACACAGGAGAATATTCACTGTTGAAACACAGTGCAAAGGAGCATTAGGCTGTAATGACCGCTGCCCACGCGCTGCTTCCTCGGGAAGGAGCCAGGGTCAAGATGAAGTCTCCTCAAAGAGGGCATTAAACAAAGACGACAGAGCCCTTCCTAGTACCACCTCTGCACTGGCCTGGTTCTCTGCATGTCACATTCATTGTAACCTTCAACTCTTCACACTGTGCCCCACCACTACCTGGGGACACTACAGCTCACATTTCACTACATTTGGGGCCGCCACTGCTCATAGCTGCTCTCTCTAGTAAATATTCTCTATCACAAAGCCCCACGATATTTTTTTTTCCCCCTCTCCTGTCACTGCAGTCCCGAATTCTGCACGCTGACCCCTCCTCTCTTCCCTCCTCCACTCTTACCTCTTACGGACAATGTTGATGTTCTTCTCCAGCTTTTCGTAATTTATGTGTTCATTAGGCTCAAAGTGGCTCATGGCCACCTTGGCCCGCTGGCACAGGACAGGAGCAACATGGTAGCGTCGTACCCCACTGTTCAAGGCATGCTGGAAAAAGGAAAATATTAGCACTGGGTGAATTCCTATAACATATCAATAAACCAATTGTTTTTCAGTAGTTATTCCTGCAGTTTTACAGGCTGAGGAATAGAAAACTTACAGAGGTGTTGAAAGGCAACCCAATGAACCTTTGACGACGCAGTACTGTGTGTTACGTGACACAATGAGACAGGAGGTTACCCAGAATGGGTAGCATTTACCACATTATTTGACATTTCTGTTTCTAGCACCAGATGCCTTACGCTTTCAGTGAGAAATCTGCTTTCAGGCAACGCCAAAATAATTCTTAAGCCACCACCAGTCTGCTATGCTTCTGACATTGCAGTCACGGTGTAGAAGAATCTACACAGTTTCCAAAGCAAGCTAACCCTAGGTGTGCATTTGCTCACTGACTATGAGTTTATACCTAGCACAAGAGGAAACGGGCTCAAGTTGCGTTGGGGAGGTTTAGACTAGAAAGAACTTTTTCTCTGGGAGGGTGGTTAGTCACTGGCACAGGCTGCCCAGGGAGGTGGTGGAGTCCCCATCCCTGGAGATGTTTAAAAGACACACAGATGAGGTGCTGAGGGTCATGGTTCAATGATGGGCTTGGCAGCATGAGGTGAGTGGTTGGACTTGATCTTAAAGGTCTTTTCCAACTGTAATGATTCCATGACTCATACTGAAGGACTGGCAGGTGACACAGTATGCGACAGAGTAGCTACTGCACTGTTCCACCATGGCACATCTAAGCTCCCTACATAGGGTCCCTGTATACCCTTACAAAGCTGATTACATTTCCAGATAGGGTGAGCTGTTTCAGTGCTAGCCAGAGTGACTTGGAGGCATGTGCCTAGTCAACGGTATAACGCAGAGCAGGAGAGAGGCAAATTGTGAAACAAGCACATCCTTTTCACCTCCCCAGCAGAGCAGATCCACATTCTATTTATCTTCAGTCTCACAAAGGCATCCTCACCTTTCCTCTAAGAAAAGCCTTATGCTTGCCCTACAGGTGAATTAACAGTAAGACAGATGAACTATACTGTGAACCGAATACATAAACCAGCATAAAATGCCCTGGGAAAGAGTCCTAATTTCACTTGGCAGTCTCCATAGTGAAACAGTTCCTTACAACATGGGAGAAGGGCAGGCTATGGCGAGGCACCTTTATAGCATCTGACCTGAAGGAAACAGGTCAGTGCCCAGGGTTAAAAGGTTCTCACGCAGCTTTGAAAACTGAGTCAGAGGGCAGCCTTCATAAAAACTCTCAAGAATTCAGCACGTGCATTTCTTGCATCCTTTGAAAGTCTTGGCCGTTGGCACTAAAAGTCTGCGAAAAGATTGAAGACAAGAGTTCAGTTCCTCCTCCACTATTACACTTCAATCTTAATCCTGTGTTCTCTATTCATCCTCTACTTCCGTGTTACAAGGCTGGGATAAGCACAGGTTAATAAACACAGCAGCATCACACCAAATATCCCTGTATATTTATGACTGGAAATCAGCAAACATTCTTTGTGCAGAACACAATCACAACACCCAACCACTGGTTTAAATGTTAGCGAGTTCTAATTTTCCCTTGTGAATATTTTTCCAGTTCTCTCGTTACAGCATTGAAAACATTGCCTGAAATACTCATAAAGAAGATGCCACTAATTTTTATCCAAATCTCTTGTTTTATTGCCTTCTTGATAACATTTGTCAGTGTATTATACAACAAAAGGTTCAGGAAATCTAGGTGAGATCATGAGCGTTAGCAATAAGGGCGTAGTTTGCTTTTTTACCAAACAATCCTGTGCTATGTGAGACGCAGCTTTTGCAGGAGCAGTGCAAACCCACAGCAATTGCACATCACTTTTGTTAAAGAATATCTGAAGTAAGCGAACATGGCAGTACAAAAGCGGGCACTCCTCCTCCAGGAGTGCAAATGAAATCCAGTCATCAGATTTAATTGTCCTGCGCTTCAAGATCAGAACTTCCAGAATGTATCACAGGTGGCAGAGTTGAGGTTTTTCCTTCTTCCATCAGCAAAAGAACCAACCCAACCCAACTAAACACCACCCAGCTTCTCATTGTTTAACGTACATAAGCTGCTCTTCACCTAGTAGCCACGTGTTTGTTTTGTTCTGTCTTTTTTTTGTTGTTGTTTGAAAGGATGGATATCTTGTGACGTAAAGACATTTCCACAGCATTAATTGTTCTGGGTAAATGCTTATCTGTCATCTTGTGAAAGTCTGCAGCTGCTGGAGTGGCTGGCAAAAAAAAAAAATCACTGAGAGATTTCATCAATGTTGATGGAAAAATAATCTCTTTCCCAGAGCAGGAAAGAATTCTGGTTTAATGCAGTAATTCCTTCTTACCCCTCTTCCTCCAACTAACCTTGTAACACAACTGATTCCTCCTTGCCACTCAGTAAACTGAAAGCCGAATTTCACCATAATTCAGTGTGTAGAAGAACAGATTTGAAAACTGAAGTAATGGCAGAGGCTTTATAGCATTCTGTGCTTGCCTGAGACTCAAGCTGATCAGCATAAAAATCTGAAGCAGGGCTCTTCATGGAAAGGCACGAAGAAACTTTTCCAGTAAAATTCAGAAAGAAAACATTTCTGTTTGAACACACGTGTGTCTGCATCTTTCTACTTCATGAAATGGCTCGATGCAATGCAGTATTGCATGCATTTACTGCAAGGGTGGCGAGGCACAAGAACAGGTTGCCGGAGAGTTGGCAGAATGCTCTGTCACTGGAAGTGTTGAAGGTCACGTTGGCTGGAGCTTTGAGTAACCTAGTCTAGTGGAAGGTGTCTCTGCCCTTTATCGTTAAGGTCTCATTCTATGATTTATTCAAATACTATACAAATATTCACTTGATAATTTCAGAAGCAGCAATACAAAGTAGTTGACTCCTGCTTGACCACACCTACCAGAACTGGGAAGGGAGCCTGTTTGAGTCTGGACATACAGATCAGCAAGAGAAGTCTGGAAAACGGAAGGTCTGTTCCTATGACAGCCAGTAAGGCTGGGGAAAAATAATCACCTGGGCCAATTAGTTTCAGGAGAATATTTTTTTGCCTACAAAAGATCTTTAAACGCATCTGTTTAAAAAGTGGTATCTTCATTTTACTGTGACCCAAGTCTCATCCCCACACCCGTACTTTGTCTGGAATTCATTTGATTCAATGTGGTGGTTCCCATGCTGGTGCCCAGCAGGATCTATCATCAACAATGAGCACCAGCATACACGGCCTCAGTCAAAAAATCTGATCTCTCCTCAGCTACGATATATCGCTCATCATGCTTGTTGATTCTCTGTGCCTGTATTTTTTCCACAGCATCCACAGCAACAGACTGACAGAACTACAAAGTTAAGGAAGAGCCACCAATTTACCAGTTTCCAGTTTCATTTCCTCTCATTCTCTCTGCCCTAAAATATTAAGTGGTTTGGGGGCTTCTCTGGTGGTTTTTCACTGAGTACTGAGAAGTAACTTAAGACCAACAGCCAAGGGAAGCAAGCAGCCAGCAATCTACACATTTTCCCTTTTATCTAGGAACTGTTCATTTCCAGACTGACCACCCAGCAAACAGCTGCCAACTCATCTCCTCTCATCTGGCACTGACTCTGTCATCCCAGCACCTAAGAGTTCTTATTTAGCTTTCAGTAAAAGTAATGGCAATAACCATAACAGAGCTCCTAAGCCTATCCATGTTTTGGGAGATAAAAAAGTATCCTTAAATGACACCAAAAAGCCAGCCTATTAAATGAGTCATTACATTTGAAATCTCTACAAGGAAGCCAACACTTGTCTTTACAGATTTTAAAAGCTTATCTTGAAAAGCTAGCTGTCTTGCATTTAGCTTACTACAGTGAACGGTGCAGACGCAAGGAGAGCCCCAATTCAGAAACTAACTTACATTTTGGCAGCTGATGTGATAGACAAGTCCAGTAAGCAAAAACACAAGTTGAAAAGAGTAGCAACTGTGCCACACTCACTCCTATCTGGCAAATCAACCCTAGAAATCCTAGCTGAAACCCAAAATACCATCTTTCCTCATCCTCCCTGACTTAGAACACTGGCCAAGTTTCTAACATTTACCATGATTCAGCCTGAAAAAAAACCCCACCAAAGTAGTGTGGTATAATCAAATTGTAAATATAGTCTAATTTTTAGACTCACTTCCAAAGGGCAACCAAAATTAGAGTTCTGAAGATCAGTTTAGCTCTGCTTAACACTGCTTTCTGCCAGTGTAAGCAAAGCTTCCCATACATAATTTCACTAGTTACCTACTAGGCTTTCAGACAGTTTTGAGTCTTACAATACTACTCTTTCTGCCAATCCTCAGCCAACGTGGCTCGAGAAATGAGACACTACTAAAATGAGATGCTACGATCTCATCTGAGGATAGGTGAGGAGAAGCTCTAGATTCTTTGAGACTATTAGAACAAATATACTTTAAATAGGACAGTCAGCCTAAACCAGGTTAAGTCAAATTTATTTCATAGAACCATAGAATGGTGGGGTTGGAAGGGACCTTTAGAGATCATCTAGTCCAACCCTTCTGCAGAAGCAGGTCCATCTAGATCAGGTCACATAGGAACCTGTCCAGGCAGGTCTTGAAGACCTCCAAAGGAAGGAGACTCCACACCCTCCCTGGGCAGCCTGTGCCAGGGCTCCCTCACCTGAACAGTGACATAGCTTTTTCTTATGTTTAAATGGAAGTTTTTCTGTTCCAGCTTCATCCCATTACCCCTTGTCCTGTTGCTAGACACAATACAAAAAAGGGATGCCCCAACCTCCTGACACCAACCATTTAGATATTTGTAAATATTAGTGAGATCCTCCTCTCAGTCTCCTCTTCTCTAGACTAAACAGCCCCAGTTCCCGTAGTCTTTCCTCAGAAGTAAGCCTCCTGTGCAGATCCAATTCCAAACCAGTTCTAGGGCAGATGATCAGGAGAACCCATGTAAATAACACGTGCCATGGTCAACGCTGGCATTTGGCCAAGGTGATTCTCACTAATCTCTAGGCTGCTTACACATGGCCAAGAAAATTCGCCTCCTAAAGATGTCACCTAGAAGTACATCTGATTACCATCACAGATTTAGTCCTTCACAGGGGGGAAAACAAACAAACATGTACTCTCAGGCTGGTAATAGCAAACAGCCTCATGAATTCCCCATATTCACCGTACACAGCCTTTATTTTACGCTGCACAATATTCACTTTAGTAAATGATTGTTCTCATGTGCTGACTCACCATAAAAGGAGAGCCAATTTTTTATCACGATAAAGGATATGCCTTCATTTTATGAGTGGTCATTTCTGTTCAAAGTACAAATTAGTAATTTTTTAACAACCAAGCAATAATACACCAAGTTAACTGAAACGGTGCTGTTCTGTAACTTTTGCTTAAATTAGAAAACACTACACTTTACTAAAGCACCTATCTCTAAAGTCAAGCAGTAATACAAAATGTGTATTAAGCCTCACAAAGTACTTTGAGAATACCAGAAGCCAAGCTCTTCCTTTGGCTCCCTAAGAAACAAGCAACACGCTGGGCCAAGGTCACAAATGGCAAACTGAGAAGTTACACTGTATGACTCCATCACATGCTTTATCGTGGGGAGTACAAGCTTCCTTATCCCTGTTAGCAGCCCTAAAACAAAAAAAAAAAGCAAAGTTCATCCTGATATCTGCTTTCCAGGCTTTAAAAGATCGCCAGGTCTTTATTAATTAAGCACACATTAAACAGAGCAACGTCTTGCCTACGAGAATATCTGCCACGAGCTCATGTTACAGGCAGATGTGATCTTGAGAGGTCATGATAAGCAGGACCAAGTGAATTACCATTATTGCCATGAGGAAAAAAAAAAAAGAAGAATTAAGAAAAAGGGAGTTGATGTGCCTGTCCAGGCTGCTTTGCCGTTCTTCTGAGGTTTTGCTTATGTACAGACATCGACAATGCAGGCACTCAGGTGCCTTCTTTGCGTTAAAAAGCAGGATTTCGGAAGTAAAGCAGCCAAAAAGGTAGCCTTCGCCCCATCTCACACAATGAGCTGCCACCTCGAGCTGCCTCAAGGGAGAGACGCTGGAGACCAAAAAAAAAACAAGAGGAAGAACAAAAACCCAGCCCCCCCCTTCCCCCGGGAAAAGCTTTTTCCTCGGCCGCTGGGGCCCGCGCCTTTCAGGCTCCGCGGCCGCGTCTCCGCCGCCCCGTTCACCTTCCACTCACCTTGAAGGGCCGGCGGGGCGCGGCGGCGGCGGCGGCGGCGGACACCCTGCCCCGGGGCTCGGGCTGCGGCCGCGCTCCCGCCGCGGGCTCCCCGCCATCGCCAT
>WBNH01000272.1:0-73409 GCA_013401255.1 Urocolius indicus | reverse complement strand
CCTCGCCGCGCCGCTCACCCGCAGCCGAGCCGCCAGCACGCAGTACGGCGCCATTTTGTTCACTGACAAAGATGAAGTCGCGGCGCGATGCCGTCACGCGCCGCCTTTTGAACGCCTCCGGCGGCGCAGGCGCGGGGCGCCGCTGCGGGGGGTGGGGGGAGGAGGAGGGAGCTAGGCGGAGGCGTGTGGCCGCGCAGGTCCTGGCAGGGGAGTTGCGCCTTTACCAAGGCAGCGGGGAGCGCTTGGCCGCCGCTCTGCGTGCCTTTCTCCCGGGAGAGAGAGAGAGAGAGAAAGAGAGAGGGGGAAAGGCTAAAAGTGGAGTGATTCCCGTTTGGAGAGGGGCCGGCGCTTGGACGGGCGCACTTCACCCCCCTCCCCCACAGGCAAAGGCCGTGGCCGGCGGCGAGCGGGTGCCGGCGGGCGGCCATGGCCAAGCACCACCCGGACCTCATCTTCTGCCGCAAGCAGGCGGGCGTCGGTGAGTCCNGCCGCGGCCGGGGGGGGGGAGGGGAGCCCGCTGCGCTCCTCCCTCACTGTTTCATTGCGCGTTGCCGTTGTTCCCGTGCCCCGCGGGTCGTTGCCTTGCGCTGGGAGGCGAGGCTCTCCCTAAGGGAAAGCCCTTGGTCCTAACCCTGCCCTGCTTTGCCCCTCTGACGGGCAGAGTGCTCCCGCGCCTCGGCGTTATCGTCTGCGTCACCGCGGGGCTCTTCTGAGAGCCGTAGAATCAGTTACTCGTAACAACGCGGAGTCCAAGCACCCGCCTCACGTTGCCGAGCCCGCCACTGAACTGCGTCCCTCGTCTGAGCGGCTTTGCAATATCTCCAGGGATGGGGACTGCACCGCCGCCACCCTGGGCAGCCCCTTAACAGTGTCTAACAACAATCTTGGTGAAAAAAAGTTCCTCCCCTGCAGCAACTTGAGCCCGTTGCCTCTTGTGTCCTGTCTTTTGACATTTGACCGACTCACACCTTGCCACAGTCTCCTTTCAGGTAGTCGTAGAGAGCAGTTGTGTCTCCTGTGAGTCTCTTCCAGGTTGAACACTCCTAGGTCCCTCAGCTGCTCTCCATGAGGATTTTGTTCTCCAGACCTTTCACCAGCTTCATTGCCTGTCTCTAGGCACACTCCAGCACGTCAGTGTCCTTCATGTAGTGAGGGGCCCAAAACACAATATTGGAGATGGGAGCTTCACCGGTGCCGAGTGCAGGGGGATGATCACTTCTTTGGCCCTGCTAACCACGCTATTTCTGACCCAAGCCAGGATGCCATTAGCTTTCTTGGCTGCCTGGGCATACTGCTGGCTCATTCAGATGGGCTGTCGACCCAACATGTCCCAGTCCTTTTCCTCCAGACAGCTCTCCAGCCACTCATCCGCAGGCCTGTAGTGTTGCGTGGGGTTGGTGTGACCCAGGTGCAGGTCTCAGCACTTGGCCTTGTTAAACCTCATAGAATTGGCCTTAGCCCATTGATTCTTCCTCAGGTCAGGGGAAAGGCAAACAAAGCTGATGGCTGTACTTAGAGAAATACTATTCTAATGTACTTTATTCCTCTTATGTTGACTGAAGCAGTGCAAGCAGGTGAAGGCTTCAGTCAGCACTGGGAGCATCTTTCTGGATGCAAGATAAAATCTGTCCAGGATATATCTGTATTCGGGTATTGAGCTTTATTCATGTCACTTGGGTCAGAATTCACCCTGCTAAATCTTAACTGTCTTATACAAGATGAGAAGTCAAGCAGTCTCTGCCAGATTTTTTTCCAGTCATCGCAACAGCAAATAGTAATGTACAATTTCCTGAAAGAGCTGTAAACAAAATATAGAGATGCACTGTCTGCGGGAAACTTATTCTTAGAAGAAAAATTCTTTTAAATGCAGCTAATAGTCTGTCTGTGTTGAAAATTAATTTCTAGAGTGATGAATCCTTTGTCCCTCAAACTTAACTGAGTCACGATTTAGTCTTTGTGAATGGGGGCATTTGGTCTTTAGAACTTTATGGTGTTTACCCACATCAGCAACATCATTGTTGTGAGTTTCCTAGAGGAGTGACAGCAATTCTCAGATACATTTAACTGCCTTCATGTTCTGAAGTTCAGAAGGTATTTGGGCTGCCTTAAATCAAGTCAGCAAATGATTTAATTTCTTCTTTCCCCTCGTTAAAATGGGTGGCAAAGCCATGCCAAGTCTGATGTGTAGGATTTCCTTCAGTCAGGTATGTTGGCTGTGTTTGAAATGGAATAATGGATGTATGTTTTCTTTCTGTCAGTGGGTGACATTGCACATTCACAGTCCATCTGAACTTTCATCTTGGTAAATGTTTTCATGAGGTTATATATTGCTTATCATAAATATATATATGGATTTATGCTCAGACTTTCTATGGTTTAGCTTCAGGGTTTTTTTTAAGACTGCTCAATGCAGAAGATCATTATTTGGCTTTCAAGCTTGTAGTTACTTGTACTTTTTCCTGGTCTTTCTGCCTCAAGTAATGTTTTTTTTTTTTTCTTCTTCTCACAGCAATCGGAAGACTCTGTGAAAAATGTAAGTAAAGCTGCCATGTGTAATTGCTTGAGAGCATGGTATTGTGTTGGGAGCATACAATTTGGATTCTGCTTTCGCTTTAACCACGAATGTGATGTCGCTCTCTGAGATGGGAACAGTTGCAGGTGTAAATCAATGAATACTTGCAAAGTGGCACGCTCGACTAGATCACCACACAAATGCATACTGTTCTAGAGTAAGTGCTGCCAGCATTTTCAGCACTGAGGTTACACTGACCTCCTGACTGCTGCCTTATAATCTGTAATACAAAATGATCAGCCTGACCATTTCAAAGCAGGAAATAAAAGGTATTTTTAGAATCCAGCTGTTTCACACCTTGAGAAAGATTCCTTTCAGCATCTAGGGAAATAAGAAATGGGGAGTCAGGGGAAGAACATCAAGGGTTAGAGAAGAAAGAACCCACAGAATCAAATGCCACTACTCAAATGTAGAAGGCAAGAAAGAGTATGATCTGTCAATAGAGGCTTGTAGGGGAACAAACAGGATGACTAGTCTCTGACTCAAAAAAAATCGTATTAAAATTAAAAGTAGCACAGTCTGGAGGGATGAGATTGTTTTCAAGAGCACCCAGCAGTGAAACAGTTTCCCATTGGTCGTAGCTGATGGCTGTCGTGCTGGAGATTTAAGAGCAGGTTAGTGGGAGTCGGGATTAGAAGCTTTGGGAATGGGTAATAGGATAGGAAGCCTTTCATCCCTAGGTCAGTGTTTTGGAAGAGGTCCAGCACAGCAGAGACTGTCCATGGCATCTGAGCGCTGCTTGCCTATATGATATGAGTTCTTGAATTTCACGCAGTTCCTTGTGAGAGAGCAAGACCGACTTTTGTGAAATGGCTGTTTAGGCCAGTCTGCCCTTTCTTTGGCCTTCTCACAGATGAAGGATTAAAGGGATGTCAAGTATAATCTCTTATCTCATCTCGGTGAGGATAGTAACTCCAGACTTTTGTTGATGTGGCACCGTGGGAGAAGCTTACAGTGCTGTCTCTGTAGGTAAGGACAGTAGTCCTCTCAGTCCAGCATTTTTCTTTCACAAGTGAAAAATTCAGGAGAAGTACCGGAGTAAAAGCAGTGCAATGATCTAAGCAGGCATTGGCTAATCACAGAAGTGACTTTGGGTTTCTTTTCTGATTGCAGATGCATGAATAACTAAAATAACTCCAATATCGTAGGTTAGTGGCCCTTGTTCCTCCCAAGTCTGTGTGCAAATACTAAGTTGGACCCCATGCCTGCAAGTTAAATTTCTGCAGTTCAACTCTGTTGAGCGTACAGGCAAATTTTTTGACTAGGAAGCTTTTTTGTCTTGGAGGTGAGGGCAGAGAGAAGGACGTTCTGCAACCAAAGGCTCTGCTGTACTTGCAGGTGATGGCAAATGTGTGATCTGTGACTCCTACGTGCGGCCCTGCACTCTGGTGCGCATCTGTGACGAGTGTAACTACGGTTCCTACCAAGGGCGCTGCGTCATCTGTGGGGGCCCGGGGGTATCTGATGCCTACTACTGCAAGGAGTGTACCATCCAGGAAAAAGATGTACGTATCCAGTCTCCTGTCCAGCTGCTTATGTCTTTATCTAGTGGCCGTGCTTATTTTTAAGGTGCATAGAGCTACTGAAAGTGGTGTTGGGACATGAGGCGCTCGGGTTCCGCTAGCAACGTTGGCACTGGTTTTCGTTACCTTGTACTTTTCTTTCCTTGTTGATATTTCCAAAGCATTTTGAGGTGTCATAGTATTTTGAGGTATCGTATCTCTTTGTCCCAAAGGATCTTTGACCTCTTTGCACTGAATGGTCACTGTTTGCTTCCTGCACATGCTGCAGGTCGTCACCTGAAGTCATTATCTTTACGAGAGCTCACAGATGAGGTTTTATCAGGGTCAGAGATACTCCAGACACAGCAAGGGCAGCGATAGGAGCAGCTCCTCACTAGAAGTCCATTATCAGGCACTGACCAAAGACATGTAGGATACTGCAGGCCTGTGGAATCACCACCTGTGTTTCCCTTTGGATTACAACAAAAGGTAGCCCTGAATATCTAGCATCTCCACTACCGATTTTGTTTCACAAGTTTAAAATTTCCTGTACAGTTTCAGTGGGATAGGATTTTCCTTTTTAATTCTTTTCTGGAATGTCCTGTTTGTAGCCATCTCTTTTTTTCTGGTAACACTTTTTGGTGTGACAATTCTTAATTTCTGTGGTCGGTGCTATAATCTTCTTTTATAATCTTGTGCTGAGAGATAGCTGCTGTGGTGTGAAACAAGGCACCCGTGAGGCACCAACGTGATGAGTGCAGCACAAGAAGAGCTGCAAAGGTAGTAGAAAAACCTTAAGAAAGAGCAAGAATGTGATGCTTACAGTTGCAGTGTCCCCAGAATACGGATGTGATAGCTGTGGGAGTGTCTTTTAAAGGTTGTTTGGGTTTTGGTGCTTCGCCAACTCCAGCACACCCTAATGACGGCGGACAACATGATGAAAGGATGGTTCAGCTGGATTTGGAGGAACACGTTCAGCTGAGTGAGCTGCAGGTTCTCTGCAGTACCTATGTTTTCTCTAGAGGCCTGCAGCTAAATTCAGGACAGGGGCAGGTCCTTGTCTGAATTTAGTCATTAGACTGACAGGACCATAATCTTTCTTAGCATCTAAATATGGATGTAAGTGCTGAGATGGGGGTGTTGCCTCCTACTTCAGAAATGCTGTGAGAGGCAGTAGTTTTGTTCTCTTGCCTTTGGAACCAAGACACCTGGCTCAATAAGTCACAAGTAAAATAGGCTTGGGTATGTTTTTACTAATTCATATCGATTCCCAATAGGTGTTTTTCATAACCTAAGCTCACCTGTAGCTTATTATGTCTGGTTCAGGTGTGAAATAGCCAGCTGCTCTGCAAGAGAGGATTGTAGAAAACTTAAGAGCTGGAGGAGCAGGAGAATGGCAACTCAAAACCGATGTGTTTTGACAGCTGGGTCTGTACCAGAAAACTCAAAGGTTAGGGATTATTGCAGATGTGAAGTTGCAGATCTGAAACAGCAGATTTGACGTGGTTGACTTGCAGGATTGAAAAGTGCTGGCACAAGTGGGTGGAACAAGAAAAGTTAAGTGTGCTGCGTGTCTAGTAGCTGCTGCTGCTGCTGTGCGTAATAAAAGCAGATGGACAGAGCTCTATACCTGAAGCTCTTAACACCAGCATTTCAGTCATTGCATTTCCATCATCCTCAGAGAAAGACTGGAAAAAGATAGTGAACCAAGAAAGGAAATAGGACAAAAGTGGTGGAATGCTGTTGGGCATGAGACAAAAGGCCTGGTAACTCTTGTTTCCTTTGTTCTGATGGATGGAGGAATGAGGTATTGACCCACCTCAGTTTGTAGGTAAGGGCCAAAATCCTGCCTTGTCACCCAGGTTGTAAAAAAGTAATCTTTCCTTGGGGACAGGAGTGTACTCGTGTGCTGCCTCCTTAGGAGGAGGTGGAAGAATGAACAGAGCCCTGCAATAACGCTGTCAAGATTGTCACAGACTCCCTGGCTCGTGGGAGGCAAGGCTTGGAAGAATCCTGCTACTGAGATTATAAATCAAGTAAGAAGATGGTAGCTGGAAATGGGTTGTTTGTGGCAGGTGTATGGGAGAGAGGTGATTTCCACCACACCCCACACACCCCCTCCATTATTTCTACCATGCAGACCCTCACCACTGGCTTGTATCTCCCGCATGGAAGCAAGGTATCAGTTGGGGCAGCTTGGGTGCAGTTTCTACAGCAGCTGACATCTGCCCAGAGGCTTTCTAAATCTAATCCACTTGTGCTTACACAACAGCCAAGGACATGTGTTCCTCTGCCTGCTGCTGGGCCCCTCACAGCTGCTGTTGCCAGACACAACATTTTGCCCTCTAGAGTTACACAGATGCTGGGCCTGCAGACAAATGTTCTGTGGTGCCTGGAGATGAGTCTCTCATCTGTCTTTGGAACCACACCTCTGAAGTGGGTCTCCCCTGCTTACTTTCTTGCTTTTCTTGTAGCTTTTTTCTCACTGTCTACTGGAATTCAGGTACAAGAACTTGTCCCTGTAGCTGCTGTGAACAGCTGTCCTCTCCCAAGATGACCGTACAACCTCTACAGTAATCAATGCATGATGCAGGAAATGTGAGATACGGTTTTGCTGTCGCAGCTGAGAGGGGTCTCTAAACATGAGAATAGCTTGGTGACATCTAAAGCAAAAAGATTCTTTTTGGCTAATGAGAGGAAAGGTAATTCTTCTGAACCCCATAAATCCTGCATATCCTAATTTAGAAGGAATCCAGTCTTGAGGCACTAAGCCCCTTTTTCATTAAATTGCTGATGTTACGCGAGCTGGCTTCCAGCTTCACCCTGAGGAAGAGAGTGCCCTAGAGTGTTAAGAAGGCATCTCTCCTCTTCACTGTTCCACTTTTGCTGGTAGCCACAAAAATTAGGGAGCAATTTGTCTGCACGGGTGTTCAAAATGTGTGTTGAGAATGGAGTAAGGAGCATGGGAACTGAGAACCTACTAGAACTCTGGAAGCGATGATATTGTTCTGTGTGCCCATCTCCTAACTTATGTCTTCTTTTCTTCTTATAGAGAGATGGTTGCCCCAAGATTGTCAACCTGGGCAGTTCCAAGACAGATCTCTTCTACGAAAGGAAAAAGTATGGCTTCAAGAAGAGGTGATTCTGTACATGGCTACACCTCCCGTTGGGTTGGCAAGAGGGTCTTGGATTCCATCTCTGGACTTTACTATTATTGAAAACCGGTTCATTTTTTTCTAAAGTAGTACAAATGCAGTAGTGTAACTGGGGTTGGAGTAGGGACTGAAACTTGGTCAGAACTAACTATCAGGCAGAGCAAATAAGGATTACTGTCTCTTGCCTTTTGAGAACCTCTGCTAGTAGCTTCCCCAGCTCCCCATATGAGCCCTGATGGGCAAGTATTTACTCATGGGGGAGACCAGCGCAGTGGAAAGCAAGTGGCATTCCTGTTGTTGGGAAACACCTTGCAGTTGTTTTTACCAGGCCTCCTCTCAAAGGTTTGGAACTGCTCCATGCTTCAGTGTCGAGGAACAGAGCGCCAGTCTCTCGTGTCCGCTCCCCTCTCTCCCTTCCTCCAGTATATTTCCACACTACCCTGTTTTGTAAGAAACCTGCTTGTGGCCGATGCCCTCTTAGGGAGAACACAGCTGTTCCCTGTTTTCTTTGACAGATTAATCCAAGGCCTTTTCTTGTAACCGTTTCTGTAGGATGCATACCAATAAAGCTTCTTCTTTTGGGCTTTTTTTTTGTATAACAAGGATTTCTCTCTGGTTCATTCTGTGCGTAGCCCCTCTGGAGCTTTCCGGGGACACGTGGGATTAGCCCAGTTAGAGCTGCACAAATGGGTTATCTGGTTTCTGACAGTCTCTGCCTGTGGCCATGTGACCTTGCTGCAAGGAGCTTCAGGGAACGGCTATCGCTTTTGTCTGCCAGTGATCCCAACCACTGCTCACTTTGTCCCGTAGCAGGAGGGAGGATCGCTGAGCTTGTAACCCTTACCCTGGTTAATGCTGCTGCGGGTGTTGTTTCACCGTGCAAACATCCAATCTCTTTCTAAAACCTACTAAGCTATTTGACTCGCTTTCCTGTTCTTGTGAATAAGTTAAAGCCTCCCGTGCTGTAACTGGAAACCAACTATTGTGTTGTTGGCCATCAGCCGTAGCTGAAAAGCAGAGCCTGCTTGTTTGTCAAGTCACAGTACAGGCCAGCAGCAGTCTGTACTGAGTGAATGAACCCCTAACGGGATTCTCTGTGCGCAGTCTTGGGGTGCAGAGCCTGTTCTGTGCCCCCTCCAGGATTTCTGGTTTTCCCCCTGAGGCTTGTATTGATTCCTCTTAACTCCTCTCTGGCTTAAATCATTCTTCAACCTGTTCCAGCCATTTAAGTGTCCCAGATAAGAGTGAAAACAAGCAGACAAGTTGTAATCTTACTTCCCTTCAAAGTAATTTCCTCCTGCTGCAACTGGCTCTAGCTATGACTGGTCCTACAGCTATCTCAGCTGCTCCTCCCTTTCCTTCTCCCAGCTATTAATTCTCTAAGGTTTCTTTTCCAAGCTTTTTGTAGTCCTGAGAGTATCTGTATGTTTTTTTTCCCCTGCACCATATGGTTCCCTTGCACAGCTTCTGGTTAATTTTTACTAACGTGGATCCCATTTGCCAAGATGTTCGGAGCAAACTGGTTTCTTTGGTTCCAGCAAACCCACTCAAATGAATTCTAGCTGAATAAGCAGCTGCCTCTTGTCCCTGACTGGGAAGCCCGTGTCAGAGCCATTATCAGCCATGTTAAATTCTGTATTTCTTTAAAAGCAAAGCATGACATGCAGATTTTTTTTTTGTACTTGGAACCAGAATTCATCAGTTGCTTTCAGTCAGGCTGTTAAATTATCACACTGGCAATGCAGAAGGTGTATACACTTTGTTTGTTTGTTTCTAAGATAACAAAAGTTGATTGTTGAGGGTAGAAGGAAATGAAGTTTGAATTATTTGTCTGAGTTATTGCATCTAGTGTAGGGACCCCTAAGAAGATCTAATTTTAGAGCAGCCCATGTTCCCCACCATTGAGCAGGATCAACCAGGCCACAGAGATAGGAGTGTCCCCATCCCTGCCCCCACCCCCAAAAAGGGCTGAGTGTACTTACTTTCTTGGCACTCCTGCTGCCCTCGCTCTGACTGACAGGTACATCAGCCTGCGTTCTGGCAGCAAGGAGAGTTAAGCTGCCATTTCTGGCTGTTCTGAGTCACTGGGCAGGTGGAGAGAGGGATGGACAGGCTTTTCCCCCTTTGCCTTGTTTGCTCAGAGGGCTCTGGGGAGAATGCCAAATGCTGCTGGGGCTCAAATCAGTTCAGTGCCACTGCTGCTCTTCTGGTACTTTCCGAGCATGGACGGGACGTTGCCCTGAAGCTGCTAATTCAGACAAGAGTAATGGATACAGTCGGGTAGCCCAGAAAAACTGACTCTTGTTTGCTTGGTAATGATTTCTGTTCAGCAACAAATTGAAACCCGAGCAGGGCCCCTCCATGATATTTCTTACCTAAATAGATGTAAAATACTTGTCCAGTAGAAGGAGATTTCCTGGCAGTACTGACGTCCAGAACACACCCTCCAAGGGCAAGCCTCCCTGCGGCAGAGGGGGTGAGAAGATGTGCCTGCTGAGCTCTGGAATGGTGTCATCAGACCTTGGAGGCTTAAGCTGCCTGATTCAGGGGCTCCCTGGCTGCCAGTTGTGAAGCACTTGCATGACAACTGCAAGGAAGGGTGAGAGAGACAAAGAGAGGGAGGGCTGCCTCTCAGCGGCAGCTGAACCTCCCGGGTGCTGCCTTGCAAATCCTAATTGCACAGAGATACCTTTATTTTCCTGGCATTACTCTTCTAGGTAGGGTTACTGACATTTTATTTCTTTTTAATCAAAAGGATGTTAGGCAACAAGTTAAAAAATCCCTTTATTTCAAATATTTGCACTGTGGGGGGAACATGGGACCTCTTGGCCTATGAAGTCATTAGCCTCCCTGTTGCTGGTGCTAAGGCACTGGGGCATTCTGCTGCGTGGATGTTCCCTGTTACGTGCTTCTTCAGACCAAGTACCAGCCTCAGATGCTCTGTAACACACCTCTGGTTCTTGGAATCATCTGAACCTCATCTTGACAAAGCCCTTGAGCTCAAAGCATTGCCTTTCTTTATAAAAGTACAAAAAATGACCAAAGGTAGGCGAAGGCCTCGAGCCTGCCTCTGAGCTTTCCCTGCAGGAGCTGCATAGGCAAAACCTTGCTCCTGAAACCTTATCCGCGCAGGAGATGTTATTTGCTCATCCCAGGGATCAGCTGGAGACGTTTTTCATTTCCTTGATGCTGTCATGTGACTTGAACATCAAGAGGCTTCGGGGTATGGCGCTGCCAATTACACCCAATTATAACCCTCCTGTCCTTCCTTGGCATTCAATAAGGCAGCGAAACGAGCCCCATCTCGGCAGCTTGGCGGTTCCTTCCCTCCCCGCACGCACGTGATGCGCTGCCTTTGCTCTGACGTCACGGCCAAATGGCCGGGGCCGCGTGAGCGGGTACCGTGACAGGATTCCTCTGCCTGCGTGTGTACCGGGGCCACGTGGTCATTAAAGGAGCACGGTCAAGGCACAGGTATTTTAAAGAGCCCTAAAGTGTAACAACCTCTTCCTCACACCTTATTAAAACAACAATACCATTTTAGAAGTAATTGCCTTCTTTTCTTTTCCCCCTTAATGATGCTTAAAATAGCACAGTCGTCGTAAAGTCCTGATCTGGGGCTGACAGAGTGATTTTGATTCCTGCAAAGCAAGGAGGTATTGGGAGGGAAAAAAAAACAACCACAAAGGGTTCTTTTGTAACTAGACTCCTTTTAAACTAGGAGGGGTGAAAATCAGGCTCCTCATAACAGCTCTCGTAAATCTTCCCCTTCTCTTCCTCCTCTGCAAAAAAAAAAAAAACAACAACAAACCCCAAACCAAACACTTTCAAAAGTTGTTGGTTGTTTGGGTTTTTTAATCAGGAAATGAGTGAGGCAGGCTGCTGTGGCTTGGAGGGACAGCACTGACAACATTTGTGGCGTTGGCTGGCTTCAAGAGACGTCTTCTTCAGTGGCAAAGGCGGTACTGAAGGCACAAGGCTTCCTGACAAACCAACCAAACCAGAAAGGTGCTGAGGATCTTTGTGGAAACGGTGTCTTTGTGCTTGGTGGACAGTTGCTGTGAAGAATGAATTAACCTGAGGGACACGGAGCAGGCGGGGGAAGCATCTGTGCTCTTTGTCCCTTTTGCAAATGGGCGATAAATTAAAGGTTCCAGTGTAGCTCTGTATTAGTGAGCAGATCCAGTTCCAGGATGGAATGTGAGTTCCTGATGGGATTTTTCTTAGGAATTCTCCAGGACCACGACAAACAGAACATCTCACAGGCCAGGCAAGCTGCCTCTGCTGCAATAGGGTCTGCACTTTGGTCACCAAGATGATCTCTCCCTCCCTGGTCTGCTTGGCTGAGAGAGCCTGGAAGCTCCGCTCTTGGTATCCTTTCCACTTGTTTGGACTTTACTCCAATCTAAAGCTGCCTTAGGTGTGGACAGCAAGAGACCTTTGCCCTAGATGATGCCCCTGGACCTTAACGTGCATGAGCGTAAGGGGTGCCTGCAGGGATGTTTTTCGCTTTGGCTCAGAACTAGCAACGGGTGTGATTTAACCGGGAGCGCAGAGCTGTGTGCGCTGGTAGCTGCTGCCCTTTAAACTCCTACGGTGCTACCGTACGTGAGAAAAAAAACCACAGACACGCTGGTGTGCTTCCCCCCGCACAGCTGCTTGACGGGGGTCTCGCCAGGCCAAGTGACCCCTCCAACCCCAAAGCACGTGCACTTGTGTTTTCTTCTTGTGTGCAGAATACAAAGCCCGGCGGTGCCAGGTGAATGCCCTCACCTTGCAAGTGCGGGCGGCCGAGGCTCAGCCTCTGTGCGTGCAGGTGACCCCCAACAGGCGCTTAGGTGGCCCCGGGGACGGTCATCTCCGTGGCTGTCCTTCCCCAGGGCTGACACCGGTTTGTGTAACGGGTGTCCTGGCCGCCACGGCGACCTCAGCCCGCGCGGGCCGGGCTCCCCCGCCGTGCCGACTACAAGTCCCGGCACCGCCGCGGCGCGCCCCGGCGCCGCCCCGCCGCGCACACCCCCGCTGGCTCACAGGCTGCGGCAGCGCACCAATCCGAAAGCCGCCGCCGGGCCGCGCCAGCCAATGGGGTGGCTGTTGCTAACACGCCGCAGCTATTTTTAGCACAGCCGCCACTCGCGCACCTTGCGGGTCCCTCGTCTCTTCCGCGGCGGGGGCCGGCCCTCTGCTGAAGGCGGAGGCGCACGGCAGTGCGTCACGAAGTAGTCCGCGGGTTGTACGGCACGGGGCGGGGCGAGCCGTGACGGCAGAGCGGGGACGCCCTTCCTGTCTGCGGGCGCTGGGCAGCACGGGCGGCTGCGCCTGCTCCTGCTGCCGCTGCCCTCCCCGGGGCGGCACTGGCGGGCCCGGCTGGGCCTCGCGCCGTTGTGCCCCGCGGAGATGGACCGGCAGCTTCCGTAGTCTCCGCCCGTGCCTGCGCCCTCCCCTTCGCCCAGCGTCACACACGCACGGCCGGGAGGGTCCGAGCCGGCGGTGCCCCTTTTCCTCGCATCTTTCTGGGAGTCTCGCCCCCCCGAAGTCTCCCGTCCCTGCCGCCAGCCGGGCTTGGGGCTCCGACACAGCACTTCGCTCGCGTTGTGCAGGGGCCGCGTGTCCTCGGCAGCACGAATTTCCCAGTTCCACCCCCCACCCCATCACCATTACTCCGGGACGGGGCTCTGCCAGCACCGCCTTCCCCACCCCGCGGTGGCGGCCGCTTGCAAACAAACACCCGTCGTCCGTGGACACGAGCAAAATGCCGCACGGCTCCTTGCCGTCCCGCTCCCGTTCCCCTCCCCCGTCCCGCATCAGCCTAAGCCGCTTGGGGAAACGCTCGGGTCGAGCCTCATCCCCGCTAAACTGCCCGCTCCTTGCCCCGGCGCCCAGCGGCGGGCAGCGCTCCCCGGCAGCGGCCGCGGGGCCAGGGGCTCAAACTGGGATTTAAACCCGCCCCTGTTCCCCGGGGCGCTGCGGGCGGCGGCGGCGGGAGGGGAGGGGAAGGGAGGGCAGCGAGAAGTAGTTCCGGCCCGCCCTCCGAGCCTCATCACGCTGGGCGGCAGCGCGGATCCCTGCGCGGGGTTGGTAAGGGTGAAAGTTTGCCGTGAGTTGGCTCACTTAGGGCCAGGGCGCGGGCGGCTCCGGACCGGCGGGGCGAGCGCAGCAGAGGCGGCGGCGGCGACGACGACGACACGGGTACCCGCACCCACACCAGCCCCGCACCACCACCGCCTCCTCCGGGCCCGCCCCGCGGAAGAACCACACCGCCGCCGATAAGGCGAGAGACGGGAACGGGACGGGGCAGAGACTTGCACGCTCCGCCGCCAGCGCCCACGGCCCCCCGGCAGCCGCCACCGGCCCTGGAGCCGGGAACGAAGTAAGTGGGGCCCGGGGCCGCTTTCTTCCCCACCTCCTCCTCCTCGGGGCGGTACCCCCCCCCCCCCCACATCCCCTTTGTCGGCTCGGCCCGAGGGGGCTCATAGTCCTCCCTCGTCGCCCGGGAGCGGCCGGCATCCCCGGGCGGGGCATTAATGGGGCTTTAAGGGAAGGGATGGGTGTGAAAGTCATTGGGTCGGCGATGCTTTGCAATGCCCCAGTTCACCATTTTGTCCGGTTCTCGTCCCCCCCCCCCCCCGCCCAAATCTGACGGGAGGACACGGGGCGGGCGGGAGGGTGCGGCTGAGCCCCAGCAGCCCCGACAAGGACAAGCTGGGCCCGGAGGCGGCGGCGGGGGGAGCGGCGTGTCGCACGGCGGACCCAGCGCGTAAGGGCTCCGGCGGGGGATGAAGCCCGGCGACAACAACAAAGGGGCTGCGCTGGGCTGCGCTGCACCCCCCCGGCTCACCCGCCGGCCCTGCAGCCCTCGGGAGCCGCCGCGGGGCCCCGCCGAGCGTGTGCAGCCGGTAGCCTGCCCTGCAGCCAAAGGGCTCTTCTTACAGACCTCGTTTGCGACTCCCCCCCCCCCCTCCTCCGCGTACGCCCGTGGGGGGGAAGGTGTGCGGGAGACACGGGGCTCGCGGCTTCCCGAGCTCCGTCCCGCAGCCTCGGGGGNTCCCCCCCCCCCCCCCCCCGGGGGCGGGGAAGGGCCTGGCTCCGGGGGGGGGGGGGGACGCGTCGCCTCGCCCGTGCCCCAGAGGGAAGGGAAGGGAAGGGGCGGCCGCCCGGCTGGTCCCGAGCGCCGGGCCGCGGGGCGTGTTCCCCGCCGTGGGCAGCGCCGGGCGGCCGGGTCGCCAGGGCGCATGTGCCGTGGAAAATTTTGTGCCCTGCCCCGCGGAGCGAAGCGCCGGGGTCGGGCAGAGCCGAGCCGGGCTGGGCGCGGGGCGCCGCGGGAGGCGTAGTCCGCGGGCCAAGTAGGTCGCGGGGAGGAGGGGAGGCGAGGACTACAGCTCCCAGAGTGCCCCGCGGCACTGCGGGGGCGGCTGGGCAGCAAGGGTCACCAGCAATGGTCACTGTCCTGGGCAGGGGGCAGCTGGCAGCAAGGGTCACCAGCCATGGTCACTGTCCTGGGCAGGGGGCGGCTGGCAGCAAGGGTCACCAGCAATGGTTACTGTCCTGGGCAGGGGCTGACTGGGCAGCAAGGGTCACCAGCAATGGTCACTGTCCTGGGCAGGGGCTGGCTGGGCAGCAAGGGTCACCAGCAATGGTCACTGTCCTGGGAAGGGGGTGGCTGGGCAGCAAGGGTCACCAGCAATGGTCACTGTCCTGGGCAGGGGCTGGCTGGGCAGCAAGGGTCACCAGCAATGGTCACTGTCCTGGGAAGGGGGTGGCTGGGCAGCAAGGGTCACCAGCAATGGTCACTGTCCTGGGCAGGGGCTGGCTGGGCAGCAAGGGTCACCAGCAATGGTCACTGTCCTGGGAAGGGGGTGGCTGGGCAGCAAGGGTCACCAGCAATGGTCACTGTCCTGGGCAGGGGCTGACTGGGCAGCAAGGGTCACCAGCAATGGTCACTGTCCTGGGCAGGGGCTGACTGGGCAGCAAGGGTCACCAGCAAGGGTCACTGTCCTGGGCAGGGGGCGGCTGGCGTCCTGCTGGCCCAGCTGCATGCCCGCAGGGCCTCGGTGGGTACAGCCCCTCCAGCGCCCGCGGGTGGAATGGGGGCTGGCTGGAAAGGGAGCCCTTGCTCCGGGCGAGCTTGAGCCTCTATGGGCAGTGGCAGCAGGCCCTGCAGGCTGGAGCGCTGTGTCGGGAGAGCTTGGAGGGATACCGGCAAGGTCACCCTCCATGTTTGCTTAGCTAGAAGGAGAGGGCAGTCTTCCCGTGTTTGCTCTGCTCTGATGTAAGCGGTTCTTTGGCCTCTCTCTCCTTCAGCAGGCCGCTGTGCTGATACCCGAGGAGGGAGGGGGCTCCCGCCCGAGTCCCTGCCGCAGGGCAGAGGAACCCTTTGTTCCCTCCCGCAGCTGAGGTGTTCTGCTGGTGGCACGGGGAGCCTTTACTTTGGGCATGCTGGCAAGGTGGGCAAGCCTCTCTTTGTGGAGAGCTTTTCAGGATACCTTTTACAACTGATACTTTGTTCTTTCTAAGCCTTGGGAGTTGTACTGCTTCAGTCATACGGGTTTTATATTTGTCGTGGGGCTTTTTGCTTGTTTTTTGTAGTGACCGTATTGCCATGTTTTGATGCAGTGGAAAGAGACTGGGGTCCCTTTGGAGCACATAATGCTGTGGCAATGACCTGACGAGTCAGTGGTATCTGACTTTTTGTGACTTCTGCAGGTATCAGCTCTGTGCAGCTAGGTACCTTGGCAAGCTATTGATATTATTAGCCTAACTAACTCATCTTTCTTGTAGTCAAAGCACAGAGTATTCCCCTTTTAGGAAGGGGAAGTGCTTCTTAAAGAAAAAAAAGGGAGACAGTGATTTATACAGGTACCTGCTCCCTGTCTTCAGCAGAAGGTTGGTGAGGATGTGGGCTCCTCAAACTATACGCAGCAGTTGTGTTGCAAACAGAGTGGTAACAAACTTCGGCCTTTGCTCCTTTCCCAATCTGTAACTTCTGATTTCTTAATAGATTTTTGGATCTGGATTAGAAGTTACCGGGTGAGATTAAAAGATTTACAGATTGGCTGTTCTCTTCCTGTGTAACTTATTGGGATCCCAAACTGTCTTCTCCCTCCATGCCTCAAAACCAAAGGTGTGAGAGGGCTCCACGTATTCCCCCCCGAAAGGTCTGAGAGCTGGGGAGAGTTGCAAACAACTTCTTACAGGTGCCATCTTTACAGCCTCTTACCAGAAAAGGCTGTCATGTCAAACCATCACACCCCGTCAGGTAGTATGGGCCATAGAAGCTCTCGTTAACATTGAGGTGGGCTCTTTCAGAGCTTTGCTTTGTGCTGTTTCCTCTGGAAAAGGCTCCATCTCCCTGCTGAGACTCTTGGCCTCCTGAAAATGGCTTCTCCGTGCTGTTCTCTGAAAAACTGCTTACTTGTTTCTTTGGTGTTCGACTGTTCTTATTTGAACTTGGTCAGGTCTGAGTGACCTACCAGAAGTTGTTCCACCACAGTAATTCCTTCAAAGTGGGTTTGAAGTGCAAGACTGCTCTTTTCTATCCTCTTGTTCCTGTCTCTTTGTTTTGTCTCGTTGCCGAGTCAGGCCCAAAAGGGATTCCTTCCAGAGCTGGCCACCTTTGTGCTGGACTTGAGGAGTGGGATCCGCTTGTGGTTCCCATCATCCTGAAGCCAAGCCTCTCGGAACTCCGACTGGTACAGAAAAAGCACAGAATCCACACCTACTGTGGGGGTGGGGTGTTTGGGGTTGTTTTTTGTAGTAAAGAAGCTGTCAAGTGTTTTGAAGCTTTAGAATCTATTTAATCCTTCAAGTCCTCTAAACTAGACCAAGCGAACGAGTCTGGTCAGTGTTTTTTTTCCTTCCTGCTGACCTAGGCCAGCGTGGATACGTGGTTGTGCTGCTGGGATTCCCAGTTTTTCCAGGGACCGTGGACACCATTTGTGCTCCATCCCAAGCCCCAAAAATAACTGGCACGAGTGTTTAAACACCGGCTCGGGGTGCTGCGTGAGAGCATCCCCGCAGCCCATTTTAGGAAGAGGGTTGAAGGCGGTGTGTCTGTTTGAGCAAGGTGAGGGCAGCTGAAGACAGAGCAGCGTCTGACTAAGCAGCCAATTAAAAACTGGATATTCTGCCTGCCCCTGGAGAGGCGTGGAGGCTGCTGGAAACGTGCTTCCTCTTCACATATCTGTGGGATTCGTTTTCTTTGGACTGGCGACAGCCCGCGGTGCCGTCCTACACGGGATGGGGGTTGTTTTGTGCCCAAGTGAACGTCGTTTGCGAATCTGCCTATAATGGAAGAGTTTGGCGTTGTGGCTTTTTGCGTTGTGGGCTCTCTCCATTTCAGAGACTTCCTCGGGATGGAGGGAGGGAGGGAGGGAGGGGAGGGAAGAAAAGAAGGAGGGAGGATGGGCTTCGGTCTGTGGCAAGCAGTTGCAGCTTTTGTTGAGCAGGTAGCTGATGCTGGCAGAGCCCATCTTCCCTCCGTGTGGGGATGAGCGATATGAGCTGCACTGGGCAGGCTGTTGGCACCCGTGTGCTTTCTGATCTCGTGCGTGTCTCCTGTCCTCCTCTCACCTCCCCCCTCACCCCAGCCAAATTAAACTGAGATTTTAGGCTGGCAGCTCGGCAGAGCCTCGGCTGGGTACACTTGATAAGATACGTGCCTGCCAGTCGAGAGGATAGCAACCATGAGCTGGCAGCAGATGCCTCGGCCCCTTCCCTCTTTGTCCTTTCACCCAGAGGGGATGCCGGGGCCTCCACATGAGCTGCCCGGTGGGTCCCAAGGCTGCTGAGGTGTGGTGAGCTTGTGTCCTGCTGCAGGTGAGCCGTGCTGGGAGCAACTGAGTGCCGGGGCAGAGAGAGGCGTGTTAGCTGTGCTGAAATAGCTCTGCCAGAGCAGACAGTTGGCCTGCTGGGTTTCAGCAGCGGCACTTGGCAGCGAGGGAAGTATAACGTACGTGCCGTGTGTGTGTGTGTGTGTGTGCTGGTAGTAGCTACACCTTTTTTTTCCCTTCCCTCTCCTACAGAGGAGCAGGGAGGCTCCTCCCTACCAGCATCTCTCTGTTTTGAGGGCCAGCAGATTTGGGGTGAGCCTCCTAAGGAACATCCCTGCTTGCCAGTGTTTGCGCAGACTGCTCACTCCACTTTCTGACAACGAAAAAGAGCAGCTGTTCGTCTCAACAGGTGGAGAATTGTGTTCTCTTTTGTCTTCATCTGACCTTTTCTGTCTCTTTTTTTTTTTCTTCCCCAGGTCTGTTTGGAGCCAAATCTTGTCTATGTGCGTGTCGCTGTGTCTCTTTTAACACACTGCCCTGACTTGCTTGCCGCGAAGGGAGTATGCATCTGGAGATCAAAGTTGCTCTTAACTTCATCATCTCATACCTGTACAACAAGCTTCCTCGGAGGCGGGCAGACCTGTTTGGTGAGGAGCTAGAGCGCCTGCTGAAGAAGAAATATGAGGGTCACTGGTACCCGGAGAAGCCTCTGAAAGGTTCTGGCTACCGCTGCGTCCATATAGGGGAGACGGTGGACCCGGTGGTGGAGCTGGCGGCCAAGCGGAGCGGGCTGGCGGTGGAGGACGTGCGCGCCAACGTGCCCGAAGAGCTGAGCGTCTGGATCGATCCCTTCGAGGTTTCCTACCAGATCGGCGAGAAGGGCTCCGTTAAGGTCCTCTACCTGGACGACAGCGAGGGCTGCAGCGCCGTCGAGCTGGACAAAGAGATCAAGAGCAGTTTCAACCCCGACGCCCAGGTGTTCGTCCCCATCGGCAGCCAGGACAACTCGCTCTCCAACTCTCCGTCCCCCTCCTTCGGCCAGTCACCCAGCCCCACCTTCATCCCTCGCTCTGCCCAACCCATCACCTTCACCACTGCCACTTTTGCTGCCACAAAATTTGGCTCTACCAAGATGAAGAAGGGCGGCGGAGCCGGCGGAGGGGGCGGCGGAGCGGGGGCCGGGCAGCAGCCGAGGATGGTGAGGTCTCCCACCACCAACCTGCTGAAGCACAAGGGCCTCTCCCTCTCTATGCACTCTCTGAACTTCGTCGGGAGCGCCGGGAGTCAGGCCCCGCAGTCGCAGCTCTCCCCCAACGCCAAGGAGTTCGTTTACAGCGGCGGCTCGCCGGGAGCCGGCGGCCTCTTCTTCGACGGCGTCGCCAGCGAGAGCCAGGCTGGCAGCGTCCCGCCCGCCTCGCAGTTCGGTGCCAGCTCGGCGGGTACCTTCGACGTGGCTCAGGTCTTCGGTGGCAGCACCAACAGCCTCTTCTTGGAGAAGTCTCCCTTTGTGGAAGGACTCAGCTACAACCTGAACGCCATGCAGTATCCCAGCCAGTCCTTCCAGCCCGTCATCCTGGCCAACTGAACGTGAGGAAGGAGAGTATTTTGGGGTGGGGAGGGATGGGAGGGGGAACCAAGAACAAAACAAACAAAACAACGAGAGAAAAGCGAAATAGAAATACACAGGAAAAAAAAATATTCAAATGTTATAAATATAGCTTCTTGAGAAAAAGAGAGAGGAGAGAGAGCCCGGTGTTGTTGCGCTGTGCTGGCAACGCTCCTGAAGCACTGACTTATTTTTTTTAAACTCAGTCCCTGTGTGCTTTATTTTTTCCCTACTCAACATTTTTCTACTCCTTAAACCAGCCTTGGGATGTGTTCGGTTTGTCTTCCCCCCCATCCCACCCCAGGACTGGACACAGCGTCCTTCCACCTGGGTGTAAGGTTGTCTCCTCCGTACCACCTCGCTGGAGGATCGGGGCGAGGATGAGTCAGTGTCGGTGGAGCTCCCGGCGCTCTGGGTGTGTGCTAGCCAGCAGTGGGTGGGTGAGCTCGCATTTTGGGTTTCTTTCCCTGTTAAGGCTCTGCCTGTAGATGGAGAGCATCTACTGCGCCCACGGGCGTAGACTCTGCTGCTG
The DNA here is from genome assembly GCA_013401255.1 of Urocolius indicus. Taxonomy (NCBI): domain Eukaryota; kingdom Metazoa; phylum Chordata; class Aves; order Coliiformes; family Coliidae; genus Urocolius; species Urocolius indicus. The sequence continues at coordinate 53,273 of WBNH01000272.1, read as the reverse complement.
CTGTTGCTCCACCTTGGGCTGGCGTTTGGCTTTTCTGTCTGTGTGCCCAAAAGCTCTGACTCCTCTCCCCCTTGACCAGCTCCCAGCACGTAGCAGGAGGGCAGAGTGTTACTGTGAACTGGCTTCTTCCACCTCCCTCATCTGTGCTCCCAGCTGCGGCAGGACAGCGCTTGGAACTAAGTGACTCTGGTTATTGTCACCTTCCAGGCGGGAGCAAGGGGCTCTTCTGTCAGTGAGGGAGGCTTTTCTGTGCCCTCTTGGGGCCGGTGGCTTTCTCTGGGTCACGGCCCCGGAGGGTACAAACCGCTTCTTGCCCAGCCCCACGGAGCGGGGAGGTGGTGCCGGGCCAAGCGGTCCCACTCGGATCCTGCCCACGCTCCCAGGGCCTTCTCCTCTGGGCTGAGCTCTCATTCCTGCTGTGAATTCATCTTCTTTGCTCAGAAAGGGAATTCATCCTTTTTTGGTTAGAGAGGGAGCACGACTTTTGAGGAAGGGAAAGGGCTGTGTTCTCAAAGCCGCTCTCTTCAGTGGCAGCGTTAAAGGTTTGGTTTGTGCTTTAAGCCAGGTATGCACCTGCCTAAATCCCCTCTGTTACCCTTCTGGAAGAGGAGATGGCTGCTGATGGTGTGGAAGGGAAGCTCCTGGCCACACTCGTAGCTCCAGACAGATCACATCAAAGGGGGTGGATGTGAGGTGCTGCAGAGCCAGGCTCTGGCTACGCCACTGCGACCTTCCCAGGGATGAGGGGCTGCAGTTGGGCTGCAGTGGCTTTTGAGCCAGGTCAGGGGCTCCATACCCCACCTTCAGATGAAGCTGAGCAGGGCAGCTGCTTGCCGAGGCAGGGTAGAGGCTTTCTAGGTGGGAAGGGAGGTCTCCTCGGAGGCTGCTGTGGGAGCATGGAAGCATGCAAAGAGGAGGGAGATGGAGATGATGAGACTGCAGTCTTTGAAGTTCTCCATTTAAAAGAAATATAGGCTTTTCTCCTGCCTCCCAAACTTGAGGCTTGGTTTTCTTTTAATGATGTCTCTGGAGCACCTTCTGAAACCCACTTCTCCTGAAGCTCAGTGAGCTCTTCCAAGACGTCCCAGTTTTGGGGGAGATGGCCTTGAACTCGTGCTTTTCCCAACTCCCTTCCCTTGAGCCGAGATGAAGGCGCTGCGGCTCCCTTGTAGTTGTGTTGCCAATGAGCCTTTGCAGAGGTAAGGAGCTGTCCCAGGGAGACCCTCGCTGCCCGCAGCAGCGCAACGAGAGCTCACAGCACCCCCTCGCTCCCGTTGGGTCCCGGCTTCGTGCCCAGCGTAGTGTCCCCGAGCAGGCTGCTCGCTGTTGAGCTGTGACCACCCCCGTGGCGGGTGGACCAGGAGAGCAGAGACCCTGAGGAGCTTCCCCCAAAACCCTTGCCCGCAGCCTGCAGGTTTCCAGCCTGGGACAAGCTGCTGAGGAGCTGTTGGCTTTCCATTATGTTTTTTTTCCCCGTGGTTTGAACCCCCCACCCTCGCACAATTACGGATGTTACCACTGCCACCCCGACCCTCTCTCTTTGCCACGCTGGACTGTGAGGGATGCCTGGCTCCTCTTGGCAGCACCCCATCCAGCTGTTTCCCCCACACATCTGGCAAAGCCACCCACGCTCCCCCAGTGGCACAGGGAGAAGTGGGGCCACCCCCTCCCCTCCCCAGCCACCCGCTTATCCGTGCGAAGCTTCACAGGCCGCTTTCCCCCGCCATGGCATCGTGTCGGCGCCCGCTGGGGGAAACGGCGGCACGAGTGGGAAGGAAGGGAGGAAAAAAGAGGAGGGACCAACCTCTTTGTGTCTTCAAAGGCAAAAAGCGTGCTTCAGAAGCGTTCCTCGGGCGCGAGGCAGCGATGGAAGCGAGCGGCCCCCACAGGTCTCGCCGAGGCTCGGCCGCAGGCGCGTTCAGCCGCAGTTCTATATTTTTAAATAAAAACCCTAAAAGAGAAAAAAAAAAAACCCACAATAAAAAAAAAAAACAAAACAAACCTGCACTAATTTACCTGGTTTCTTAGGAAGAGAAGAGAGGCAGAGTTGTTTTTCTTTTTTTCCTTTTATTTTGTATGGGTTTGTGTTCTTTTTGTTGACGTCCGTTTGTATGGAATCATTTGCTACGTTTGTAAAATGGAAGAGGTCTATATAATATATGTATATTTCTAACAAGGGAGGGGAAGGGAAGGGAGGGACGTGGGGAAAGGAGAGGAGAAAAAAAAAAAAAAAACAAAACCAACCTGTAGTATTTTTTTTTCTTTTCAAGATTTTTTTTCTTACAAAGAGGAGAGAGAAAAAAAAAAAAAAGAGAAAAAATATTTTTTCAGGAAAAAGAACTTTAAAAAAAAAACAAAAAAAAGCAGTTGAAGGTTCCTTTCTCCGCACTCAGCCTCCCTCCTGCCCCTTCCCCAGCACACCCTCTCCTCTCCCTGGAGCCAGTCTGCAGGTTGCCTTGGAGGAGAGGAGGAGGAGTGAGGGGATGGAAGCCCTGGTGTCTCCCAGCGGAGGGATTCCCTGTGTGCTCTGCTTGAGTTTCTTTCTGAGAAGAGAGGAGGCTACTGAGAGAAGGAACCAGAGGGTTGCTGTCTTTATTTTTTTTCTTTTTTTTTTTTTTTTGGTCTCTTGTTTGTTTGTTTGGTCTTTTTTTTCTTCTTCTTCTTCTTTCTTTTTGTTTTAGCGAAGGAGGAATACAATCAAGAGTTTTGTATTCAGAATGTTGTGCAATATTTTGGAATGGGACATTGGTGTGTCTAGAGATTTAGTTAAAAACAAAACAGAGAAAAAAAAAAACCACAAAAAGGTTGATCAAATCTGTACAGTTTCTATTGTTCCAGATTTTTTTAAGTTTGTATTAAAAGCATGATATAATAACTAGGTGTCGTGTGTGTATGTGTGTGTGTGTGTGTTCGGGGGGGGGCAGGGGAGAGAGAGAGAACACCTCTGGCAGGTGAAGTCCACCCAGGCTTTGCTGGTTTCGGCTGAGAGGTTGGAGTAGATGATCTCTGAAGGTCCCTTCCAACTCCTGCCATTCTATGAAAGGCTGTGGTTGGGGCATGGTTTCTTCCCTCTCTGTGCACCCCCAGTCTGGGGTTATCTAGGGGCTGCTTGGGACGCAAAGGAAGCCTCAAGGTGCATGTGCAGGCTGTGCCCTCCCTGCTCTGAACGTTGATCGATCCAAGGTGGCTTCTCAGAGCAGGGAGGACCTGAGAACGTGCAGTGATGACGAGCCTCTGGTTTTATTTCTCTTTCTGACCTCCCATTTGCTCAGCTTTAATCAGGGTTTCTGGCAGAGGGAGCTGCTCTCTTTTACCTTAAATGAGCCAACCCCTTGGTGCTGGGGAGGTGCTTAAGTGTCCCCTGGGCCGTGACCCAACCTCAACTGTCCCAGGGCGGCTGGCAGCTCCCTCTCCCTGTGCCGCTGCCTCACAGAGCTGTCAGCAGCCGCTCCCAGCATACTCCCAGTAGTGTCCTTACCTGTGCCCCCTCAGCCCTTCTAAGTCTGGACTTCTTTCTGGAAGAGCCGCTTTGCGAGCCCTGGCGCTGGGCTCGGCTCGTGCCCGCTGCGCGCCGCGTGACTCTCACGCTCTGCTAAGCAACAAAACTATTTTTTCCCCTTTGTGTCTCAAAGCCCTTGTAATCATTTATCTAAAGCACGCACAAACTCTTGCCCTTAGACACGTTTCTGGAAATGGAGGGCGAGTGCGTGCCTTCCTGATCCTTGCCCTGCATTTGCTGGGCTCTGACGCAGGGGGACACGGAGCCTTTCCCTTTTTGGGCACAGGTACGTCGAGTGGTAGGGCCTGGAGTCAGTTTACAAGCTGATAGCTGCGCAGCCAGGGCAGGGATTAGGGACAAGGCTTAGGACAACCTTGTTCCTGACGACGTATTTGTCCCCTGTGCAGTCTCAGGGAGCCCAAAGGGTGTGGGGAGGTGAAACACTCATCTGGAAGCAGTGTGCAAGGTCAGGATCTGCCCTCTGTCAGCCTTCTGAGAGGCAAGGAGGTGGCAAGGGGTGGTGCCTGGGTGTGGGAGTATTTGCTGGTGTTTGGGCAGTGACCGAGTCGGTGCCCAGATAGGGTGCTCCAGCAAAGCACAGCAACAAGACGGGACTCGTCTCCCAAAACCTCCGAAGCGAGGGGCGTGGGGGTGGTGTTTAGACACTCATCACTGGGGACACCGTTATTAAGAAGGGAACTTGCAACTTGAGTCAGCGAGCAGGCGGGTTCCCACCTGGAAGGAGGAGACAGCTCGGGTAGAAAATGCCACACTTCAGCCTTGGGCTTTTCAGTCTGTGACAGCAGCAGTTTCTGACACGCATGGGGCTGTTCTGGGAGAGGGAGGGAGCTGGCTTGCACTCGTGCAAGCGTGACAAGCCGTCTGTCAGGCAGCCGTGCCTTGGACTAGTGTTTTAAGTCACAGGCCTAGCAAAGCAAAGCAGCCCGAGTTTGAGCGTCTCCTGCTGCCCAGGAGCCCCCCGGAGACTTGTGGATTAACAGGATGGAATAACACACGGCTCAGATGCCACCGACAGCGGGTGCCTCCCTGTCCCCCGGCGCTTGCCAGCATGCCAGGGCTGGGGGAGGTGGACAACCGCGGGCACCAGGGCCAGGGATGAGGCTGAGGCTGAAGCCGTGGCTGGGGAGGGACGGCTCTTCCCAGGCCAGAGCGCGGGCACCAGCCACGAGCAAGGTCACCCACCAAGGTCAGCTGCCTCCCAAACCTCCTGCTTTTTCCTTGGCTTTCTGTGGCCAGGCTCCAATGCAAACAAGGCTGGGAATGCGCTCGCCCCCGGCTCTTGCAGAGCTGTTCTTTCACTGCTGCCCCCCACTGCTGCATTTGTTGATGCCTCCAAAACCTGGTCTGTGTTTTACAAAGCTGCTTAAAGAAAGGCCGAAGCTTTCCCCTCCCAGCCCAAGGTGCCCCGCTGAAGGTTAAGCTCGACGTACTGCTCAGGGAAGGGCCTGGTGGCCAATTTGCATGTGCCCATTGCCAGCAGTAAAAGTGACTCCAGCATGTGCATGTGCTGGGGAGGGACACGTGATTTGGGGTTTGTTTTTTTTTCCCCCGAGAAGCCCTCAGAGGCACAGCAGCTGGTTGGGAACATTTCTGCCAAGAAGGTTCAGAGTCAAATTTTGCCACTTTGCCTTGAGGAGGGGCAGGGAACGGTGCACGTGGAGGGTGTGGGGGGAGCTCATTCCCTCTTTGCTGAACACCGAGGAGGTGAGTGTGGTCCCCGAGTTAATTCTGCAGTCGCTGAGACCGAGTCGAGGGGCGTTTTCTCTGCTTATTGTTGTTGGCACTGCCAGCACAGCCTGAGTGCTGAAGGAAGCAGATCCTCAGGGGGCAGCGTGTCCCTCCCACCCGGCAGGGTGTTTCCACCAAGGACAAAGTTTTCCTTTGAGTGAATCAGCCAGAAACTGCTTGCAGAAGGTGCAGCTGAGGATTTCATAAGGAAATAATAATAATAAAAAAACCCTCAAACCAAAACCAACCCCAAAATGACCCACACAAGGTGATGTGTAAGGAGGGCAATGGGTGATGTTGCTGCATCAGGAAATGCTTCTTTCACGGGCTTCAGTTGCAGAGCTCAGCAAATTCATGCTGGGGCCAAGTGCAGCTTCCCTCAGCAACAGGCCCTTTTGCCTTTCCTGATCTTTGGGCGGTCAGGTTAGGTGTCAACATGTGCTGCCCCAGGCTCCTGCAGAGGCCTGAGTGATGTTGCAGCAGGCCTCAGGCACCTTTCCAAAAATCTTCTGAGGCTGCCTTCTGTCCGTGCCTGTGCCCAATGTGGCTCTGCAGTGCCTGGCTGCACCAGGAGGATGTACTGGTGTCACCCATGGAGCCCGATGCTTGCACGATACTCAGGGTGAAAAGCGGGCTGTGGGTATGCAGGACAACAAGGGGACAACCCAGGAGAAGACCTCATCTGCCAGGGGAACACTGGGGTTTGCACCCTTGGGTGACAGCCTGGCAGTACGGTGGAGAACGCAGGGGAAAGGAGCAGCAGAGGTATCAGCACAATCCAGAGAAGGCTTGAAGAGCAGAGGGAAGGAGGACAGCCCCCTGGGGACACCTGAGGTGTTACACGCTGATCCCACCACGAGCCGCTCCAAATGCGACAGGAGATGATGCAGAGATGGAGACACCCAGAGGGGAGGACAGTTTATCCCTCACAGCCACACCACTGCCAGCCATCCACCCAGGAAGGAAAGGGCTCAATATGACACGCTCAGGTGGAAATAGGATCCGAGAAAATAAGGGTGCAGGTGGTCTGTGGTGCTCCGAGGCAGAGCTGAAGCTGCCCAGTGCTGCTGAGGAGAGCAGTCTTGCTGCGTAAGCAAGTCGCCGTTGGACACGGTGTCCAACGCTGTAACCTACAACCTAAGTGCTAACGCAGCAGCACAGGGAAGCTACCAACTGCTGCTTTGGTTTTTTTTTTCTTAAGTAAAAGCAAAGAAACTTTCCCACATTCCAGGCTATAAACCACAGCACAGGTCCAAGGGTCTGAAAACACGCAAGAGAGACTTCACTTGGTCCTTCAAATTGGAAACCTGGCCACCGAGGCTAAGTAGTTGACACAAAGACGGCTAAGAAAGATCATTTCATTCTTGTAAGGCTTTGTTTTTCATCTCGAAGTTATTCCCTTCTCCAGAGGAACGGTGCTCTTGGAAAAATTGCTCTTTTCCTCCATGGAGATACTTTGGGAATGTGTTGAGACCAAGCAGTGCACTTGAGTAAAAAAACCTTCCCAAAGCCAACGGTAACAGAGGTGTTAGTGGGGAACCACAACAGCAAGCAGAGAAGAACACAGCCTCTAACCAGCTCGCGCTCCTCCACAGCCATATTTACGTTGGGATTCTCTGCAGAAGACACTGTCCACACCTCTCTGTCATACAGGTGTTCAGCACACAGGCAACATCACAGCCGAGGAGATTTTCCTACTTCATATTTTCAAGAGAAAAACTTCAGGCTTCCCAATATGCACCTAAAAAATGCTACGAAAGGACCTGAGTCCATCCAGCTCTGGCCCCAATGTTTTATACCGTGGGGTGCTGCCTGAGACTGAAGTTTTGACTCTTGAGAGCACAGAGAGGTTGCAAAGACCCATCAGAGACCCAGGATGGGTCTTCCAGCAGCAGCTGACCGCTCCCTACCCCCCATCACTGGGCTTCCCTGGAAAGCAGGACGAACCGGTCCAACGAGGTCTTCCCAAGACTGAAACAATAACCTACAAAGCATCCCTGGGAAGCAGAGGTCTGTGTTAGTAACTGTGCTGACCCTTCCCTTGCCTGGCCAGTAGAGCTTCATAGTCCAGAACCAGCCAGGGCTTCCTTTAACATACCTAGAGCGTCCTGCAATGTTGCACAAGTGGCCTCCCTAAGGCTGCAAGAGCTGGTGGACACTGCCCATTACCGTGGGGAAACCACAGAGATGAGCCCACACCACTCCACTGGACAACACCAGCAGAGCTTCCCACGAATGGACAAAGGTGCCCTTTTGGCACCCGCAGCCTGGAAGGTGAAAGTGGAGGTTGCTGTGTTTGCCTGGTTGATCAGCCCCGCTGATTTTCTGCTGACCTTGATGGAACTGGGCACAGGAAGCTGGCTACAATCTCGCCAAAAAAAAAACCCCATCCTTGCCAGGTATTTTTCTGTGATGCAACTGTGTTGAGGGAGGTACGATTAGCAAGGGGCCCCCCATAAACTTCACTGTCTTTAATTTTGCCCCCTTCTCCCTGCAAGGTCTGCAGATGGGAAAGAGTCTCCGTGGCAGGCTGGGCTCCCGTCCTGCCAGGCGAAAGCACAGAGCTCTTCCTCTCCTCCCGTGCCTGGCGAGGCTGTTGGCCACCCTCTCCTTCACCCAAAGATATTTAGTGGGGGGGAATTAGTAACTGTTGCTCCCGGAGGTAATGGTCACTTGGCAGGATCTTACTCATCTTGTGGTGGTGGCAGTGGCTGGCTTTCCAGGCTGCAGGGCCGTGGCTCATCACCTCGCAGCCGTTCGAGAGCCTCCTGCCCAGGGCCACAGCTGGATTCACTCCTGCCTAGAGCCTGCCCTGCCAAAGCATTTGCTCATGCTGGGTGAACACCGGCTTCTTCACACCTTGCCAAGCCAAGCAGGTTGGGCCTCAATGAGCTGAAGGCTCTTGGCTGCACACTGGCACTTGTCGGGGCAGTTGGCTTGTCTGGCAGAGGCCTCCCAGCTCTGCTGGTGTTGCTGCAAGAGCCCAATTAGTAGCTCAGGTGTTGCCACAGCCTTTGGCTACGGCCCAGGAGCTAATGACAGAGCAGGTGGCAGATGGGAGGGTGGCAGCGGCGTGGCTGGAGACGGGGTCGGCTGCTTCGAAGCAGCTGGTCGAGACCGGTCGCTGCTGTGCTGCTGGGACCGTGGGTTTTGCAAGGTGGGTTCTTGCTTTATGGAAGTCTCCAAAACACCCTTCAGCCTTTGAATGATGCTGCAGCTGTGTTTGGCTCCTCCACTCCTCCTAGGATGTCCGAAATGATCTTTGGGGTTACTGGAGTGACCATACCCATGACCACTGCTTTACAGCCGGAGCAAAGCTCATTAAACCCCGCAGGCGTTTAATCAGCTGCAAAGCGGCGGCAGGGCATTGACACACCGTGCCTGCTGATGCAGTGTGATGACAGAGGGGCAGAAATGTCGCTGTCTGATGAAAGATGGGTCCCTCTCACCAAATTCCTGCGCTGCCTACCTACTGCAAACAGCCTGAGGCACTTGGGAACTTCTGCCACAAATGGCCCAGGGCACTTGGGAACTCCTGACCCTAAAGCGGAGCTGCAGAGGGGAAGCTGGGAGGGAGGAGAGGAAAGGCTCTAGAAACTAGAAGTGCACGGGCAAAGAACGTGAGACTTGACACGCAGCGAGAGCTCGGAGAGATTTTCCTAAGCAGGTTGAAGAACTGGTTAAAAAGAGGCTTAGAGCTACAGACCAGGGAAGCTGTTGATGCAGTTTGACTCCTGCTGTGCTTACAGAAGCAGGAGTTCGTGTATTCTTTGTAGGCAAACAGGATTATGTCAAACTGCCCAACGCCATGGTTCATTCCGCTTACTAATGGAAACGTTGAGCCCGGGCTAATTGCTCAAGCCCGAGGGGAGGCAGGTTTTGGTGATCACCACGCTGTGTTATCTCTGGGTACAAACTGCCCCCGCGGTGCCCTGTGTAGAGCAGGAGTAACAGGCGCAGCTCTGCTTGTGTATCAGTACGGAGCAGCCAGGATACACAGACCCTCTGAATCTTCTCCATCCCAAGCCCTTGCCGTTGCTGTCCCTTCTCAGGGCCTGATTCCACTCCTGATGCCCTCGGCTGACAGTGGGAGCATCACGGCCCTTGGCTGGCAGCTGCTAAGTGAGCTTCAAAGAAAAGGAGTCGAAAGGTTTTTCTCTTAGGTCTGTGTCCCCTGTGTTGATGTGTTGGGGTTTGGTTTTCCCCCCAAGTGGCTCCCAAAAGCACCTTTAAGACCAGGAATACAGCCCCATGTTGAAAAGAGGCGTGTGACAAGTGGGCGTCGGGGCAGCCATTTTGCACAAACAACCATAATTTAGTGCTAATACCGTGTGGCGGGGAGGGAAGGCAGAAATGACTAATTAAAATGTTGGGGAGATAGTCAAGTCATGAGAGCATTACTCAAGTGCAATTTAGCTGGGAAGCTGCAATTTGCAGCTCTGCTATTACAAAAATACCCACAGGGCTTAATTCACCAGATGTGGTCGTCAAGGTGTCAGGTTGTCATCCCACTTGAGAGCGGCTCCAGGCAACCCACTGTCCAGCCCGGGCACGGTTTTGAAGCCATCCCAAGAGCACGGCCCTGGCTCCCAAGGGGCTGCTACCCTTTCTAGCAACCACTGCTTGGCTGGATGGATACCAGGCAGGCCCATCGTGCCCTCAGCTTGCAAAGAGGCTCACAGCTCAGCGTTGCGTTGCTCGAGATCAGAGTAATGCTGTCGTCAGTGCAAACCAGAATCCCACAGCCCTCTCATTGCTCAAGGAAAGAGACAGGGAACCTCTACATAGAGCCCAGAGCAGGGTCACCAAGATGATCAGGGGACTGGAACAGCTTTCTTATAGGGAAAGGCTGTGGGAACTGGGGCTGTTTAGTCTAGAAAAGAGAAGGCTGAGGGGGAAATCTCATCAACACAAGTACTTAAAGGGTGGGTGTCAGGAGCATGGGGCAACACTTTTTTTCTGTTGGCTCCAGTGACATGGACACAAGCTGGAACACAAAAAGTGCCACTTGAACATGAGGAGAAACTTCTTTGGTATTCAGGTGTGGGAGCCCTGGCACAGGCTGCCCAGGGAGGGTGTGAAGTCTCCTGCTCTGGAGGTTTCCGAACCCACTCAGACACGTGCCTGTGTGACCTGATTGAGGGGAACCTGCTTTAGCAAGGGGGTTGGGCTGGATGAGCTCTAAAGGTCTCTTCCAACCCCTGCCACTCTGTGATTCTGTGATTCTAAATACTCCTCCATGCCCCATATAATTTCCCAACTGTTGCCTTCCATCCTCAGCCCTCTCCAGATTCTCTAACGAAGATGACGAGGAAACTAATTCGTAGTGAAGGGGGAGACCCTAGAGAACAGCCTGGTGCTTTTTAGCTGGGCTCAAAACAGTCTATGCATGGCCTTTGAGTGTGTCCCATCACTGCGATGAAGATCCCAAGATCCTGAGGCACACGGACTTCAGGCAGTGAAGACAGGCAATAAACATCAGCCCCTGTGGGCCTGATGTACATTAACTGGAGAGCTGGTTGCACAGAGCACATGTTTTAGCAGCTACAATCCCTCCCCTGCTGTGTCAGTCCCTGCTTTTACAGCTGTAACAACAAGTAGCGGAGGTCTCATCTAGCGGAGCTGTGTAGGAGGAGGGCTTAGCTGGGAGAAGTGTGAGCTGCAGATGGGCTTAGAGCCCACGGTCTCGGAGAGAAGTGGTGTTTGAGGCTGTAATAAGGTTTGTAGGAGTTGGAGGGCACTTCTATTGACAGCTCTGGCACTGCTTTGGCTAGAGGCCACCACTGACCGGTTAATGAAGGGAGGAGAGGGATGAGGCAGTGAGAGGGGACGGAAAGGGGCAAGGAAGAGAACAGAGTGAAAGAAATGTGAAGGTCTAAGTCTAGCCAGGAGAAAAAATAAGCACAGAAAGCAAAGGAGATGGAAGGAGGGGAAATCAAGGAGTAACACAAAGGGAGAGATGGAAGAGTCAGCAACCCTCCCAACAGGCCAGAAGAGGAATGCAGCAAGGAGCTGGGCGTGGAGAGGATGACAGATCCCATACCTGGCATGTTTCTCTCCTGCTGTTGCTGTCTTGGAAAAGATGAGCCTGGCTTTCTCTGGAAACGCTTAATGAGCAATTAGCAGCGCACATACCTTCCCCGATACCTCTTGTGATGTGCCGAAGCTAAAAGACATATAGTACAAGAGAGAAACGCGATGTTGTGAGGGCTCAGGGAGATGTGGCACCCTGTAAAAAAGCCCCTCCCAGCCTGGTGTGTGAGAGCAGCCCTGCGCTCTCACTGTCCCACATCGGGAGATCACACCTTGCTCTGGACCAAAGAAAATCACTTTTGCAAGGAGAAACAGCTGAGATGTTCTGTCTGGCTGGTCCACACGTGTTCCCAAAGCAAAACGTTGCTCTCCCAGCCCCATGCCGCCGGCTGCCGCCGTGGATGTGACCTCCTCCATGATGCTGCATTTTCCATATGCCAGAAACGCCCGGTCTCGCCACAGCTTGGCCCGCAGCAGTCCCTCACACCTCCTGCCAGGCCGTGAGGCGAAGGGCTGGCAGTTGTCACTGCCTCTCCTCAGCGGGGCAGGACAAGGCTCATCCTAAGCACGGCGTGTGCCCAGGACCTCAGCGGGGGCCAGCAGGAGGAGGAGCTCCCCTGAGCCTGGGCTCATTCACAGGCCTCGCAGCAGGTCTGGCTGAGTGATGCGGAGCCAGGGGAGGATGTATGCTGGGACTTACTCATTGCTCTGGGATGTCAGTCCTAATGGAAAACAGCAGGGAATGGTTAGAACGTGCCATAAATATTTACTAGCTAAGACATCCATTTCCCCAATGGTTATTAGAAGTCTGCAGCTGCCTGAAATGTCAGGGTTGGACTCTGGCTCCTGCTCCAGCAGCAGGAAAGCTCAAAGATCGTCCCAGCACCAGATCTGGGACATAGGATCATAGAACAGTAGGGGTTGGAAGGGACCTTTAGAGATCATCCAGTCCAACCCCCTGCTAAAGCAGCTTCCTTTTGACCAGGTCACTCAGGAATGCATCCAGCATTTTTGGAAACCAGAGCAGAAGTCTCCACAACCTCCCTGGGCAACCTGTGCCAGGAGTCCCTGACCTGAACAGCAAAGAAGTTTTTCCTTGTGTTTAACATTTTTGTGTTGCAGCTTATGTCCATGTCGCCTTGTCCTGTCACTGGAGCCAACAGACAAAAACAATGCAGCCCCATCCTCTTGACATCCACCTTTCAAATGCTTCTAAGCATTAGTGAGGTTCCCCCCTCAGTCTTCTCTTTTCTAGGCTAAACAGCCCCAGGCTTCTCAGCCTTTGCTAAGGGTCATGCCTCCTGTGTAGTGGGTGGCTTCTTGGCTTCCAAACAGCCCCGGGCTTGCCGAGCCCCAAGATGACAATACAGCTTCGGGTGCTTTGTGGTTATGGAAATAGCTTGACGTAGTTTGAGACCCGGACAGAGCTGCATCGTTCTCCCCACCGAGGGAAACCCTGAGGTTTGCCTTTGCTCCAGGAGAAGCCCAGGGGACCCCAGGCTTGGTTTTGGCCGGTGTCCCTCCCTCGCTCCCTCAGCGTGCGCGCTCTGGGGCTGGCCCACCCGCTGCCGCGCGACGCAGGCACGTGGCTCGCGCTCCGAGGACACGCTTTAAATAACCGCAGCGCGGTGACTCATGCCCGTACCCGAGGCTGCCTGGCTGCTGCTGGCGGATGAAGCGTGAAAGCCGGAGATCTTTGGAAGGAGAGAGGATCCTACAGCGAGCAGACATATGGCTCAGTTCCTGGCCAGAAGGCGGGAGGGGCGGGCGGGAGCGCTTCTAGACGAGGGAGGCTGTGAGGCTGCGGCTCGCAGGTACGGAGCAGCGGCCTCCCTGCTGCTGCCCAGCTCTGTCCTCCTGACCTGTCACTGCACTCGTGGCCCCTCGCCTCTGGAATTTCCCCGAGTCAGCAGTTTTGGGAGGCTCGGGGAGGTAGGGAAGAGGTCTGTGGGAGCAGCGCCCAGCGTGGCTGACGTGGGCGGACATGGAGCGCTCTTTGGCCCTTTGCAGTGTTTGGCCTGTAGCAGCGGGGAGGCAGGCGAGGACAGGCAGTCCTGATGGCTCTGATGGACCTTCACCGTTCCCCCAGCGCACGCTGCCTTTCTCTCAAAACTCTTCCCATCCAGTCAGCCCCCTCCTCACGAGCTCCCATCAGCACTGTCCCTCTCTGTACCACCTATCCTTCTCCTTCCCTAGAGCCATCCTCCCACGCCTGCTGCTCTCCCTCATTTCTAATCCTCCTGGACAGGCACTCCTCAACTCTTGTCCTCCATCTGCCTATGCTGTCTGTATCCCTCCTCTTCCACTGCCTAGAGTCACATCTTCCCTACAGTGGCTCCTTCGGACCTACTGTGGCATTTCCCCCAGCCCTACCCACATCCCACAGCCCATTTCCATTGCCATTTTCCCCAGCAGCACCACAGCACCTCAGCAGCTCCTGCCTGTTTTCAGCCATCAGCCCACACAGAAGTCTTCACCTTCGGGCTGCACTCTTCTCCCCAGCCCGTGGCTGTGGCTGGGTTGCCCCTGTCAGCCACGTGAGCTGCTTTCTCCAGCCCAGAGGCTGTTTCCAGGGCCCAGGCTCCCGGGAGCTGCTCATCAGCTTTGGCAGAGCACTGTAAATGTCACGTCCCTGCCTGTTGCCGGCCCGAAGCGATGCCCGCCTGTCTCCCATTATGTAAACCGCAGTGTGTATGGGAGCTGGGAGGCCTCGGGCTCACTTACGTACCGTGAATGACAGCTGCAAAAATGAGACAGGGACTATTTTTAAACCTCTCCCCTACCTCCTTCTCCAGCTCTTCCCCATAGCCCCAGCCAGGCTGTGGGGATGTCTGGGACCCTGCTCTGTGGGGCTAACCAGTACAGATGGGCTGGGCCAAAGCAGTCCTGAACAGTGCTTTGTACTGCTGCACAACACTTGAGCACTGGGGCTAGTGGTATCTGGAGGGTGCATCCTCTTCCAGCCCTCCTTGCCCACCTCATCCCCTGACATCCTCTCCTTCACCTCTCATGCCCTCCTCGCTGGCGGACCCACGCTGCCCTTTTCCTTCTCCCAGCCTCTCCCTGTAATTCTAGAAAGGTCGTTCCCTCCTCCTTGAGCCATGGAGTTATCAAAATTCCTCCAAGCAGAGCAGAAGGGATCTCGAGGAGGGAAAAAAAAACCACAAACCCTACCTTCTCACATGGAAATGTGATAGCCCAGCACCACGCTGTCCCTCAGATCGAGGGCAAGAGACAGAGCAGGGAACTGCATAACGTCTCATCTCCCCCCAAATGCTGCTGACACGGAGCCTGGCAGGCGAGAGGTAAAAGGTGAGGAGCTGACGTGGGTGACATTGGTCACAGAGAAAGAGTCAAATCAGCAGTGTTTTGCCCCAGAGTGGTGTAAGACAGGCACCCCTCAAGCCAGGAGAATGGAAGGTGACAGGCAGTGAGTGAACACCACTTTGGCTCCGAATAAAGATGCTCAGTTCAAAGATAGATCTCAAAGAATTGCCTGGAGAGACCGATGAGTGCAAGGCACCACGTCACCTGGCATTGTGGATACTGCTCGAGACATCGCTCCTCAGGAGCTGACCTGCAGCAGATACAGAGCAGGCTTGGAAGCAGCCATCGTTGAGTGTGCAGCTTGTTTCATCTAAAATAAGATCTAAACGAGGAGGGGAGGGCAGGATCCGTGCATCATAAACACATGCTAAGGCGCAAGCCTAAGTTGTTCTCTCAGAAGCTCATCTGGATAGCAAATACATTTAGGCTTAAAATTAGAAAGAAGTTCCTAGCCAGCCATGGTATAAACTTCTGCAACAGCCTGTCAGGCTGGAAGGTGGGCAGAAGAAGCCTAATTTGGTAAGAGATCCAGTTGGCTGGTAGTCAGTTACTGCATGGCAGGAGAGGAGGCAGCCCAGAGTGAGCCATAGGCACATCTGAAATCAAGCTTGCAATCATGTCCCCAAACCAGTCCTCAGAGGGATGGAGCTGAAACGTCAGTGTGTTGCATCCTCATTAGGTTACATGTGATTAATATTCTGCTTCAGGGTCCTTTTGGACGTCATAAGAGGCAAGAAAGAGGTCGACCTCTTCTCCTGCTGGGTTTTCAAGAAATTCATTTTCCTCGGGTCTCTAACCTCTCTGGCCAGGGCTGGCCACAGAGCTGTGGTGAGGGCAGGGAGGAGGAGCCGGGCCACTGCCGAAGCTCTAGTCACGCTTTGGGTGTGTTGGTTGGTTGGTTGGTTGATCAAGTCAAAGCCAGCTAAGAGCCAGGAAGGTATCTTGGGCTTGGTGCACTGGGGCAACCCTGTGGTAGGCAGTGCCCTTCTGCGACTCCGGGGCTGCATTGTCTGCGTTACAGGAGCTCGGGGATGCTAGAGACACACATGCCCTCTCTCCTGCTTGCTCCCTCTGCTGTGACAGTGTCTTTGGGCTGTTGTGGAGCTTCCCTGTGGCAGTGAGAGGGTGCTTGCTGGCCAAAGGGGCCGGGACATTCCGCCGATGTCCCTGGGTGTCCTGACTCCAGCACTACCTCGCGGCGTGTGCGGGTCAGAGGACACAAGTCAGAAGTCCCAGGCCTACGTTCCAGTGTGGCACGCAGCCCGGATTACCACGTTTACCACGGCAAGATCCCCAGCCTTGTGACCAGCTATTTTTTCGCCTGCTCCAAGCCCTCCTCGGTGCCAGGGGCAGCCGGGCAGAGCTCCAGGCTGAGGCTGCCCTTTAAGCACGACCCTCGGCGGCGGTGGGGGCAGGTCGGGAGGCTGCCGAGAGCTTGCCCGAGGACAGCAGCTCCCCTCAAGCAGCCGCCACCTGTCTCCCAAACCGCACTCCTTTGGGGTGCCGAGGGGTCGTGGGAAGGGACAGGGGCCGGGTGAGGGCAAGGCGCTGCCGCGGCGCCACCTCGCGCCGGCTGCGGGAAAGGCGCGGCGCGGCCGCCACGGAGCCCGGCGCTCAGGGTTTAGTGAGGAGGCTCGGAGATGCCGCCCGCTGGTTCCTGCCCGCGGGAAGCTTGCCCAAAAGCAGGCTCTGATAGCTCAAGGCCAGCGATGTGCCCGCTCCCTGGTGCCTCACAGTGGGGCGATGCTGGGTGAGGGGGAGCGAGATGCCGCTCCAGCAGCTGCAGCACACGGCTGCTGCACAACACTGACGTGGCTGTGCGGACAGCAGGAGCCATTCACAGCTCCCACAGCTGCCACTTTTCTCCCTGCCTCAGCTGGTGTTAGCCCCCAGGGCTCAAAGGCAGCATAAACAAAACAGGTGCCCTGTGGGCGCTTTATTGAGCCCTCCTCTCCCAGGCAGCAGCACCCAGGGGCTGATCCCGGGTCTAGTCTCTGATGGAGACTTCTTTCTGCCCCACTCTCAGCCTGCCTCGCCCCACAAACGGTGGCACACCACAACAACGTGATATTCATCCCTTCTCGTGAGCCATTTCGGGTCAGCAGGCCCAGGCAGTGCAAAGAGTTGCGATAGCTTGCGGTGAAGCTACTCGTAAGGTCGTACGTCCTCAGCTCTGCAAACATCCCTGATCTCACAGGTTCTGGTAGGCCTTGTGCTGCACAAGGCACTGAGCACACGTGACAGCTTCTAGTTGCAGAGAAGGGATGTGCAGCAAGTCCCCAAACCTTGTGTTCTTTTGTGTTGAAATCAACCTTACCTTCACAATGAGGAGGATTTGGAAATGGGCTGCAGCACTGTCCCAAGCAGGAGCAGGTCAGTGGAACACCCATTGCTTGCTGGGCTGAGAAAGTACTTGAATCTAGGAGAATGTGAGGAAGCTACTTCTCAAATTACGTATTTTACGTTTACAGATAGCATACTAAAGCCTTAGGAGCAAACAAGCAGCAAGCAGGAATGCTTTGGCTGTGTGATGACAATGACTGAGGCTGGCTGAAGCAGCTGCAGTTTGGGAGCCACAGGCAACCTTCCAAGCACGAGTGGGCCGAGCAGCACTGCAGCATGGGGTGCACCCCAGCACAAAGCCTGGAGCAGGACAGTGCAAGCTGTGTGCCCTGTTACCACCACAGAACACATGCACAGAGATCGGGCTCAAAGGCTTGCTGCTCCAGGGCTTGACCTGAGCTGGGGCAGTGGGCACACTTCAGGATTAAAGCATTCAAGAGACAGTTTTGACCATGAACTTGTAATCAAGCACAAGAGGGAAAAGGTACCTGAACTCACCTCTTGCCACATCTGGAATACTGCCAGTACCCTTCCTCTCTATTCTGCCCAGCTACCTCTCAACCCAGCTTCTCCTGCCTCCTCCCCTTTCAAGTGGGAAGGCTGATCCCATGTTGCCCTTTTGCAGTGACCTAATCCACCAACTTCTGGCATGACTTCCTCACGGTCAGGTTGCTCCTAGTTTCTTTCCACTGCCCTCTCATTCCTCAGAAGCCTGTTTAGATGTCACATGGGACACCGATCTCCCTTCCCATCTCCCCTCCCAGCATCACAGGCTAGACACCTGAGGCAGGTGAGAAAACTCTCTCTTACTCCAAGGCCTCTAACACAATTGTACCTCTAGCCCTTCTGTGTCTGTCCCCCTCCCATCCTTTCCCAGGGCAGGACAGGGGCTGGAGTGTCACACTGCAGGCAGAGGCTATGCTGGTTGATGGGTCTGGTCTACACATAGGGCATGCAGCAGTATTTCACCCACATTTGTGAGCTGGGGATCCCAGCCTGTTGCAGGTCTTGCTGCTTCCCCAGGCACACAGTAGGCTGCCTCCCAGCTTTGCACGTCAGCAGAGAAGACGTTAGCCTGTTCTTCAGTTGCTTCCATTCCTTCTTGCTGGACCAGTCACACAAGGCCAAGATGCCACAGAATACCTGAAGGGGAATTCAGGGGCAAGTGGAAGTTGAAACCACTTTTGCAACCTGCTCACCTCACAGATTTAGCCTCTCAAAGCCCAATAGCCTCCCCAGCTCTAAGAGAATCATATCATTTGAAAGGCACACGAGACATTTTCTCAATGGCCAAGTCTAGCCAACCACCACAACTAACAACAGCCAAAAACACACAAGAGCTTGGTGGATGCAGCTCTTGCACATTTCTCAACAAAGGCATCTCAGCTGCCACTAAAGAGCACTGCAAATCAAACAGAAGCCATATCCTTTCCTCACTCCTTTGCAGATCTGGTATAACCAGGAGAAAAAAACTGAGTACAAATGCACTTGAAGTCCTGAGGTCAGCAGATCCCAACACATAACAGGAAGGAAGCTGAGTAAGAAGTTGCCTCTTTTATTTTTTGTCCCCATTGCCATCTTTCAGATCACTAATGGCTGCAAAGAGGAGGATTTCCTGAAGGGCACTACTAACACAGTGTGCAGAGTTAGCATTATTAACTCGTTCCCCACCCACCCATAGAGAACACGCAATCTCCCTGAAAAGAAGGCACTGTGTCACAAACATCTGTGCTGCTGCCAGCTGCCAACACAACAGGGAAAAGATACCAAGTATCCTCCACTGACTCTCTGTTAACACCAGAGGGATATATCCAACAACCTTTGTTTCCACTCAGTTCCTACCACAATGCCTTGTTTCGGACACCTCTCCCACTACAGGGGTTGGGTTTTATCTATTATACACAAATTGCCACATTGTGGCACATGGTCACATACTGTCTTTCACACACTAATCATGCCATGGCTCTGGATGACTGTCAATTAGCTGTTTTTTCTCTGGCTAATTGACTGACTGACAACTAATTTCTTCCTTCTGCAATAGCCACATGAATTTCTTTCCTAATCCACTAGGGCAGGTTGCAGGTAGCCATCTTCCCACTTCTGTTGCAAAATTATACTGCTGAATGACCACACGAGTTTTCAGCCCAGTCTTCATAGACCTTTTAACACCTGGACTAGAAATTTCTTCCTTAAATGTCAGGAAATCATCACTGAGTGTCTGTGTAGATGAAAGCTCTGCCTGGACAGCTGGATCCAAACCAAAAGAAATATCCTTTTTCCTCATCAGAATTTTATTCTCTTCCTACTATTCCCACCACTAATGATACAAGATACATTTTACAAAAGCAAAGAATCATCAAACTGTACCTTAGAAGGGTTTCCAGATATGTCAGAATATTCCAGTTAAACTAAAGTACCCATAATCTCATTTTCCTTGAGAGCACGCATCGCGGGTAGAAATACCATGAACTATGAGAGACCAAGGAAAGCAAACACATCCTTTCCTGGAAGCTGGTTCCTTTCTGGTCAGAAACAGTCAATGTACAGAACACAAATATTTTTTACCAGGTGGATTTTCACTTAGCAGTCCTTGAAACACAAACAAGCAAACAAATAAACACCAAACCCCTCACCACAAAAAGCCCCAACAAAATCCAAAACATCACAACAAAAAAACATCCCAAACCAAACAGTCAAGGTTTAAGTCATCAAATAGAAAGGGACGGAGAAAGCTGTCCAATGGATAAAACTTATTAACTCTAGACTCTGCTTCTTCTCATTAAAGAAAAAAAAAAGTAGATTCTGTGGTGGCCGTCAGGCCCAGAGTAACAGACAAAGCCAGGTCTGAGTATCTGTAGCTGACTACTAGTTCTCAGGATTTCTCCCCTTACCTGAAAAATCTCAACCCAGAGTCGCTACAGGACAAATGCAAGCCCTTGCCAAGTTATTTAAAAATCAATTAAACCAGAAAATACAAGTGGGGCTTGTGTAACTGTTCCCAGCACCTAATGGTTAACACACAGAATATGCACAGATAGAACCTAATCCTAAAAGGTGACCAGCTGATCAGTCTTCAAACTTCAACCAACTTCAATGCACACTGCAGGTGTAATGCTGGCAGTTGAGCTGTTAGAGCTCATGGTACGCTACCTAGAGAACAAAATTACTGGATCTCAGCTTAGTGGAATATACATTTTATTTCTTAAAAAGGGAGGGTACTAACAGAATTTAATACAGTCAAAATTTTACATTTTAAACAAAAGCTTTTCTTTTTCTTAAAAACCAGTTACGAGCAGAGAGGTGAGAGGATTTAAACTACTCACAAAAATCCAAGCTGAAGACTTTGAGAATTCAAATCTGTAGTTTATACATTTTAAAAAGTGTAATAAATGGAAATATAAAATAATACCAACTCTGCAACAGTGAAATGCCCTTTCCTCATTAGATTGCTGTATAAGCACCTTTATTTTCACCCATCAGCTGCCAGGAGTGTGTAGGTTTATGTACAAAATAAGCAGTTTGGGACAAAAGATTAATATATAAATTAAAACCATTTATGGCAATACAGTTTTACCCAGCTCTTTAATCTTTATTATCTCTTTTCATTTCTATAGAATCTTTCAGTCAGGATGATCTCAAATGCACTTGATGGACTGCTTCAAAAAGCAGTTACATTTACAGGAATTATATAGACAACCTCAAGGAGTAGACATCCCAGAGATTAAACAACTTAACACACAGTAAAACTAACATCAGAATTATATCTTATATAAATACTGTGCAGATTTATCATCCATCCCACCGAGTGAACGGGACAGATCAGTGTCACATCTGAAGCCAAAATAACCCCACTTTTATCCAAGAGGCAACAGAAGTTCAGGCCAAATGTAGCAGATAGGAGTTTCCTCAAGCTATTTAGTTAAGAACTGTATGTGTCTGAAAAAGCTTTACAGGAACAGAGTTTTCTGAGTAACTTGCACAATATACTTTGCTGTTTCATAGCTATTTTACAGCCCAGAGACACTGAGAGGGGAGGGAAAAAAAGAAGAAAAGAGAGATGCCACCACCTCGGCCCACTACAAAAGATGCTGTGACGTTGTACTTGATGGAACACTGCAGACATAGCTGTTACCAGAGAGGACACTGCTCCAGTACAGCATGAAAGACAAAGAAGTTACCTTATGGCTGGAGAAAGTGTCATCACAAGCTAATCTCTTTAGATGAAGGCTGATGAATCAATCTCCCTTCCTCCTCAAAACCCAAGAGTTTGTATTTCCTAGCAGACTGCTCGTGACTCTCACTCCACTGTTTTGCTTAGTTTTTCCTTTTAACATGAGAGAGAAAAGGTCAGGAGAGCTGATCAAAGTTCCAGCTGTGCAGCATCCAATGAACATGTACTCAGCAAAACCTCAAGTCATTAACCACTTTCCTCACCACAGTGGGATCACCTAAGTCATCTATGCACCTAAGAGAACTATCTAGGTTATCAATGAGCTCCAGTAACAGCCACTCACTGTTTCATTGCAATTTGCTGCAGTCTGGCTGGAGAGTGGAGAATGATCTGTTTGAGCTAAAAGAGAGAACAGTGAAAAGAACAACCCAAACTAATAACTCAAACCTGAAAACTCTATTTTTTTTCCTCAATCACTAAGCTTTATGAAGGATTTAATATTGTCACTTTCCAAATGCTACTTGCAAAGCACAAATCAACTGTTCAGCTAGTGGGATGGGAAGAGTTAGGAATGGAACTGGTGACTATCGTTAAAGAAAGACTGGAAGATAATCGGTTCCCTCAAATTCTCAGTTTCTCTGCTTAAGTAGCTCATTATTAATTTTAAAACACCTCTGTTGATAGAAAGCATCACAACTAGACTAGAATTCCACAACATCAATCTTTGTTTTGATTTCTGTAGTT
Source organism: Urocolius indicus (assembly GCA_013401255.1). Taxonomy (NCBI): domain Eukaryota; kingdom Metazoa; phylum Chordata; class Aves; order Coliiformes; family Coliidae; genus Urocolius; species Urocolius indicus. The sequence continues at coordinate 31,407 of WBNH01000272.1, read as the reverse complement.
CTCTAGGAAAAAAAAAAAAATAACCCCAAATCAAGCTACATGAAGCGTTAACAATATTCAGATATTACAATGGAAGCACTTATTTATTACTTCATAGAACAGATTAGTTTTAAAAGTGTATTTACATGTTCTAAGTTATACAAAATACAGTATTCCAATAGTCATGTTAATCACCATATTTCAGACAACTTCACACGAAAGTGCAGAGGATGCGTCCAGCCACCCATCCCGGCTGGTAGCAAGCGGTCGGTCACCCGCGGCGGGACAGACGACAGCTGCTACTGTGCCCCCTCAGGAAAAACAAATCCCACCATACCTTCTCTACCGAGACATAGCTTGCAGATCTAAGAAAACATTCAGGCAGGTAGGTACAAGAGCAAAGTTTGTTGAGACCCACAGACCAAAAAAATCACATGCCTTAATTTACTAGACGTACGTCAAGTACTATTTTTTTTTTCTTTTTTTTTTTTTTACTATTTTTTTTTCTTAATTACAGATGTTGTACAGCAAAGGGCTTCTGCTCATGCCTTAGTTGTCAAAAAGAAGTAACGAGGGTTTTGGCTATGTAACAGGCACCCAAATTACACTTCAACATCTACAGCCTCGTAACTACAACCAATGGTGCGTTAAGGATGCAATTCTGCAGCTGATTGCCTGGGCAGAGCTTCACACGTTCAAGAAGAGATCTTGTGAAGTCCACGTGGCTGTCTACAGATACAGGGCTCACCCCGTGCAGAAATGACAGCAGAATTGAGGCCCTAAAATACTGGGGCCTCAGATAGTAAATTCCTCACGACGGAGCACCATCAGCAAGTCAGGTTCCAGTGCAACAGCGCACTTAAGTTAAAGAAATTGCTATTTTGTCATGCGCCTTTCTGCAGTAACTCTCCTCCCTTATCTGCATATTCTGCTCACTTTCTTCTGGACTGTGGAAATGAGATCAAGAAAAGGAGATTCCCAAAACCTAAGTGACTGTATTACCTTCCATATGACGCTATACTGAGGGGATCCAAATTGGCCTGAAATTGTAAACAGTGAGGCTTGAGTTTTAGCAATCTTGCTCGGGTCAGACTATTATGTTACTGTTTTGTTCCTGCTTTCATTCTTTACTCTCCTTGCCAAGTATCTATGTTTATGTATACATGTATCTTCCTCAAAGGATTCCCCTTCCCTCGTAGCTGCTTGAACTTTAAGGTAGTTACGTTCCAAAAGTGACTTGCTAGGGGACAGTGTTCCATCAGACTAATAAATTACATCCCGTATGACTAATCTGAATTATCAAGAATTAAACCACTGCCATTCCTCAATTAGCATTATGTTAGCACCTCCACAGAACTTTAGTTAAGCCTATTCTTTCTACCTTTTCCCCCAGTCTTTCATTGTGAGTTTATCTATCTTCACCATGCCACAGTGGCAGATAGACAGACCAGAGTAAAGGCTCTGAACATCCAGAAAGCCAGCTAGCGCCTCGTAGTGCTGCACAGGCAAAACGCTAGCGTTAACAAACGGCTTTTTGCTGTTTATAGATTTCAGTGTAGGTTGCCGAAACCAGGAGATTTATGCACTAAGACAAATTCGCATTTCTTATCTTGTGCTTAGCAGCTAAAAGCCGAAGGGTGAACAAAAGCCTATGTGGATTTTGCAAAGGTCCGAGATACCTCCACACTCTTGCTAAAATGGAAGGCATCTGCTCACAAGGAACAAGGCCCTCTCACGCCAAGGAGGCTTACAAGGCTGAAGCAGCAGCATATTCTTCTGTGCAAGTCCACTGTTTCTGCTGTCTACACACACAAAAAAAATATTTCTCCACACAGGTGGTTTTATTACAGTATTCCCAAAGCTGCTGGCTTTCCACTGCACCTCCCAACTTGAAATTAATTAGGTGCAAGTACTAGCAGTCCTGCAGATAATGCTGAAAGCAATTTCTACAGATAGAATGCCTTGGGCTTTCAAACAGCAAAGCAGAGAAATGGAGACTTGTCAGGAAAGACATAAAATGTTACTAGAGGAACTGCAAAAAGCCACATTCAACCTTTCTAAAAGCAAAACAAAATCCAAAACAACTCCGCATTTCTTCTCCCAGCACAAGTTTATAGTACGCTACCTTTTTCACCCTGTCCATGCAGGACAGGGGATTAAAAAAAAAGCAGAATTAATCTTAGCTGAATATCAAAACTACCACTAACTGTGTAAAAGAAGAAGTAACAGGACCAGTCTACCAATACTGCACCTGCAATCCGAGATACACCCACCTGATCCCAGCACAGAACGCTCCAGAGTAAAGCAAAGACAACTATGTCCCCAGTGCTTGCTCAAACTTCACCATAACCACGTGACAGTAAAGACTTTTTCCTGTGGGAGTTAACAAGATCTTTGTTACTGGCTTCAGTGGGAGTAGATCTTGGCAACAGGTGAAAGATTAAGCTTCTAGGGAATTTTAAAATACAAACCCACATCACTGTTAAGGAGACAGAACTATGTGTAGATTAAAAGGCCACGTATGAAACCAATACTGTGTGAAACGTTTCACGTCATTTATTCGTAGTCTGTTTCCTCTGTAGAGTAAGACAATACCCGTTGCCCACAGATCTCATTAACAGTTTATATGTTAGTACTGTGACACGGCTGTTTGGTTTCAATCCACTTTCTAATGAATGTACAGCTGGGTCAAGACCAGCTCCCTTTACTGGCAATTCCCACAGCAATGCCAAAGACATGCGCTCCCTTTATTTTCTCCCCATGGAGATGGTCCCTTTCTGGCTGGAATGGGGTACGTTGGCATCAGGCACACTTATGGCCTCTACAGAGCCTGTTCCAATGGTAGGGAACTTCTGACTCCAGCAGTGTCAATCCAGCATGTTCAAATTGAGCCCACAGAATATTGGCTGTCTTACAACCACTATGAAGACGTACCCAAGTTGTCACTTACGGACAGGATTGTCATCCTAATAAACAAGAGCATACAGTCAATCATTCTGAGAGGAGCAGAGAGCTTCAAAGCGGGGAGCTTAACTTCCTGAGACTGTAAAAACTGGGAAAGGAACTCAACATTGCACATGCTCACTTTTTTTGTCTGGCAATACCTACACTCCTTTAAATAGCTACTATCTTATCTTTAAAGATGTTGCTTCTCAATAAAAAAAAGAAAGAAAGGAATCTCTCCAACTACAAAAGTGAAGCTGCACTCACCCTAAAGTGCAATTTTCCAGTTTTGCAACCTGTAGATACGCGAATCACAGAGTGTGCAAATTTGCACTGTCCTACAGGGAAGCACAAGAGCTTGCCAACAGTCTTCTCTGAAAGAAAGATCTAATGAACATTCACTGTTAGGTTTCCACTGTGTAAGCTTTCAATACAACAGAAAGAGCCAATAGAATTGCAGATACTGATCTCCCTTGCTGAATATTTTGCTGTTAAAATAGGGTAACATACTGCAAGACCAAATCCTGCATACAACGCCTAAGTATCTAAAAGATATTCCTAAAGCAGTAAAACAGAAACACTCCAATGAAGGACTCCTTCCTCAGAGATAATACCCTTTAGCTTTGTGATTTAAACAGGACTTTCAAGAACAGCCATTCAAAGCTAACTGAAAGTTAAGAAACGATAAATGCAAAGATTTGCTACATTTACATGCTGTCAGGGTTGTTTGTTTTGTTGTTGTTTTTTTGTTTAAAAAAAAATTAATAAATCCATGGTTTGGCCTTTATCATCCAAATAAAACAATTAGACACAGTAAGTACCAAAAGTATCAGTCGAAATCAGCAACTTGACAGAGCTATATGCTGACATTTCGGCAAAGTGGAGCTGATCTATTCATCTCTTTGAAGAGAACACCTCAAGATTATCTCAGAGCTTTAGAACCTCAAATTGCAATAACAGATTAATAAGCACACTTTTCTCACCAGCAAAAGTTCAAAGCTTTTCCTTGACACCGGAACATTAAAAATGGTAGGTCAACAACTGCACTTCATGCATATGCTCTTTACAAAGGTTATGCTTTCAAAAAACAGTTTAGCTTTGAGATTTTTATCACGTTTTTAAATGAAGTTTACAATATTAGCTGCTTCCCTGCACCTTTTTTCTCTTTCTGCTCAAATTTGGGGTGGAATCTCTCAGGTACATGCAAAGTCGAAATAAAACACTTGTTCCATACGATAGGGTTGAGCTTTGCTGGTCACTAGTTATGCCTCAGTTTCAGCACTTGTGCTTCTGAAAGCTTTCCAAGATTCTTTTTCTTGAGGTGTATTCTGTTAATCAATATCCAGGCATGAACACACTCCTATTTTACAAGCTCCATTTTGGCTGCAAGCGTGGCCCTGTACTACTTTTCCAGAAATTTAGTACTCTTCTCCTCCCCACGCAAACGTAGCTCTTACGCTTCCTTAACGTAAAAGTAGATTCCGATTCTTGTTATGCCGATGAAACTCCTACAAAAGAACTTCCACCTACTTCCTCCCTCTTCTACACAAAATAAACATCCCTGCAATCTGTCCAAGCTTTCGTCTGTTTTCCCACACCAGCACATGGATCTCAATATTTTCAGCTGCCCGTTGTAACTGTGGGAAACCATTGGCTGAGTTTTATAAAACAGAAGAACAAAGCACCCTTTTGCACCGCCACAGTTCTCACGTAGGCAAAGAGACACAAAACTGTAACATGGCAGCTAATAGCCACTGTTTTGCTGGAGCCAAGATTATTCATTTGGTAGTTTGAGACTGATAAAAGACGTGAGGATCAGCAGCTCAGACTAGCACCTTTTCCACAGCTGCTAAATTGTTAAGAGAAGAATAGATCTTGTTTCAGCAAGGTATCATAAAAGGAAGCGAGCCTCGTAAAAGAAACAGAAGGAAAAGGCAGGTTACAGCAGTGCAGCTGTAAGGCAGGAAAGCAAAGTGTTTTACATGGGCCGTTTGCTAGAGGTTTGCTACTGCTCTGTGTATGGGCACACTGTGGTGCTCTCTGAACTGTTTCACTACATCTGCTCCGTTCTCATGCACTGGAAGCCTTATACAGACTGCTGTTTTCCTGATGTCTTTAATTCTGCACTCACAGTACTCCACAAGATGCTACACTGTTCCAGAAGTGAGCTGCAGTATCAAATAAAATTCATTCTACTGCAGTGAACAGCCTTAAAATACAGCAGTTCTTAATATACACACACACACACCCCCCACACACACTTCCATTTAAAGCTCCCTGATTCCTTCCACTCGAGTGCCAAAACAGTCACTATTCACACAGGCTGTCAACAGACTTTGAGACACGAACTTTGAGTGTCTTGACAAAACCCCAATAAGTAAGCTTACTGTAGTTTATAGTTACAGTGAGAAAGACAGATAAGAAAGCCATATACAGAATTAAGGAGACTTTGCACTTTTCATCATGCCCAGCCCTGGGTAGTTCAGATGGGGTACTTGCAGGCAAGCAGGCAGGCAGGGTCATCGTCAGTTGTTTGTGTTGGGACACCTCATAGATTTCACTGCTCATTCTGAAGACTGGAGATTCATGTGTGCTTTTTAGTTTCTTTGTTTTTAAAAGTCTTTAAAGTTGCATCACTCGGAATCAGATAAGTCACTTTAAACAAAGCAAAGTGTTAAGTGTGACAATTTATTTATAACAACTTCCCACCATCACCACCACACACCACCCTGTGAAAGAAAATCCCCTGCTGAAAGGGTGACAATTTTTAGTGTGTTTGAAAGAAGCTAGTCCAACACTGCATCCAGAACCACTCTAGTCAAATTAAGAGTGTAACAGAGGGAGGGGGGGACAGTTTCAAGCATACATTTCCTTTTAGCGTTCTGGATTAGCCTGCTTATCTACTTCCCCAAGAAGTCGGCACAAAATTGATCTAAACTCACAGCAATTTCCACGTTAAGTTTAAGAGACAAGCTAGGCAAGAAGTCTTTAGTATAGCAAAGAAATCCCAGTGCTTTTTCTTTTAATATACTTTTCAGATTTCAATAGGGGAACTGGAAACTAGCATCTTTCTAGCCCATATTTAGTCCCTAACATAAACATTAGCCCAGGAAGTGTAGCCTAAGAGTTTTGACACAGCCACTATCTTAAGAGAGCTTCTCTTATGTTAAGAGGACTTCTAGACATATACTTCTGTTTAAAGCTTCTGGTTCTTGCAGTTGTAGGTCATGTAGAAGGTCCCAACATCACACACAACATAATTTTTCTCTTAACACCACATACTGTTGAAGCAGTGCTTGGTGCTGAGAATGGATAATTTCCAAGAGGGCAAGCCTTGTGTGCTAATTTTGTAACAGGAAACATGCTGGACAGAGAACCAGCAGGCATGGAGAGACCAGATACGCTGCTACACAGGAGACAGCAAGGTAAACTGTTCTTGTTTAAAGTGGGTGTAGCTTGTTCCATAGAACATTCACAAGGCAAAAGAGCAAAGCTCTTTCTCAAGCTCTTGTACAAGAGGTAAGGTGCAGTAAAGTAATAGTGGCTTGTTTGCTTCTTGAAAAAAAAAAAAACAAAAAACAAAAAAAACCAACAGAAAAAACCATCCTTCTTCCAAAGCATAAGGTACTGGAAATTCCTTAACAGATGGGACTCAAGGTTCAGCCTCATCTCTTCTCCTCAATCTCCTTTAATTCTCAGTTAAGTGTAACATGCTGCTTTATCAGCAGTTCAAGAGGGAAGTCTTGCTAAGGAAAGAAAAGGAAGGGTGGTGCCTAAACATACAGCAAATTATTTTGTCCATATCTGTAAAAGAAGAGATCCCCTACTGTTCCCTCTCCTTGATTTCTGAAAGTTATCCAGGATTAGAACCTACCAAGATGTTTGAGCAGTATTTTAATCAACACTGCACTGTCTCTGGTCTGCATAACACTCGTGCATTAACCTCGAGACACCTCAGTTTTTACAAGAGATTGAATATTTTCCTGTCTTCCTGTTCTAAATGTTCCCCTGTTCCTCTTCAACAGGAACAGAGTTCTATACAACAGGTACTTTCTAGTGCCTCTGAATGGGAAAGGAAACAATTTCATGATGCTGCCCAGCAACATCTACCTGTTTCTTAAAATTACATTTCAAAAGTTGACTGGGGTGGGCAGGATGGTCAGAGAGAAAAGAGCAGGAGTTTCAACAAGGGAAAAAAATTAAAAGCATGGAGAGTCTCCTAGGCTCTTTCTCTACTTAAAATACGGATTAGAACAGACAACAAAAGCCCTGTCCAAGCAGGAGAAATCCACATCTATTCCTCCGGACAGGTGAATCTGTTCTATTGCATGATATCAGAAAATGCTCTATCAGTGTTAAAAACAAAGTTGTGAATACAGACACTAAGATTTTGGGCAACATAATGATCAGGAAAGAGCCCAAACAAGTTGTACCAACAGCAACAGGGATCGGTTGTTTGGTTGGATGTTTTTGTTTTGTTTTGTAGATGCAAAATGGCAAAGCCTCCACCAACTTTCCTTTCTGGGAGTCTCTACAGAAGGCAGAGAAGTCTAAGAGGCTAAAACAAGGAGCCCTAACAAGGAAAAGGGGTGTGCTTACAAGGGTCCGTATCTGGTCTCGTATTTAGAAACTATGTTCTTGCATCGTCCCACTTCCTTGCGCAGCTCTGCCACCTCCGTCCTCAGGGCTGTGTTCTCTTTCTCAAGAAAGGCTGCCCGAATGGTGATCTGGTTCTCCTTTAGCCGCCGAGCATCACGGGAGCGCTTGGCTGCCACGTTGTTCTTCTTTCGCCTCGTCCAGTATTTTTCATCCTGTAGCAAAAAGGAAAAGAAAAAGAAATCCCAAACAAAAGATACCGACTTGACAACTGTATCAACCAGATCCCTCTTCATTGTGTAACAACGTTCTCGCTGACTGCTATATTGAAGTATTTCTCTCATTGATTTGCAAGGCCCTGACACCAAAATGCAGGCAACACAGTAATGTAACACTGCATCCTCACATCAGTCTCACTTTAGGACAAACCAAGTGCACTGCTATAAATAGGGAGATTAAGAGACGTTGCTACTATGAAGCAGCATGAGCAAAACGCTCCCTTTACTTAGTTTCAAATTGGGAATGAACTTCCACAGAAAACTACCTTTTCCCCTTGTCTTGGCTACTTTAAGCCCAATCCCGCACAACGCTGGGCAAATCAGAAATGGTGTTGTCAGCAGGAACAGAGAGGTGACCATTCCCCTGTACTTGGTTTTGGTGAGGCCTCACCTCAAATACTGTGTCCAGTTTTGGGCCCCTCTCTACTAGAAGGGCATTGAGGTGCTGGAGAGGACACAGAGGTGGGCTACCAAGCTAGTAAAGGATTTGGACCCCATCTCCTATGAGGAACAGCTAAGGGACCTGGGGCTGTTTAGTCTGGATAAAAGGCAGCTCAGGAGAGACCTTCTCGCTCTCTGTAACTACCTGAAAGGAAGCTGTAGTGAGGCAAGGGTCGATCTGCTCTCCCTAGTAACAAGCAACAGAACAAGATGAAACCGCCTCAAGTTGTGCCAGGGGAGGTTCAAGCTGGATATGAGGAGGAATTTCTTTACTGCAAGGGTTGTCAGGCATTGGAACAGCTGCACAGGTTGGTGCTGGAGTCATAGTCCCTGGAGGTGTTTAAGAGACGGTTGGATGCTGCACTTAGTGAAATAGTCTGGCACCTGATAGGGCTGGGACAAAGGCTGGACTGAATGATCTTAAAGGTCTCTTCCAGGCTCAAATGATTCTATGATTCTAAATCTATACAATGGCCATGAAAAGAGAAGTTGATGAGCGTGTGACTTGATATTTCTCCTAATTTCTGTGTACAGTGTCTTAAGTCGCTCCTGCTCAGTAATTATCTCATGACATCAAACCAGCAAAATAGCAAGAACAGCAGTTGACTGGACAGTTCTGCTCCTGGCAGTGCTTCTGCCCAAACACACAGGTATAAGCACATTAACTTTATAAGTCAAAATGTTTGGACAGAGTCAGAAACTTTGATCGAGGCCTAGAGAAGTTTTCAGCAATAAATCTGTTACCTTTTGCTCATCTGGGACAAAAACCTTCTTGGCTTTTTTAATCATTGGCTGTGGTTTCAGGTCCTCTTCAGTAAACTTGTGTTTGCGAGGATTGAAGAGCTCACCACCAGGCACACTGGACAGCACTAAATCAGCAGGGTCAGGGTTAAAATTCACCTCAACTTCTACGCAGTCAGGATCAATGGGGCTGGGAGTATTTCTCTCATTTTGTGGTGGGGACTCTGGCAACAACAGGAGAAGTTACAATACATTCAGCAGGATGAAGAGAAAAGCTAAGAAGCCAACTTGGGTACGTCTATTTGAGTCAACCTGGGTATCTCTTTCACAGTTCTGCCCACTGTGGGTGAGATCAACAGCAGTATTTGGTATTCCCCTAAGGTGCTTGGTGTTGTACAGCTGCTGATACTGAGAGAAGCTACACAGCCCAGTTCATAATACAAACTAGGAACATATGTCAGGCTAATGGACATGAGTAGATAGAGGTGGGACAAAAGCTAATACTTCCTCAGCAAAACTTACACACTTTGTGCACTTAAGAAGCACCTTTCACAGCATTAAGATGTGAGAAACTTGTGCCAGCCTGAGCTTTGTACCATAAAGAGCCTTATGGAAACAAGCCTGCCCTAAGACCTGGGTTCCTGGGCCCTTCAATAGTCATACAGTTTTATTTCCTATCAAAAGGACTAAATAAAGGTGGGTTTGTTCCAAATGCAACAGCATTCTCCTTCTTTTCCACGTGGAAACAAATGCCCCAACAGACAGTCTGATGACACAGGAACTTTGCCATATTTACCTGCTGTTTACAAACTTCATGCACACGAATCACAAACAGCAGTGCAATTTGAAGTAGTGATCAATGAATAACTTTTTCATACACTACCTAGAAAAAAGCCATCCCCTATGTCTTACTGAAGGAGTTCCACATTTTGCCATCCTCTCACAGATTCACTGAAAAGGCCCTCAGCAAAATGCTTTGCGTAACGTCTGCTCACAAAGTAGTATTGTGAAGGTTTAGTGGCTATCATCTTTAAACTCCAAATCTAGGGTAAGCCAAGCTGATTAATCCTATAATAGAGAAGATCTCTGTACTACAAATGAAGAGCAGAAGTTTCCTGGTACCATTTAAGTACAGTTTTGTTTCTTTCTTCCTCCATTCCCACTTCAAAGTACCATAGAACTTCAAACTGCATCATTAACACACCTTTTCCAAGTGTCTGTTCTCACATTTCACAGGCTGGCATGAAAATACTGCTTCATTGTTCTTCTATTAAGCACTGTTATTTGAGGTACATTAAGTTAGCATAAGCTCACTCAAGCAGACCAAGCCATCAAGGTAGCATAAATGACTTGTCATAAACCATCAACTCTGTTGTAAAATAACCTCAGAAACTATTTCCTCAAGATGTCCAGCTTCTCACTAGATCAGCAATACCAAGAAAGCAAATACTTCATCTTGGTGTGTCAAGCTTCTCCAATTTAAAAAAAAAAAAGAAAACAGACTGCACACTGTGAGACACTCATTTTTTTTCCAGGATGAGGAGAGGAGGAAGAAGAGGAAAGGCAGCATCTTCCTGAATTGACACATGGACTAAGGCTCTACATGGAGTATGTTTGTGCTACTTAACCTACCACAGCTAACCCTGACAGGTTAGCATGTCTCTTCTTTATATCAAAGAGGCACCTTTTAATATGAGAACAGAAATCCCTCAGAGTCCCACATTATTGCATCTACCTGTGCTGGAAGCTGCTTCAGATTGCTGGTAAACCGCAGTGGAAGAGGACGATGCAGGAGAACCAGTAGAAGCACTGGCAGACTCCTTTCCTTCCAACTCAGCCACAGGCAAGAGTGGATTCTGGTTCAAATCCAGGTGAGTAGGGCTGGAAGGAATTCCATTCTCCAGCAGGAACTCATCCAGATCCATGTACTCCAGGTGGAAAGACTCGCCATCGTAAGGAATAGTTTTGTCCCAGATGGGTGGCATGAGGGAGGCCGAGACTGCCATAGTGCTGGCAGCTGCTGTCTCATCTTCCTCAAGCTTTATCTTCTCCTTCTCTTTATCTGAAAGATACAAGTAGGTCACTGTACAAGCTGCAACACAGGAGAGACTCGAGGTTTGAGAGTCTAAGAAAATCCCCATGAAAGGAAATTCAGTAAGCTATAGCTCTGCCTCACAACATGATCTGAAAGACCAGACACTGAAAGGCAACGTTCATTGTAACTCAGCACGGAACACTCTTCTCCAATTTAATGAACACACCAGAGACATCTGAGTAGCCCTGAAGACCAGCATCTTTGCTGGGAAAACTTACCAGGGTGTGATATAATACTGCATCCAGCTTATTGGTAACCAGTCACTGCAAAATAGCCTGGCTTTCACAGGCTCATCTTGGAAGACAGAGAGAGTGAGTTTCCTGTGAGTAGAGCTGCACGTGAAGCCATTAAGAAAACTCCAACGAAGGAGAATAGATTATTCCATGCACAAAGAAAGAAGACACAGAAGAATAATCTACATACAAACAAGAAAGGAACATGGGTTTCCAGACTACATTTGAAAGTTAGTCCACAGGATGCCAGAGACCTGGATGTACCTATTTTAGAAGCACTTCTTTCTGAAATGACTCAGCATGTCCACACTAAGCAATGGCTCCAAATGCTGTTCTCTATAGTTAGCTCAGAGTACCTGCATACAATTTTCACACTTTGAGGAGATGTCTAATAAGCCGTACTCCCACATTCCACCCCCAAGACACAAAAGACTGATGAAATTTTCTCCATTTAGTGTGCTACAGTGCACATATTACAGGAAAAAAAATGGCTGCTTCTATCTTCCTCATAGCTACCAAATGTTAACAATTGTCTAGGACAGAATCCAAAACTCAAGCTATGGAATAATTACATAATTTTAAAGATAAAAATAAGCTGGGAGAGAAGAAAATCCAAGTCATTTTCCTGATCCACTTCTGCATGTAGACATGCAGCTCTATCAGCACTGAAGGAGGCATTGCAGAAGCACTGCTAGTACTGCCAGCATTGTGCCAGCACTGCTGGCAAAAATAACCATTGCCAGTCATAACCTAACCAGCTGCAAACTGGGTCTTACCAAGGAAGCCGATAAATATTCCCTTCCATGGAACAAGGATTCGAGGGACAGACACACTGGACCAGTTTGGATCTCCAGTATTCACCCAGGTTTGCTGGACAAAATGTACAAATCTAATGGGTTTTCTAGACTGGCTGCAAAAATATGCTAAAGGAGCATTTTTCTGTATCGGGGGTGGGAGTGGGAGGGAAACTTGCTTCTAAATCAGAAAAGCCTATTTATATAAAACCTATTCTGATAGAACTGGCACTCCTTCCGCTGTTGCCTTAGCTGGTGTGGAACTGGGACTCAAAGAGCTTTTTATGGCTTAAAGAACAGAGCTGCCATACAAAGTAAATTATCATTTTAATCTACCATGCTCTGAACATCTTATACAAAAGGAGACACCTATTTTAAACTCAACAGCTGAGAAAACACTTCCCAGCCAAAGACTTGGCTCTGACGGTAAGTACCTAAAGAACATGGTAAATTCACACCAGCGGCTTTGGGACCTAAACTTTATTAACACAAACTTGTAGTTTCGGCCTTCTCACTTGCTGCTTCATGCTGCTGCCTATGAACTGCCATCTCCAAACTGCTATCCCTGCCATCAACTCCTTTTTGCAGAGTGTTTTGCAACTTTCCTACCCTTTGCTTGGGCAAAGCAAATGTGTAGGTTAACAGTCAAGCTGCAAATAAATTGTGTGCTTCTAAACAGCTCCTACTTGAAGCTACTACTCTGTTTTACATATAAGGATGATTTCACTTACTACTGAAGCACACTCACCCAGAATGGGAACCCCCTTTTCACACAATCCCCGATGCACAAGTTGAATGTGTTTCCACAAGGTTTACACAGTGCTCAGCGCAACTGAATCCAGATTTGCAATGGGGATCCGAGTAAAGGCATCACCAAATCACTTCATTTTTATAATCAACGTGACACACAAAAAAAATCCCCTTGTGAATGTCAAGTCAAATATGAAGAGTGAAAAAAAAAAAAGCATTTACTCTTGAAAACAGCAGCATTCCATTATGTTTTACTAGTTTTAATGCAAGCCAGCAATGCCTTTGATTTGCAACACCTAATACAACAGCTCCAACAGAGAAGAAGAGAAACCTTAAGTGACTGGCAGACCAAATAAGGCTTAAAAATATTTTTCAGAAGGTAGATGCCAAAAAGACTATACTGCTGGAGTATGTGGCTCTTCTCAGATCTTTTAATGCCTTTCAGATGTGCACCATCATCCTGCTGTACTTCAGTAACCCAAAAAAGTCTGTGGTCTCTCCAACTTCCTCTTGTTATCATCCCTGGCTCACACCAGATTAGATCCTCCTTTACATGAAAAGACCATCTGATTTTTTTTGTCCTTTTGCTATGCGTTGGCAACTGGACAAGCACTGCATCTCCAGTGATGTCTTTGTTTAGCTATGCTGTCTCTTTCCCCTCACTTCTAACAGCAATATCTGAAACAAATCATAACAGCAGAAGTTAACACAGGTTTAAAAGACACGGGCACCCAACAGGTAATGAATGCAGAAAAAGATAAAACCTTTGTGTGATCATTTTTGCATTGACATTTTTTTCCCCACTGGCTTCCTTTCAATTCATTTAATCTTTATTTCTACTGCCCAGCATCCTGCTGGGTGCACAATAGCTAATGAAACACTAATTAACTTCTTGCATCTTGAAGGGAAAGTTTCCGCCTGCCCCAGCACAAGGACCCAAAACACTAATTCTCTTAAGATATTTACAGTGTAAACAGGTATTACCTGACAGCAGAGCTGCAGTATCCTAAGAGGCTCCATTTGCAGTGATTCAAGGTCACCCTGATAAATCTGGACTGTACTTCTGCAGCTGATAGCTCGTGTCTGATTTAGCCCACTCATGCTGCTGCTGTGACCTACTAACTAGGCTGTACATCTGCTGTTAACAGAGAGGTCACTAGTTTATGCTAAGCAATTTTGGCAGAGTGTTCCAGTTCCATAACTGTTGGAAATACTGCTGGTTTAGCCAAAAAAGCAGCCGTCTGGAAAGAGCTTTATCCCACATTCTGGTGTTTCCTCAAAAAAAAAAAAAACCACCCCAACCCAACAAAACAAACCCAACAAACCAGCCAAACCCAGACTAAAAGACCTTTACACCACAACTGTCAAGTTCTATCCCAGTCACAAACAGAACACTTCTTTGACAAAGTTCCCCTTGTTCACGAAAAAAACTACACTGAAAACACCATGCAGACCAAGGTGGATTGCTCCACAAATCTCTGGTTCCACTTGTGACAGCGAAACAAGACAGGTTACAGGGTTCTGTATTCCTGATGTCCATTACTGTGATGTTTGTTGAGGCATTCCTCCCACCACAGCAGCACACAACTGGTGATTAAGGCATCCTTTGGAGAGTATGCAGCAGCACGTTATTAATGAGAGACATCTACACCCCTGCTCCAGAAAATTAATTCTCTTCCTTTACTCCACGGGGAGGCCAGTGGCATTCCAGGGTGCATCAAGAAGAGTGTGTCCAGCAGGTCAAAGGAGGGTCTGCCCCCACCCTCTACTCTGCCCTGCTGAGGCCTCATCTGGAGTACTGTGTCCAGTTCTGGGCTCCCCAGCTCAAGAGGGACAGACAGGGAACTGCTGGAGAGAGCCCAGCACAGGGCCACCAAGATGATCAGGGGACTGGAACATCTTTCTTATGAGGAAAGGCTGCGGGAACTGGGGCTGTTTAGTCTAGAAAAGAGGAGACTGAGGGGGAGATCTCATTAACATTTACAAGTATCTAAATGGTGGATGTCAGCAGGTTTGGGCCTCACTTTTTTCTGTTGTGACAGGACAAGGGGTGATGGAAAGAAGCTGGAACACAAAAAGTTCCACTTAAACATCAATAAAAACTGTTTCACCGTTCAGGTGAGGGAGCCCTGGCACAGGCTGCCCAGGGAGGGTGTGGAGTCTCCTGCTCTGGAGGTTTTCAAGAGCTGACTGGACACGTTCCTGTGTGACCTGATCGAGGGGAACCTGCTTTAGCAGAGGCTTGGACTGGATGATCTCTAAAGGTCTCTTCCAACCCCTGCCGTTCTGTGATGATTATTTTTGTTTATTTAGTCCCTACCAACATCAGTGACAACAACTTAGGGCAAGGTCAGTCAGATATACTTGCTACACATTAGGGTGTTCAAGATGATGGCATTTGTTTGGAACTGGATGTCCTCTGTGACTCAGAAGGATTAGAAAGCCTGCTTGCATACTGGGTAGTCAAATTACCTACAGCAGTTGGACACCCCACAGGTAGCTCATGAAGACTATAAATGAACGCTACAGCTAGTTGACACCGTTTCTCCCAAAGTAAGATGGAGGATGGGATTTTTGTCAATGGGTATTCCGGACAAAAAGGCAGAGGGTCTCATCTTGGAAAGCTTGCTGAAAACACACCGCTGTATTAAGTAAATTAGTAACTATTCAACATTTTGGCTGTGTCATTATACCGTAAAGGAAGAGAAAAACAACAAGTATCCTCTGAAGTCAGCTGAGTCACAATTCCACTGATAAGTCTTTTGTCAAATTAAGAGTAACCACCTGATAACACGGGTTCCTTCTTTTGTCTGCAGAATACCCAAACAAGAAAAGCACCAGAGATCAAAATACAACAGAAAGCACCAAGTTTCACAAAATCTTGAAGTGAAACAGCACAAGGGGCACTACTGAAATTTATAGAGGAATTTTAAGGATGACAACAACCTTGAACTTCATGACAGCACGGATAGAGAGGGGTAACCAAGATGCAACAGATCCACTGGCAAGCTTTGAAGAACCAAGCTGATCACTTTCTCAACCTGGCATGAGGTCATCTAGGAAAAGCATCTAACGTTTCTAATTTTAGAAAAAAGCACTACTGGAAAACCATATGAAAATTTTACATCTCCATAGGGCAGATCACGTGTCCGTGGACAAGAAGAGAAATCGCTCCTAAGACCAAGTCGCCATAGCTCGGTCAGCTGCCATCACATTTTCCACACACAAACTTCAAATCGCCTTTAAAGAATACTGGGTGCAGAAATATCTTCAGGAATCCCACAACGTTGTAGATGCGAGACTCTCTGTACTGCAGCATCCTGCACCATAGCAACATAACCAAACCCTTTAGCAGAGGCTGACATCTTTATTTATTTATTGGGTTTTTTTTAAAGATGAAAGGAGACAAATATATTTGCCAGAATCACGAGATGGACAGATTGACACAGCATCGTGCAACGTTAGACAAAGTAAAATAGCTAAGACCTTCCCTGGCAACAATCCTGCCAACCTTGCTTGCGCTGTGGTCTACTCTGGCTATCGTCTTGATGTTCCGAAAACGATTCTCAACCTCAAAACCCCTCAGCGTAAAGACTTACTTATTTTATTATGCACCAGCACACCGGGCATTGCGGCCTCGTGCCTTCCTCAAAAGCAAACTGGTTGTCCGAAAGGTGAAAATACGGACAGGTGAAGTGAAAAAAAAAAAAAAAAACCACAAAAGTGAAGGCTGTAAGCGCCAGAACTGGTATTTACACCGCTGCTGCCTGCACAAACCGGTGGGAAAGAGGCAGCTCCAGCCGACACAGGGCTGCGTGTGCAGGCAGGTCACTCGCACCCTTCGGGATTTACCGCCGAGCCCAACCTGGGAGAGATCTGCCGGTCACGCGTGGGGTTCGCCTCTCGCGCGTGCCACCCCCTAACTTTTCGGCAACTGAGCTCAAGGGACACTAGAAACCCTTCCCGCTGCTGCTCCCGACTACGCGTGTAAAAGCAGGGGAAGGCTTCAGACAGCTGAAGGACTTAAAAAAAAAAAAACAAACAAACCACCCGGCGTGCCACGTCCTGGCTTCAACTCCCACCCCTCCGCTTTATTTCGCGGCGGCGGCGGCTCAATCTGCCAGTGGCAGCGGCCGGCCGGGGAGCTGCGGCCGCTGCTGCTGCTGCTGCTGCCGCCGTGCTTGGCAGAGCAGACCGGGGGCGGGGGAAAGGGGCGGAGAGAAGGGCCGTACCGGGGGGGAGGGCACCAGGCTGGGGCGTGCGGCCCCGCTGCCAGCGCACCCCCCCCCCACTCCCTCCCTCCCCGCGCACACCGCAGCCAGGCGCGCCGTGACCCGGCGGGTCCCGCNGGGGGGGAGGCATAGGGGGGAGGGGAAAGAGCTTGAAGGGTGCCGCGCGTTCCCGCCGCCGCCGCCGCCGTGCGCGCCCCCGCGCTCACCCAGGCGCGCCTCCCGCGGCGGGTTCTCCATCAGCTTCTTCAGCACCAGCGGGAAGGAGCCCGCCAGGCCCCGCTGCTCCTGCTGCGCGGCGGCCCCCGCGCTGCCCCCGGCTGCACTGGACTCCGCTGCTCCTCCTCCTCCTCCTCCTCCTCCTCCTGCCGCCGCCGCCGTCTCCTGGTGCGCGGCGCGGCCGGGCATACTCCCCGCGGGCTGTCTGTCAGCGGTAGCCAGCGGCCGCCGAGCCCGGCGCCAGGCTGCGGCAGGGACTCCCCGGGACCCCTTCGGGGCGATAAACGACGAGCGCGGAGCCGACAGAGCGGCGGCGATGCCGACGGCGCATGCGCGGCCGCCCGACGCCTGGCGCGTGCTCCGGGATTCGTGAGCGCCGGGGCCGGGCCCGCCCGGGCGGCCGCCGCCAGCTCCGCCCTTCCCCCGGCCGCCCNCGCGCCCTCCGCCCGCCGGGGCACGTGCAGGGGCGTGCCCGCGCGGCTCGTTAGCATGCGGCGCCCCGCCCCGCCCCGCGCCGCCCCGTCACCGCCGCCGCGGCCCGGGGAGGGGGGAGAGGAAGGAGAGGGGGGGGTCAGGGCTGCTCCGTGCGGGCCCCGGCACCGGGACCCAGAGGGCGCGTCACCGCGGCCGAGCATCGCGGGAAGCCGCCACCCGCCGCTTCCCGGGCCGGTCTGAGCGTTCCAAGGCGCTCCTGAAAGTACCCTCCCGCAGCATCCCCGCAGCCCCTTCCCCCCGAGAGCCAGACGTGCCCTACATCAGGCTGGCGGTGCGGAGGGCTCCGCGGCGGCTGGCGGCAGCGCCCGCCGGCCCGTGCGCTCCAAGGTTTCACGGTCACAAAGCGATTCCCGCCCCCCGCTTCCCCCCCACCCCGTTCCAGCGACAGCAAAGGTGCCACGCTGGGGTTTAAACTGCTGAACGCACAAAAGGAGCAAACGCTGCCGAGCTGATCCCCAAGAGCACAGGACACACCGAGGAGCATCTCCTGCGGAATGAATAAGCTCGCAGCAGTGACAGGCGCTACAGCCACCGGCTTCCCCCCGGCAGCAGCCGCTGCCTCTTGCTGCAGAAGGGGCTGGCCACAGCAGAAATACTGCAGAGTGCTGTGAGAGGAAAGGGGAAGGGGAAGGGAAAGGGAAAGAAGGGAAAGGGAAAGAAGGGAAAGGGAAAGGGAAAGGGAAAGGAAAGGAGACAACCTCCCTGGGATGATCCTGTCCCCACCTGAGAGAACCACAGGTGCCCAGGCAGAGAGGTTCCCCCCTCAAGTGCCAGCAAAAAAGGGACCTCTTCCTCCCAGGCAGACACACTCAGGCATCTGCTTTGTTCCGCCTCTCTCCACCAACTTCAGACATTTCATCTTGGTCATCAAGGCACAATTTGACCTGACCCTTGCTAATAAACCCTTGACAGTCTTTGTGACACATAATCAGGTCTGAAATCCTCCCCAAGAAAAGGAACAGATTACAAGTTGCATGGAGCAGGTGCTTTCCCCCGTTGCCTTTCTGCAATGCAGACCAGGGAATGTCTCCATCCAACCTGGGCAGGCAGGGAGCTGCCGTGCCTGTCAGCCACCCCTCTCACACAGGCTGTGACGGGAGTGAGACTCCAGATGCAACTCCTGTGCATGTGCTGCCCAAGGGGAAGCTTGGAAAGGGCCACCTTGTTCATACAGGCCGTAACAATCTGGGTTAATGCGTCGTTTATCAAGGCTGATAAATCCAGCTGCAGGAAGGATACAGAACGGGTCATGTTCCACTGCCTAGCGTGCTGCAGGACTGCTGCTTCCCTTTCTCAGACTCCCTCTGCCTTGCCAAGCTGAGCTTAGTGGAAGGAAAAAAAAAGGCACATGCCTGAAAAGGGAGATGCCACTTCAATGCAGGGCAATGAAACACAGATGCCAGACCACACATGGCAGAGGCGGCACACACAGCTCAGCAAGGGGCAGCAGGCTCCCAGCCATGCTTCTGCCTGGAAAACAGCTCGTGGTAGGTGGTAGACAGAAAACACAACCCAGTGAGGTCAGGAAGGAGCAGCTTCTAGGAACAGGAGAGGTGGGGAGGTAACCAACCAAAGCTGGGCAGGCTGCAGGCTTCCCCCTCAGTTAAGGCTCTTGGGGCCACTGTGTTCCATTGTTCTTGATGCTGGAGGCCCCATGGGGGATGACACTGTGCCTCAGTACAGTTCTCCTTCAAGGAACTGGCTCTCCTCATCCCCCCCTGCAGATCTCAATGGCAGCTGCTTCGCTGGGTAACATCCATATGAATGGAGGTTATTAAAACCACTCAGCAGCCTTTACTCCAGGGCTTTTCACTTTAGATCGACCACATTCTTCCTCCAGCACATTTCCACCACCACTTCACTGCACTAAGGTTTGTTCTGCCGCCACCACTGGGCTGAGACTTTGCTCCCAGAGGGCTTAGCCCATGCAGCGTTAGCTGCTCAGCCCAAAGGCAGGGGAGGGAGAGAGGGAGTTTCTGGGGAACATTCCTGTGGGTTCCCTCTCACATCACCCTGCTCGAGCATCAGCTCTGCCCTGCCAGCTAGGAGGGAAGCTGCTCTGAGAGCTTTTCCTCACTGCCTCAGGGGATTAGGGGCTCAGGCCACCGCCTGCTGGAAGTTTGGCACTGCACCATCAGCTGTACCTTCTTGGTTAAGCTGGGTTCATGCCTGGATGTTTACAATTTCGTTTTGCAGATGAGAAGGAAGAGAGGAGAGGAGAATGAGACACGGGGAGAGGAATGCAGTGGCCTTGGCTGCTGCTGCTGGGAGTCTTGTCAGGGCCAGATGATGCAGAACAGCCCAGCAGCAGGGAGGCAAACAAGAAGCAGTCCAGTGCTGGGCACAGGGAGGGGAAAACACATACAGCAAGCCCCACGGGGAAGTTTGAATAGTTGAACACATTTCAGACACAGGCCTGAGACACAGAAAACCCAGAGGAGTGGTGTGTAGGGACGGGGGCCCAGGAGGAGAGAACTGAGCTCTGTGGGAAGCAGGGCTGTGATGGGAACGCTGGCCTTGGGGTGGGAGGCAGCACAATGAGGACATTTCTAAGGGTTATGGGAGGTGATGCCAAGAGGCAGGGTGGTTCTGGGGGTGAGAGCTGCCACAAAACAACTGCCAATTAAGACACACGGAGTCAAGACTACATTATTCCCCCTGCGAATCATTGATCTTCCCTCCACCCACTCCCCTCACTCCAACTCTAGCCAAACAGAGAGATCTTGCCAGCACTCCTCCCTTGGATTAATTCAATCCGCTTGGCTGTGGAGACCAGAGATCCCAGGGAGGCAGCCAAACTTCAGCTTAGCCACAGCAAGGTTCTGCACCACATTCCTGCCTGCTCCCAGCCAGGGCTGCTTTCCACCTGGGTATCAGTCAGCTGAGGGAACATGCCCCAATCCCCACACGCAGCTTCATACTGTGTGACACACAAACACACTTGTTAATGGGCACTATCTCAGCATAGGAGAGAGAGCCAGCTCACAGGAAGGACGTGACAAAATGAGCCCCTTTGCGGGTATGGCAGCTCCCCTTGCCCTGTTAGCCCTTTCCCCACAGGGAGCTGTATGGGTGCCACAGGGCTCGCAGCAGTAAGCAGCTGCCTTTCAAATCACAAACGTTTAACTGCTGCAGCATCAGCCTTTTCTCCCATTGACCCTGGAGCAAGAGCAGGATCCTGCTCCACACAGTGCCTCTGGCTTTTCTGCTCCCACCTCCTAGATCATGCCAACCCCTCACGACTGCAGAGCCATCTGCTTGGCCCAGTAGCAACTCCCTACACGAGAGCAAGCTCTGGTGCATGTTTGTGAGTTCAACTCACTCATGCCTAGACATGAGCCTGTTGAGCTGAGGTGTTCCCACACACCTCCCCGCACTTGGCAGTGAGCACTGACACACAGCAACCAAAAATCAGCTTGCCAAGGGCATGTAGCATCCTATCCAAAACCAGGGAGTCCCCTTAGTTGTGCGGTGGGCACACAACTGAGGGGTATTCTGAGGGATACAGAAGTGATCAGTCTAGCACCAGTAAAGTGCTCAGCCCAGTAGAAGCCCAGGCTAAACAATCTCCTGGGTCTCCATTTGTTTTCTAGGATGCTGCACAGAGAGGGGGAAAAGCTGAGGAGCACAGAAGTGCTCATGAAAAGAAAACACAACACTTGCTGTGTTCCCTACCCCTGCTTTCCCCTGATAAACAACTGCAGAATCACACACAAAGTTTGCACAAAGTCGGCAAAGACAGTCAGTGTCTGAGAAGAGGCAATATCTTGAAAGGCTCAGCAATTACTAACTGTGGGACAACCTGGAGGGCAATCCTGGAAGCTGTTCCTACGTGAGCACAGAAATTTGTGCCCAAGCCTTCTCTGTGCATAAAGCTTTGAGGGTTTCCAAGAAGTAGCTGAGCACAGAGATTAAAAGGATCAAGAGCTCAGCACTCTTTTGACTAATACGTTGCTGCTGTTTTTCCTCCTCGCTGCACAACACGCTCGGTGCCAGAACTACCCATCTGACTTGGATACTTGGGGGAAACACACCCTTGAAAGGGCTCGCAGCAAACAAGACCTTCTGCATCCCTCCTCGCAACATAAGGAGAGGAAGGAGAAACCGATCCCGAGCCCCCAGAATACATCCCCTCAATCTTACCTGTCATCTTGTTGCTCCAGGGTAAGGAGTACTCCAGCAAGGACTTGAGGACTTCTGGAAAGTCCANCCCCCCCACACTCCCCCCACCCCTCCTTTCCCACTCTGAAGTGGCCAATTGTAGAAAGAGCTCTGTGCCTCGCANCCTACGTGAGCACGGAGATTTGTGCCCAAGCCTTCTCTGTGCATAGAGCTTTGAGGGTTTCCAAGAAGTAGCTGAGCACAGAGATTAAAAGGATCAAGAGCTCAGCACTCTTTTGACTAATAGGTTGCTGCTGTTTTTCCTCCTCGCTGCACAACACGCTCGGTGCCAGAACTACCCATCTGACTTGGATACTTGGGGGAAACACACCCTTGAAAGGGCTCGCAGCAAACAAGACCTTCTGCATCCCTCCTCGCAACATAAGGAGAGGAAGGAGAAACCGATCCCGAGCCCCCAGAATACATCCCCTCAATCTTACCTGTCATCTTGTTGCTCCAGGGTAAGGAGTACTCCAGCAAGGACTTGAGGACTTCTGGAAAGTCCAGGGCAGCAGGGCCCCTGGGGCTGTTGCAGCTTGACATGTCCCGTCCTGGGCTTGGGCTAAGGGCTGAGGGAGGGCCGGGTGCCTGGCTGCCAACGCTGCGCCCCGCTCGCCTGGGCTGCGCGAGGAGGGCTCGGAGGCACCCGGGGGGAGCTTGCCAGGCCACTCCGGCTCGGAAGAAAAAGGAGGAGGAAAGGAAGCAGCCTGGCGGAGNGGGCTGGGCTGGGCCGGGCCGGGCGGATGGCCAGCGTGGTTTTTACACGGCCTCTCGCAGCCAATCCGGCAGCAAAGAACTGGGCCGGTTATCTAACTTTGGAAAGGCAGCACCCTTTTCCTTCACAAGGTGTTGTAACCAACGCAACAGGCTGGGGAGGGGGAACCGAAGCAAGCGTGTGCTGCCAGGGGCACCGCCAGCAGGCTCCGAGCTGCACACGCTGCCCCTGAGAACTTTTTCGGCTTGCTCTCAGATGCAGACAGTGACAATGTTTGTGTCTGATGCAACGCTTCTTGCGTGTCTCTCCTAAGTCAATATTGATAACAGCATCAGGCATCTTTCTTATCAGGCGTGCATCATCCTCCAAGTGCAGAATTTCTCTTCCTGAGCGGCACAGAGTTTTATCAGAAAGCCAACAGCCCCTTCTTCAAAACAGCCACAGAAGGCAAGAGATTTTGTGTACCCTGCAAATGCTCTGGTAACAGCTGGTTAAGTAAGATCTTGAGCGTGCAAAGCCCCTCCTCTCCTGTTAGGTAAGTTTTTTTTTTTTTTCACATGAAGGAGTGGATTGGAGACAGGAGGATAAAGATCTGATCTTCTTTATCAGGATCTGCTGTGGGAAGGAGCATCTTACGGGTGCTGGGGGTCTTCTCTTTTGCTGGGTGTGACAATTAGAACAGAAGTGCCTTTATCACTCTCGTGCTGTTCATTTTGCCAGGCTCAGCCTCACAGTGCCCATCGATAGGAGCCAGGTGTTCCTACAGCAATCTGCTATCGGGGACAGCCCAGCAAACTTGTGCATGGCTCTAAGCCTGGGAGTGGCCTCAGTGAAGCCATCAGGACTTCTCTTGTGCCTGAAGGGAAGCATTTCGCTGGCCCAGCATCTGGATAGCACAGTGTTTGGTCCCATAAAGAAATGCATTTGATTTAACCTGATGGAAACAAACAAAGAAAAGATAAAGAATGATCTGGTCAGGCTAGGGTGGTTTGGGAATTTCGGATTAGCTGGGGAAGTTTAATGATCTAGATCCCAACTTCTCAGGCTCTGAATTCACACAGCAGATGCTTTGGTAGAATTCTTAATGGTGATACAACTCATGACAACCTCTTGGGATTTTCCTCGTGCTTTGTTCCCCCCATTCCCCAGAGAGAATTTAAGAAAACGGCGATAAGCATCAACAGAGAAGACGTGGAGGGAGAACACTCCCTGCTAACACTTAGCTCTTATGGTGTCCTCCAGGACAGACAGACCCTGCAGGCAGTCAGGGCACTCTGGCTGATGGGAGCAAGAGAAATGATTGCCTCTCTCCCTCCCAGAGCACAACCTGCCAGCCAGGAGCTCCACAGCCTTTCCTAAAACCTAGCCGTTCATGCTGGAAGAGGGAGTGAGGTTGCTCAGTCCTGCCAGGTATCACTAACCTTTAGGAGAGCTACCATCATACATTCCCAGGTCTGCTTCTCATCAAGTGATGGCAAGGTAAAAATGACTGGGAATGTGGTAGCTGTCCAATGCCACAGGCAGCTGGACCTTCTGGTTGTGCCTCAGGCTCAAACTTGTCCTGAAAGCTGGACAAACATCTGACTACGTGTCTGGAAGGACCCAGGGACTTTACAGCAGCTGCTGCAGCCATTGACTGACATTTATGGCTTCAGGAAATGAAGAAGTGCATTGAGAGGAGATTCATAGAATCATATAATGGTTTGGGTTGGAAGGGACTTTAAGGATCATCTAAATTGTCACTTCACATTTTGAATTATTAGCCTGCAATGGACATCTACAAGTTTTTGTCTAGGGATGTGAGAGTGTGCATCTCATCTCGTGCTTGCTGTGTCCACAAAGTCTCCTGCCAGCACCCTCTGTCTGTCTTGATTCATAATCCATGACAAGTGAGCTCCTGCCCAGGAGAAGAGCTTGGGTAAAATCGCTGGCAGCATGTACCAACGCTGCCCTGACTTCCAGCCCCAGGGAAGAGTCATTGCAGCGGGGGAGTGTCCATCTGCCCTCTTGTCCCCGCCACAGAGTGCACTGGAGCTGCTTGAGGGAGTGAAGTGTTGGCTCTGGAAAGCTGCAGGCATGGCCACAGATTGCATCATCTGTGCTGGCTGCACTGTTATCAGATCAGATCATTATTTATGATTATTGTAATCCTGTGTAAGTGGAGGTCTCAGCTGCTCTGTTCCATCACTCAGGAGCCCAGTCAGCCCTTACCAGGACATTTTCTCACAGACTCAGCCAGCCATAGTAAACTTATGCTGGCCCTAGGTGGGTGACACTCGGAAGGAGGCACCGAGCCTGTCAGAGAGGGCCACACTCCAGGAACATCAATTTTAAATGGCAGAGGCCAGGCTCTGGTCTGGTGAGAATACATCTCCAGTGTATCTCTCTGTAGGTCTCCAACTGCAATTGGCTCCTACTTGCATGTTTGCCTCAGAAGTGTGTTCAGCAGTGCTGCACACAGTCCCATGGGGAGGAGTGGGAGGTCCTTCAACATTTACCTTGGTCCACAGTCGCTCTCCTTGCGGATTTTCATTCCAAAGAGTTGTGGATATTTTTAAGCACAACAAAATCCTTATTCCTTGCTTCCACACCCCATCCTCTTCACCCCATTGTAGCGCTCAGGTACTTCTCTTGGTACAAGCACATGTAAACACCTCCTTTAAAACCTTTAATTCTACCCTTGTCCTTAGAAGGATCTCTCTACTGAGGTCTGCCATCAGGCCCCAAGCACAGCAGGAACTGCTGAGCACTGCTGTTCAGATGTGAACAGTAGGTACAGCCTTCCAGGCAGTTTGAGACCCCAAAGAATCATCTTGGACATTCGGATCTCTGACACAATCCTGTTCATTACAAGGAGCTGGGTGAGGGGACTCTTTGTGCATCTCTTCGAGTTGCCTTAGCCCCAGGAATGCTCCCTCAACCCGTTCACAGGGCCACATCCACAGTGCTTCTGAAGCAGCCTTTCTGCTGCCTCCCCTCCTGCCGCCGTCTTTGCAGCCACTCTCAGCCCCAAAACAAGAGACACCTGGGTGCCTCCTCATTCAGAAACTCCTGCAGATTGTTGCTGTGGGCCTTGGACTTGGTGATGGTACCTGGCTGCACACCAGTTTCTGAGGCCACCGTTACAGAAGGGAGCTTACTTGTTTCTTACATCATCTTACTACATTCTCACGTGCTCAGCTTGTGGGGAGCCTACCACCAGCAGTGGCATTTCACCAAAGAAAGGCGTTATAGGTCATTATTACTAACTGCTGTCATCTCAGCCTCCTCGAAAGAGACGAAGGCTTGGCTTGGTAATCTAATTGAAAGTATCCTCTTAGAAAATCTAAACCGTTTTTGACTGCTTTTCTAAGGACACAAAGCTCACACAACAGTATTATCTATCCCTCCACAGAACACGCTACCCACCTTGGCAAAGGGATAAATATCGCAGAATAACAGAATCACAGAATGGGGGGTGGCAAGGGACCTCTAGAGCTCATCCAGTCCAACTCCCTGCTAAAGCAGATCCACCTAGATCAGGTCACACAGGAACATGTCCAGGTGGGTTTGGAAACCTCCAGAGCAGGAGACTCCACACCCTCCCTTGGCAGCCTGCGATAGTGCTCCCTCGCCTGAACAGAGAAATATATATAAATATATATAAATGTAAACATATTTAAGTATCTTTGAAAGATAGGCTGAGAAGTAGAGAGCCAAACTAATGCCTCCTCTGAGAGAAAGGCTGCTATTTACTGTGTTTGACCTGGGGCACATGCTTTGGCAGTGACACCCCAAACCACGTGTTACCCCCAGCAGGCAGTAGTAAGGGGACAGGCAGAAGCCAGCACTACTGAGGCGATTTTGTGGTGACAGGCAAGGCAGAATTGTATCTGGAAAATAAGGACAAAAATCCATAGACATCTCTAAAAGTTTTACAAATCCTGCTGCTCTTGAGGCAGCTTGCTTTCTGGCAGTCACCCAAGAGCACTCACCTGGGCAGCACGGCCATTGCTTGGGAATTTCCATACCTCTAGCAGTCTTCTGCTGCAGGTCTCACCAGTCCAGCCTGCTCCTCACAGCACGTGTGCAGGCTCCAGGCCCACCCATGGAGTTTGTTTCTTGCACCAAACCCAGCTTGGTAAGTGGTTTCCTCTTTTTATCCGAGCAAACTCTTTGCCAGAGGCCAGTCGCTGCCTCTTTGCAGACATCTGTAATTATTTTTTGTTCTTTTATGAGCTCCTGGGACAAACAGACACTCCACTGACAGCTTCCAGATTTAACTATCTCTGTCGTGCTTTGGGCTTGACAGGGATTGCTTTTCCCCTTGGCAGGGGCTGGCAGGTTGAGGTTCACCACTGCCTTTCTGAAAGGAGGCTTGCCCCACATCCCAACACCTTCTCTTCTTACAGGGTTGAGATGCTGCTGCTACGGACATCTACGGAGCTGCAAGGACCCCCCCAGGGTGGCAGCAGCAGGGAAGGCTGTGGCCAGACCAAGGCTGTCTGCATCCACAGCAGATTACTTTGAAAGAAAAGGAGTTGTGAGGAAGAGCGATGAAGCATGGGAGGGTGGGCAGCCGAAGGGGGTAGAAGTGGAACTGGGGGTCTGTGTTGGCTAAAGACTCCACCTGGCACCTGAAACATGGGCATATGACCCTTGATGGCATTGACCTGGGGCACAGAGGTGCAGGCTTGAGGAGGCCTTGCATTGAGCACACTTCCCAACTCCCAAGGGGCTGCCCCTTCCCCAGGCAAGGTACTCCATCTATACACATTCATGTGAGCTTCCTTGCCCCCTCCCCTCCTCCACAGAGCAGTAGTGCTGGGATCCCCAAGCAAACAGTGCAGTCCAGTGGAGTCACACAATAGAATCATTATGGTTGGAAAAGACCTTTAAGACCATCGAGTCTAACCACTGCCCTCACACTGCCAAGCCCATCACTAAATCATGTCCCTCAGCACCTCATCTATGTGTCTGTTAAATATCTCCAGGGACGGGGACTCCACCACCTCCCTGGGCAGCCTGTGCCAGTGTCTGACAACCCTCTTGGTGAAAAAGTTCTTCTTAATCTCCAATCCAAACCTCCCCTGGAGCAACTTGAGCCCATTTCCTCTTGTCCTGTCATTTATTACTGAGGACAAGAGACGGACCCTCACCTCACTACAACTCCCTTTCAGGTAGTTGTAGAAAGTGATCAAGGAAGAAACCGCCTGTACCTCCCACCTGAGGCAAAAAGATTTCTACAAACCAATTCTCCCCAAATCAGTGCCAAAAAGCTAATGAGCTTTGCTTCCCCATCCTCCCCACCCGAGACAGCTCCCCCTTCTCGAGGTGCTGACGTGGCAGCAGGGCTCACCACAGCTCTACTCCTCCGCACGTGGCTTTCCCTTGTGAGGTGCTGTTTGCCAGAAATCTACGTGCTAGGCAGCGAGAAAACGTGAGGAAAGCTCTTGGGATTACCAGAAGTTGTGCTGCCCTGGGCAGGAATGACACCTAGACCTGCCTTTGAGTGCTCCCCTACTTAGAAACCCTGCAGGAGCCTGGGCAGAACCGGCTTTGGAAGCTCTCCGCACAAGCCTTGGCAGGAGGCAGAGCCCAGGATGTGCCGAGAGCAGCTACAGCCCCAGGCGTTCCAAGCAGGATGGGGCAATCCGAGGACAGCAATTGCTGGGCCTCTGCCGTGGGAGCCCGTTGGGTACGACAGCACGGAGCACACCTGCTTCTCTGGCTGCTTCCTCTTCAAGGCAGAGAGGCCGGGCCGTCCCCTTCCTTCCACAGGCTCACTCGCCGCTCCTGACAGCAACACAGCCCACGGCAGCAACACTGATCCTGCAGCATCATGGCCCAAGAGGCCCGAGCGCAATGGATGGGTACGGGAGGGAGCTGAGCCTGGCTGAAAGACACCCACCATTTCCCTGAGAGGCCCTGGCAGTCTGGCTGCTGCCGGGCCCCAAAGCCATGGCGTGAGTGGTCTCAAACAGAAGAAGATCCAGTCTGCCAAGAGCTTCTTTTGAAACTTCTCCTTCTGAGAAGTTCCTCCCCACCACCGCTCCTGGGGCCGGCATCCAGCTGCGTTGCAGCTATCCTCCAGCCATTCAGCTGAGGAAAACTGAGGCCATCTCCCTCTCGTGGAAGCAGGATTTTCCCTCTCTGCCTGTGAGCTCTGCTGGGGTACAGACAGGGGAGTGTGCCTTGGTATTTAATGAGGGAAACTATGCAGCTCCTCACCCTTCCCCACCATCTGCCTGGAGGGCCCCAGCATGAATGAGAGCCCACAGCTGAGGCAGACAGAGGAAATCCACAGAGAGCAAGGGAAATATACCACAGAGCACCTCCAGCGCTGAGTATTTTTTCTGGTTCTAAGCAAGCCAAATCTACTCTGGCATCTGGGTTTAGAGATTTCTATCCCAGCCCTGAGTAAATGTCATTTTTGAGTGAATTGATTCAGCTGGTAACAAATAACAGTATTTCCTGGGACTCTTTGCTATGTCTGTGCTCTCAGGAGAACGTAGATGTTTTCTGGGGTGCTGCCATTCCATAAGTTAAGCCACAGAGAGGAGCAGCCCTGAAAGGGGAAGGCACAGGAGCTGCCAGACAGTGGGGAAGGAGACAGCCAGAGCTGTCATTCCTCTGATCCTTGCTCTCCTCTTTGCTGCACATGGATCTCCTCTCAGGATAGACCACCCCTGCCTTAGGGGCACCAGGATCTGCTGCTTCTGCAAAGTGAGAGGTGCCAATCCAGCTGCAGAGGGAATAGATGGGACCCATTCTCCCTCCCATCCCTGGGAAAAAGGGTGAAGTGGGATGAGATGTGGTGCAGAGCAGTGCCCGTGGCTTTCCAGGAAGCCCCAGGAGGTGACTCTCCACAGGACCTCATCCCAGAGCCACCCCACAGACACCCATCAAGCCTGCTCAGCACTCTCCTCTGCCCCACACCAAATGGCTCCTGCAGCCTTTCCTCCTCAACTTCCCTCCCACCAGTCACTGCCATTCAGCTCTCTTTTACCCTTTATTTAGCACATTGCTTTCTGCTTAATGTTTTTTTCCCCTGCAAGTGCTCCCTCTTCCCTGCCCTTCACCCCAGACAGTGCTGAGGACACCACTCAGCTCATAGCTCCTCCAGGGCAGGAACGCTCTGCTGCTCCCTGTTCACAGGACACAATGCAACATGGCCCTGCTCTTGCTTGCAAAGGCTGCAGCGAACACGCCTGATGACAGCATTTGCATTACCTGCTGTCACTGCCCAGAAATGTTTCCCCATAGTGTGAGCTGACAGACTCAGCCACAGAATGCCTCAGGAATCCCATCTGCAGCTTGAACGCTTGGCAAGGCAAACTCCCTCTGCCAGGCTGCTGTGTCATGGCATTAAGGGTCCCCAGTGTGCAGCCTTCTTCTCACCTCTCAGGGGTCTCTACCCTTGCTCCTCTCAATCCTCCATCGCACCTGGATCCTTCCAGGCTGACCTGGGGCTCAAAGTCTGCTGAAGTTCCTAGGAGGATGTGAATACTGAAGTCACTGCTCCTTTCCCTGCCTCTCCAGAACACAAGTTTATTTTCTCCAGCGAAGAAACACCAGTGGGGAAGGGTTTACAGCTGCGAGCTCAAACCTGCAAGGATAAACACGGTCAGTTTTCTTCTTCCCCTTTGTCTGCCTCGCAGTTTGACACTTTTGATTCCCACTGACCAGGAAAAGCTACCCTCAGTCTTGTCAGCATGGCCTCAATAATCTGTGGAGGATGAAACTGATGTCTCTCACATTGTGCATACTGAACAGATGCACCTTCGAAGTGCACCTCATTCCCTCTGTGCTATACCTTGTACTCGGACCTCTCCTTCTCTGACCAGGAGGACAAGAGTTGTGTTTGTATCCAGGCACACTGGGGAGATGAGTAAGCCTTCTCTCC
Source organism: Urocolius indicus (assembly GCA_013401255.1). Classification (NCBI taxonomy): domain Eukaryota; kingdom Metazoa; phylum Chordata; class Aves; order Coliiformes; family Coliidae; genus Urocolius; species Urocolius indicus. The sequence continues at coordinate 853 of WBNH01000272.1, read as the reverse complement.
TCACATCATGCTGGGGATCACCTTCTGGTCACTCCCAAGTGTTCAAATAGCAGTAGCAGGGTGTCTCCCTGGGGCTTCTTTGCTGCATCTCCAGATTTGGCTTCATCAGGAATCACAAATTAATTTGCATCATGATTGATATGAAAAATAAGCCAGTTTTACTAATGAATGTCTTCCCATTGCCCTCTTCCCCCAGGCGTGACCCTCACCACACACCATCCTTTCCAGGGGGAAACTGCACAGAGGCTGCTCATGGTCCAGAGCTGCACACAACTCAGCAAGGGGGGCAAAGAGCATCTTCCCCATCAGCAAAAAGAAATGGCTGCCCCTGTTGAACGGAGCAGCCTACATAGTGGAACAGCCTCTAGATGAAGGTGACTACAAGACCCGGTTGCTGTGGGTTTCAAAGCACGGGTTACCCAAACAGCTGGAATGACGTGTTAATCCTGAGCCTGTTGTTCCTTGGTGCTTGAGGGAAAGAAAACAAAAAGGTTAAAACAATCTTAACCACAGCTGAAGTTCACCAGAACTGGATGTCTGGGGAAGAACTGCAGGATCAGCAAGCACCTAGCTAACGTTGCATTCGGCAAGAGGAACGGCAGATTATCCTGAAAGATGGGAGAAAGTGAAAACGATGACGCAGGGGGGCCTGAAGTGCTCCCTTTGCTTCCCTCCCCACTGCAGGGAAACCCCGATCCGAGCTAAAAAAGCCTCTGTGGGCTGTTTGAAAAACGCAGACACACGCTGGCTCAGGAGAGGGGTTTAAAGTGCACACTTTTATTTTCTATTACAAAGGCTAAAAGAAGCAAGTTTGGTTTGTCGTTTGTTTCTTTTTCTTTTTATTATTATTATT
>WBNH01000271.1:7509-77484 GCA_013401255.1 Urocolius indicus | reverse complement strand
CCTACCATTTTATGGTTCTATGACTTAAATCGATTTACATGGGTCTACCTATCTGGATGAAGATCTCGTGATCTTCTGGATGAAATTTTGTTTTTTGGAAGAGATTGAGAATTCTTCCAACAACTTCTTGAGACTCAGAAATCTATGTTTCTTTTCTATTAAAAAAATATGGTAAAGAGTTCTTGGTTATAATAAAAATAACTATTCTTCTTGGAAATGCATTTTTCCTGCTCTGTGTTGCATGAAGTCTTAGTTGCTTTCTTCCTCATACCTACCTTTACTTACCATTAAGCTGCAAGAGAAAAACAATTCTATGTTGATCTCATTCATTTCCTTATCGATCTGATTAATTTTTTAAAGTATCTCTGCTTTGAGGCAATACATGTCTTTGTATATGTATGTCAGAGAAAATATTTTGAAGATGTGATCTGAATCTTACACAGCAAATTGAAAATTGATCTGTCTGTTATCTGACACATTTTACATGAAGTAAATCAGTTAGAGCCAAACCATAATCCATTCTAAATGCAGCAGCTCAGATAATACACGATCAAATCAATAAGAACAAGACAAAAATGGAAGTCAGGTTGAAAGGCTCAGGAAAAAAAATAGAGAATGTTCATGTTAAAAAGAAGAATGAAAGGAACAATCTTTACCATACGTTTCAGTAAAGCTCTGGATATCAATGAAAAAAAAAAGTTAATAGAATGAGTGGTTCAGGGTTTTTTTTAAGTTATTTGGGCCAAGTGTTTTCTAAGGTATATCTGAACTTCAGACTTAATGCCCCTCCCCAAACCAGAAAATCACTCAGCAACTGCAAGGCAACAGGAAACAGAGTGAAACTATATGGACAATGGATTAGGATCAAGTAGGTTTAGATTCACAGCTCTCAACCCTGGCTTTAAATCGTTTACCCATGCATTATGCTAGTCTTGAAGATAAGTCGTCAGCAGCAGGTGTCACACTATATTTTGGCTTCCTGCCCTTCTACTGCCAATTTTTATGTAATCTTATAGATAGAGTTGAGCCCGGAAGGCACAAAAAGATTGATTCATACTTGATAAAGCAGCGATAGAGTTTAGGTACAAAATCAAAGTTAAGATACTTCTGGGAAAGGACTTTTCAAGTGATTTGAGAAGATTGAGGCTTAGGTTCATCTGGGTTACCAGCAGAGATAGAAAACACTAAATTATCTTAATTCCTGCAGCCTGTACCCAGTATGTCAGACAAAAGAATCTTGAAGCTTGTACACATTTTGTGCCTTCTGCTTCCCTTACTGAAAAGTGGAAATAAATCTGACTCATATCCTAGCTTTTTAATTTTCCTGCCCTTAGAGTGGCCTTTGGATTTGTTCAAGAGCAAAACTACTTAAGAGGATTCTATGAGAAAAAGGAAGTTTTTCCAAGAGAAAACTAGCAACACCTCATCAAAAAGCTATTCAATATGACAGTGAAAGTAATAGAAGTATAACAATATTGGTCTTTCTGAATGAAAATTATGTTATATATTTTCTATACATATATTGTATTATATATTATGTTAAGAATTATATGTATAAAAATTATATATAAAATTTCAAAATATTTCTAAAAGATTAAACATTTTCCAATATACCAAAAGTCTAAACCAATTAATATGTTCTATTTATATAAAAAATACAAAAAAATCACCACCTAAACCAGGTTCTTGTTTGACATAAACTGAAAAAAAAAACCTATTAATTGCAATGAAGCAAACAATTTTTAAGTGGTGACTAAGCTGATATCCTGACCATGACATTTTAATAGTTCTGAGAACAAGGTCTTTTTTTCTGCATTTGGCCTTGACTGATCACACTTTCAAACTCTTGGTAGCTTGCCTCCATTTTAATGGAAGCATTAACATGTCTTAGTGTTCATAACAAGCTCTGCATTTTCTGACACAGGACTGAGAGATCATTTGTAGATGAGTAAGATGAGGCTCCCTGATAGCAGCAATTGTCCTGAAACCGGGACAAATATTTTAAAATGAGCAAACTCAATTATGAGGTGATGAGCATGTTGACTTTACAGTTTCAGATGTGCAGAAAGAAGAGGTTTATACCAAGGTTTATATGATATCTGACAGCGAATTTCTTTTATAAATGTGAAAGGTACATGGATCCTAAAAGGGTTTTATTAACACTAACCTTCAATGTCTGCTGATGGAATAATAGGAAAAAGCAGTATTATGTACTCCATAGACATGTTAAAGAAGATATAGTTGACAGAGGAGGTACAACTTGCAAGTTAAAGCAATTTGCAGTTCTCAAGGACACATTAAATCAAGGTCATTAGATCTAAGAATATTCCTTAATCATCCATTAACTTTCACATTATTCTTCTTCACTATAATAAGAAAGTACTGAGCTGACTAATTGTGCATGCAAGGTGTGCAATAGTATTAAAAAATATTCCAAACACTTTCTAGAGGCATAATTTAAAGAAGTAAAAATTCCCACATAAAAAAAGGAATAAATTGTAGTCTGAGATAACTGCAGCACAAAGAACTTGGCTGAATGTGGAAAACATGGAGATAAACCACAAATTAATGTTAACATGTATCTAACATTACTAATAAGCCCCACATTTTGGGAGTGGGGGATGGAGTGACTATTCTTTCAGACCAAGTGTTCTTTTAATTCTACAAACAGGAAAACCCGAAAGATGTCCCTTCTCCCCAGTAATGAATGATGAAACACGGGGAAATGGCCTCAAGTTGCGTCAGGGGAGGTTTAGATTGGACACTAGGAAGAACATTTTCACTGAGAGGGTTGTTAAGCATTGCCTGCCCAGGGAAGAGGTGGAATCACCATCACTGGAGATCTTTAAAAGATAGCTAGATGAGTTACTGGGGGATATCATTTAGTGGTGAGATTGGCAGTGTGAGGTAGGTTAGTGGTTGGACTTGATGATCTTAAAGATCATTTCCAATCATAATGATTCTGATTCTATGATTCTGTGTAAGAAACAAAAATAACACAGCAAATCATTTAATATATGATTGTAATAAGTAAAATTAGAAAATCACTAATATTACATCACATATTTTCTGGATTATAGGGCAATTGTCCTTGACATTTATTTGTCATGTAACTTCGTGCCATTTTCTATTAAGCTGTCATTTTTGAGCCAAATTCATTACTGAGAATGTTGAAGATCTTTGCTGGACTAGTTCTTGAGGAACTCTGCTACTAATTTTCCTTTAATCCGATAGTCTCTTTTTTAATGCATTGTTAGTGATTTTTCTTTATCTCTTCATGCCTTTTACAAAGTTGCATGTGCCACACCCAAACAAATAATTTCTCTCAGAGAAACAGGTTACTTGGTCTTTTGAAGTCCTGAAAAACTTACAGTATTTTTTTTTCTGCAAATCCTACCATTTTAACAAACAAAACTGTATTATTAGTCTAGATGATATACTGTCACTAATCCATTGTTGTATATATTTTCATTTATCTGCAAACATTTAATCAGATTTTCCTTTAAAATATTATTTTAAATCTTTAAGTTTGTTGGTGAAAAATGGGTTAGTTTTATAGTTGCGTGGATCTCTTTTTCTCCTCGTTTTTTCTAAATATTTTTAAGTGGTGTAAAAATTATTGCAGCATAAAAAGGAAAATATTCACAAACTTTCAGGTTGGATTACTTTAGAGACCGTAGTTACTTAGTATCTAACTGGAGTATATTAAGTACTTGAAGTTTTAATTTCACTTTGGCTTGAGTAGTTTAACAACTGTTATCACATGTTTACCCCCATACCCAACCTCCTTTCCTAAAACAAAGTATTTGACCAATATTAGTTACATCTAGATTATCTTTAGTCCTGATCCCATATTCATCATATCAACTTCTCCTTTCTTTTTTCTTTTAAATTTTATGTATGAAGAAACTTTGAGATTTAATTTTCACAAATATTCTAGTGTAGAATTAACATTTCTGAACTCTTTTTCATGTTTCTTAATACTGACATATTTTTTCAATTTAAAAAAAACACACTTTATCTCCCACAGACTTTGCAATATGTTTTTTATTTCTCAAGGGGTTCATAGACTCTTCTTTTTGTAGCCTTCTGTGCTTTGTATGGTATACATGTATCTTTCACACACAAAAAAAGTCAGAAAGTAGGTTTCCACCTGGACTTTTAAGATTTTAGTAACTGTTCCATAATATTTCTAAGTTTGAAACACAAATTCTTAATTTTAGAATAAATTTTTGCTTATAGTTCTAAGTCAAACCAATCTTGGGTGCAAATTGTTATGTATATTTACTTTGTATCTGTTTTTTCGATGCCATCTACGTCCTTTCCCCATTCACCTGGGTCCTAGGGTCAGTAGGTTATACTGGAGTCTTAAAAACATAGTGCTACCATACAGAGCAAAAGAAAAATACAGCCACCAGCCAACTAGGAAACTAGCTGTCAAAACTAAACCACCTAAAGTATATCTATAAGCAGGTGAAGATTAGCTCAAAAGGATCAAACTCAGCCAAGTACTGAGTTCTTGCAAACCCAGTATTTAGACTGCGGCACGTTACTAACTAGTTATGGAAACACTGCTCTGCCAGGCTATGAGGTTACATTGTGTTTATGATAGCTACTATAATTAACTACAATTAAAAAAAACCAAAACAAACTAGGACTCTTCACTTTCTTGTCTCGGGTTAAGTATTTAAAGGGTAAAGAAAGAATCTATGTCTTCTTGCTGATTTGCATTTCTCAAAGAGCTTGCCACTCACTTTCTGTGATTTTTTTTTTTCCCATCCCCTTAGGTATATTGCAAGAAGAAATGAATAAAAAATAGACAAAATTTTCTGGACTGTTGCAATGGTGGCATCCTGAATCCCCAAAATAAAATCTAATTAGAATACAAAACAATGTCTTAAATGAAGACTATGATTTGATTTGCATTTTCTTCTACAGGATTTGAAAAATGTAATTTGGAACTCTTCTTTCAAACTGAGATCTTAAGTTACTGTATTTTTATACAGACTACTTGGTTGCATGTGTATTAATATAATCAATTAATCATGTTTGAACATACCAAACTTAGTAAAACACTTTTGATAGAATTATGATCTATTTAAATAGAATCATCTAAATGTCATCAAATTTTTAACCCTCATTAATTTCTAATTTTCAGGTTTCAAATACTTTTTTCACAGTGTCATGATTTTAGAATTGTACTTGTCATCACATGCTTCCTATACAGGCACACAGTACAGAACAAACTATATCCTTGATCTCATATTGGGTAATATAGAATTAGCTGAAAAGAACTGAAGAAGTTTCTTCCCTCCTTCTAGTCTGATTTTCTGTTTGGTTGGGATAATATTTAGTGGGACATATCTGAATTTTTGCATATTTATTTGCAAGGTTTATTTTGCACACAAATATAGTTATAGTCAAATATTTCAACATAATGGACATTACAGGGAAACACAGATAGTTTTGCAGAAAGTATTAAGTAATAAAATGAGTTTTCCTCAAAACTGGAGTGTACATATAAACAAATATTTTAACATCTGCACATTTGTCCTTTAGGAGCTGAACTTTTCTTTAACAAAAACAGTGTACGGCGGGAAAGAAATGTGTGTAGAGAGACAAACTATGAATGGATAAGAAGCAATGTCTATGTAATTCATTCAAGTAAATATTTTATAATTATTTTTATAATATAATAATAATTATTATTTTATAATTACTCAATGTCTGATAAGAACCACATACTTCCCATGGTTCTCACAAGAATCTTGTTTTCTTTTTCAGTTGTTATAGATTTACTAGTAATTTATTACATACCTTTTTAATCTTTGAATTGGGGATTTTTTCAGAATTTGTGGTATAAAGTAATACATTAATGCTTTTACATTCAAAACTTTATTTATGGGCAAAGATGAAGCACATCTCATGTATAAGTAAAAGCAAAAATTTATTGTCAAAATAACTGAAATCCTTAATCATTATTAATTGAGATCTAAATTGTTACTGAAGAAAAATGTAGTTAAAATATGTAATTACTAGCCCTTTTCCTGGTTTTATGCTCAACCTTTCCATACTGTCCTAGATCCTAAGTTTCATGGCCAGTCACTGTGATGGCAAGAGTGTCAGCACCTGATATACCTCACTAGGAGGGATATGATGTTGATATTCTCTTCCTTGCTCTACGATCCACTTGGTGTCATTTTCTCATGGTCACTGGTACCCTTTTAGACCTTTGTTCCTTCTTCACTGATCTGCAGCTCCACTTACCATAATAATATTCTTTATTTGTTTTCACTTGAGAGAGATATATTTTTAGTATCTTTGCTACTCTTAAAATAACTTCTGTCCAGCTGCAGGTCAGCACTTCTCTGACTGCAGATGAGTTGTTTATATCTGTTGAGTCTGCAGTGCAAAGCTGATGTGCTGGTGCAGACTCTCCTTCCTGGGTTGTGTTGCTATGGTGGAATCAGCTAACAGTGTTCTTGTCCTGATTATCCATGTGGTGAACTGAGTCAGCTTGGCACTCTCCCATCTCGGCTACCAGTGCAGTGAATCAAGGCTACTTTATTGTCCTAGGTGTAAATACAGAGAGTTAGAATAATTAGGCTCTCTTTAATTGTATCTGGAATCCTGGTGCCTGGGAAATGTACCACTGACTCCAGCTGTCTGGGTGATAGCCCAGCCAGGTAACTTCTACCTGGCAAGAATTACGGCAAAAATGAAATATTATTGTCAAAAGTCAATCATCTCATGATCCTATAAATTATTGTCCTAAAATGAGGCCCTTTGAGCAATTTGGGCAGGCAACAGGCTGTGCCTCTGATTCTCCCCTCAGCTGGGATGCCTCTCAGGGTAAAAGAACTTGAAAACTTTCAGACTTCCAAGACAATTTGCTGGTAAAATGCTGAGAAAGAGTTAATTGTTGTTTGATGAAGAATGTTAACAATGAAGAATGGTGAGTGATTGACTACATTTGGGGTTTGTGCAGGTTCTGGGATTAAGGACTCAGGATCAAGAAAAGTGTGTCCAGCAGGACGAGGGAGGTCCTTCTCTTCATCTACTCTGCCTGGGTGTGGCCTCATCTGGAGTACTGTGTCCACTTCTGGGCTCTCTAGCTCAAGAGGCATAGGGAACTTCTAGGGATAGTCCAGTGTAGGGTCACCAAGATGATCAGGGGTCTGGAACATCTTCCTTATGAGGAAAGGCTATGGGACCTGAGGCTGTTCAGCCTAGAAAAGACTGAGGGGAGATCTCATTGACACAAATACTTAAAAGGTATATGTCACGAGAGTGCTGCACAACTTTTTGTGTTGTCTCCAGTGACAAGAGGTAATGTACAGAAATAGGAACCTTGTGCCTCAATGAGAGAGTCTCTCTTAGCCTTTCTGTCTGCAATCTCTCTACAAATCATTTCAAACCAACCTTAACTTGATTTCTCTTTCTTCCCTGTGGAAAGCAGTTGAGTGAACATTGCCATCAAACTCTGTTAAGTTCCCCTTTTACAAATTTATATCAAAATAACTTTTTCTAATATCTGTGATGACGTTTCTTTATGTGATCTAAATCTTGAATTGCTCATTTATGACAGCTGGGATCCCATCACTTGTCACCCCATGCTTGTACATCTCTGCACAACCTCCTACATCTGTGCTTCTCAAGGCCTCTGCTGTCCTACCAGTCCTATATTTTTCTACATTATCATTGTGTTAAGATCATAAATATCTTATTCTGCCTAAAGCAACTGCTAGATTCTGTTGAGAATATAAAATTTACTTGGTAACATAAAGAAGTGAACAATTCTAAAACAAATTAGCCATAGACACCTGGCCAACTAAAGAAACTACTGTCACAGCTAAACTCAATACAGGTCAAGAAAACTACAGATAGAGCAAGCCTGATAAACCACTACAAATCCTGAGACCTTCTCAACAGTGCCATAAAGCCTGTTACTAAAAATGAACATACGGTATTTGGGGTTATACTGTCCTATTGCCTTTCAGTAAAGTATTAATTAACGTTACTTAATATCTTGTTTTAACATCCTCAGAAAGCTGAACCCAATGATGAACATCTTCCTCTTCTACTCATTATGAAAGCATTTAAATCAACATAAAATTGTATTATATGTAGATCCTAGGATGCTGGCAGAAATCAAAGTATTAAATGATAATTCAAACCACTTTGACAGATGGCAACACTTCCTAGGCAACTTATTGGATATAAGTAAGAAAAAAAAGCATGAATTTGGCACCCAGTCCTATGTATCTACCTATTTAGCATATTATCTTTAACATTTTCCACTGTGTTTCCTGAATCTGATCTGTAGGTGCTCATTGAAACATATCTAGTACAATACACATCTGCAAAGTTCCCATGTGATTCCTGAGAGGGCCTGGTTCACTGGACATATGACTTTTCCTGACCTGTATCTGTGTTTCTTGGCTTTTAATCTGCACTCTCTCTCCAAATTGTTCCACTTCATGGATGAAAATGATATTGTGCACTTGCTGCAGATGGGCTGGGATGTATCCAGGTCCAGTGGTGAGTAGAGTGCTTTTCTATATTAAGAAAGGAAAATTTATGTTTCAGATTCCTGCTGAAGACTAGGTTGTTTGGGTTTTTTTTCCCAAAGCATTTGGAAATTCTGCCTCCAACCATACAAGTCCACAGAATTAAATATTGCATAGAAACTCTCATGTAAGCAAACCAACATTTGGATAAAAGCAATAGAAACAAAAGTATGAACAATAAACACCTCCCAGATGCAAAATACTCCCTCCTTTCCTCTTGCTGTACTTTGTTTATTGTCTATTTGGCATTTCAGGTTCAGTTTGGTTGTACTGGAATACAGCCCATCGTTCAAGGCTCCACAAGAGGACTTTACAAAATGTTATGGGAGTTAGGAGCATCTGGTTGCTTTGGCTGAAATTCCCTAACAAGCTTAGTTACTGTGGGAGCTAAAATAAAAGAGGAAGTTGAAGCAAAAGATAATGTTAATGAGAAAACTTTCTGGCTTTTACATAAGCAAAACAAATACAGCCAATTTTATACCTAAAATGCTAAAATGTCTCAACAGATAAGAAACAGTTGCTCTATATATCACCAAAGACAATGAGAAATGACAACAAAAATATGTTTTTTAAACTTAAGTACTTTTAACCATAATGGTTTACCAGTTTCCAAAATTTTAAGTGAAAAGCCTATCAATAAATAGCTGCAGTACTGGTAGGCATTGGTAGGTGACTCACAGAATTCACAGAATTACAAAATTGTAGGAATTGGAAGAAACCTCTAGTCCAACCACATGCTAAAGCAAATTAATCTAGATCAGGTTGCACAGGTGGATTTTAAAAATCTCCAGAGGAGGCTCCACAATCTCCCTGGGAAGCCTGTGCTGGGGCTCCCTCAGTCTCACACTGAAGCAGCATTACCTCATGTTCAGCTTCCTGTGTTCCAGCTTGTGCGTGTTACCGCTTGTCTGGGCACTGGGAACAACAGAAAAAAAAGACTCATCCACTTGACACCTGTTGTTTAGGTATTTACAATTTTTGATAAGGTCTCCCTCAGTCTTCTCCAGGCTAAACAGCCTTAGATTTCACAGTCTTTCCTCATAAGAGAGATGTTACAGTCCTCTAATCATGGTGGCCCTCTGATGGACTTTTTCCAGAAGTTCTGTATCATTCTTAAACTGAAGACGCCAAAACTGGACACAGTACTCCAGATGAGGCCTCACCAGGGCAGAGTAGAGAGGGAAGAGAATCTTCTTTGACCTGCTGGCCACACTCTTTATGTATCCAAGGATGCCATTGGCCTTCTTGGCCACGAGGACATTGCTTGCTCATGTTTAGTTTATTATCAAATATATAAGGGTGACAGAAACTTTCTACTATTGTAACACTAAGTAAAATGTGTCTCTGATGAGAGGAGTCCCTCCATTTCTTCTATCTTTTCATCTGTGTTCTAAAGTGCAGCCGTGTATATCTACAATAATGCAGGTTACTTCTGCGGTTTATAAATGTGGAATTAGTCTGCAAAGTAGACCTGAGAGACACTGTCATCTTTCTTAAAGGAGAAACAAAAGAAAATGATACTGCTATTGGTGTGAAGATACTGTCAGTTTACAAACCAAAATGAATTATAATCCCAACAAAACAGGCTAATCAGATTTTTATTCTAATTTTCTTGTAACAGAAATGGATTGTCATGAGAAGTTCTAGTAATTTTAAGAATAGGTTTGTTGGGAATTTTGACAAAATATTTAGAATATTTTTGCCTATGAGTATGTCTATGTGCCTTGACTTTGCTCAGTTGTAAAAAAAGTTACTTTTATTCCAGGAAACTGAATTGGTTTTGCTCATTATTTCAGAGATGTCCACCTCCCTGAAATATCTCATTGGTAGAAAATAAAGATAGGTAAAACAAAAGACAAAAATATAGCAATGTCACTTGAAATCAGATTTCAATTTTCCTTAGTCCTTTAGCCTTTCAGCAATAAGAGCAACAACATAAACCTGTGTCCAGAGGGATCAAAGACAGCAAAAGAGTTCAAATAAAAAGATTACTGCATCAAGTGTGCATCTGCCCATAGGTTTCACTGAAGTCCTCTACAGATTCTAATTTAAACCTTAAACCATGAATTTTAATATATCCCTTCCATAAGATCTTTTATTATTAATGGCGTCTTTAAATATTGATTCTATCTAATCTTTAAATCTCAATTCTTGATCTCAGACACTCTGTTATAACAATACATTCACTGCTCAGTTAAATGGTGTGATGTGTTTTAGTTATTCAATAAATTCTTCTTGAATGAGATGACTCACATGTAGTGAAAAGACTAATAACATTGCAGTTCTACACCTACGTGAACAATATGTATGTAGTATAGCCTGTATGAAGGTTAGTAATATGGCTATAACTCTGCCAGTCCTCACTGTATTTCATATGCATGAAGTCTTTAAAAACTATGTATCAAATTATGCACTGTCTTCAGCAGTCATAGTAGGCTCAGTCCTGAGAGGTTGCTGTGAAAGACCATGGCTGGTGATCTATGAAACAGTCTTCTCATTTCCTTGTTACATCCAACTCTGTCATCTGAGTTTTTTTAGATGCTCGTACATATAGCCTATACGTATATATAGCCAATCTGAGGTAACTCATGTCCATTTGAATAAATTGTTATATAGTATTCAGGAAACTCCTGCATTCACTGTACAGGAAAGACACATAAAGAGGTGTCATTTTAACTGTGAATTAGCATTGATTCAAACAAAAATAACAGAAGGTGATTCATTGCAGGCCTTGTATCAGAAATTACTTTTGTCTTTCCTGTATTGCTGGCACCTTAACGGTCAGTCTTTAAACATCTGTGGCTGAGAGTAAGCAGGACCCACTAAAGCCCAGACCACATGGGCACTGGTTTGCTGTGTACACAGGCAGTCACATCGTCTCTGTCTTCCTGAGAACCCTGGAGGCACCACTGAAACTTCTTGTCCAGATGCTGCCGACAGCATGAGTGAAGGCTGTGTGAATGGTTGCCAAATACATACCTGTGTATCTGGAAGCAGAAAAAGAAAGACAGAGGGGTCAAGTGCCGTAAGTCTTTAAAACACATAAGCCTGTTTAAAAGTTATGTAGGATGGTAGATTGTTTCTACCAGCATATAAGGGTCAAGAGTGAAAAGAATGCTCCAGAAACACTTCTTATCCTTTTGATAGTTATTTATATCATCCTTAGCACAGTGAAGGGGCTGCAAGCTTCTAAACATGACAAATGTACTTTGCTTGATGAACAATGTTTCTCCAGCTAGGGAAGCCAGCTTCAGGACTCAAAGCAGTGGTGAAAGAATTAGATTCACATGATCAGTTTTTATCATTATAGGGACTGATTTGTAAATAGTTGGAAAATTTGGTTTATGAGTGTTATTATTAGTGAAATTACACAAATAAAAATTATTACATTAGACCCTCAAGACCTTATCTAGACTAGCAATAAATTATTGGATTCATCTGTAACGTGTGTTTCTGCAGTCCAGATAAATTAATTGCAAGCCATGTTTTCTCTGGACCCCATTCCTGTGGAATGACTGTTAAAATATAGACTCAACAACTAGTAGAGAAAAAAGGTAGCCTAGGTTGCAGTGCAACAGGTATCCTTGCTGTCCGCAGCTTGTCCCACATATATCTACACAGTGTAAAACACAGAGTATTCTGAAATGTCCTCATCATATCCTTGGCAAGGTCCTCCAAGGACATCCCCGTGCTTTATTTACATCCATTGAATCACTATTACCCAACAAAGAAACTCTCATTCAACTGTTACATTCAGTAGGTAAACAGAACTTGTTACACCAGCAATTGAGACAAGGTGAATGCTGCAAGGCTGAAAGAAAACAAGGCAGAGTAGACACAAACACTCTGTATCATCAGAAGGGTAAGCTTTGTTTTCACATTCGGCTTTGAAAACAGCAATTTGCAGTAATCTAGCTAAAAACTTTCCCCTAGTTCAAACATAATGCACAATAAACAATTGCTTCCAAGGGAATTCAAGTTTGAAAAGTGAGAGGAGAAAGAGACTCTACATCATCTACTAATGACTATTGTTAAGGGTTTTACTTTACTCAGACAATTGGCTGATGGATGGCATTATATATCTCTTACAATTCTAAGGGGGATTGCAGCACAGGGCTATTTCTTAGAATAGCAGTTTATTGTGGAGAAAAGGTCCTGAAAATGGAGACAAAAGAGAGACTTTTAATCAGAGCACTAATGTGGGCTGTCTATGATGAAGCTCTTATCATTCCACCGCAAGCAGTGTATGGCACTCAAAGACAGATTCCGTACAATGCTAATAGAGGCTTTTAAATCATTATTTGCACTTTACACATACAGAGATATTTGATTGCTTCACAAAACATTAGTCAGAAGGGAAAATAACTGGGAAGATGAGTTACGACCTTTTTTGGGGTTTTGTTCTGGACACAGAAGCCTTTGGTTATTTCTTACTAAAAGTAAATCCAGTAGTTCAGGCCTGGTTAATTTAAGTTTTGTCTGCAAGAAGCCTTCTAATTAGTGACAGTTACATTAATCCAATGACACAGATATATCTCTATAATGGAAAATAATGACATGAAAGGAAAGTGACTGATTTGGTAGGTGGACTAGTCCCATAAGAGGCTTCGAATATCAAGAAAAAAATGATACAGATAAGTAGGGGGCAGCTAAAGGGAAGTATAAATGCCTATGGTGATACTCAAAGGTGAAGAAATACCTAACAGCTCTATCTGAAGCAGAAGGCTAAAAGGTTTTCACTGCTACCTTCTGAATTAGATTCATCACATTAAGAAAGAGACTATTGTAGCTTTAGTGCAGAGACAAAGGATTTATAGCTGTTAGAGCAAGATGCCAGAATATTGCTTGTTGCCACAACAGGTACTTCAACTGCAGTCTTCTGGTTGCTTTCGTATGAAAAAAATCCTTTATTGTCATAAAGCAATAAAAGCAATACAGAGCAGGATGACAATGAAAGGTGTGACTAGCCATTTAAGGTCCCTTTACTCTCCCCCCCTTCTCTTTTTTCCCAGGCTCAGGTACCGTAGCACAGAGGGGTAGGGGATGGGAGGTGCAGTCATTCCTGAACTGGGGGCTCTTGCTGCTTGTCTCACCTTCAGGGAGGACTCCTCACCATTCCCCTGCTCCAGTGCAAGGTCCCTCACACGTCAGGCAGCTTCTGCATGAGCCACCTCAATGTGCATCTGTCCCAAGGGCTGCAGCTTCTCTCTGCCTCCTCTGTCACAGGGTCCTTCCAGAGCTGAGGGCAATTGTCAGTCCTCCTCCATGGGTTGCCCAGGCACAGCTGCTCTCTTGCTGTGGGCTGCAGGTGCCTGGACACTGATACCAAACTAAACCATAACTCTCTCTCATCTTTCAAGTTTCCTTCTCATCACACTTTTCATTCCCATTTGTTGATTTATGATCTTTGCTGATGATCATCCAAAACCTACTGTTTCTCTTTTACTTCCATCATTTATTCTGTTTAGCACAATTTTCCCATTACACATTTACCTGTAGTGTTATGCTCTTGGATGTCTCTGCTGAGATGGCAGTTAGATTTCTCTCCTGCCCACCAGAAAGCAGATAGCATTCCTCCTGTCTTTCTCCTCTCCCTACCATGCTGATGCCAGCAGCCTCACCTCACTTCCCTGCCCATCTCAGCTCAACACCACCTTCATCCCTCCACCACTGCAACTCTTTTCCCTTCACCTTGAGGATTTTGTTTTTGTTTTTTCCCCCCTGTATTCTTAATACTTCAATCTCCAATTCCCTTAGTCCTTCTTTTCTTGTTTGCTCTAATTCTGAGTTTTTATTTTGCAAGAGTTTGCATCTTATCAGGTAACTACACTGACTTCTTTTAATTACATATATTCTTCACTTTTAGTCAAATGTTCTTTTCTTGGCAGTTTTGCCTCTTTTTCCCATGGTTATCACATTCCAAATCCCACTGTATTTTTCTTAGTTCAGTTTTCATTTCCCTCATCTGTATTAACAGCCCCAAAATAGGTTGAATTCCCTTCAAGCATTCTTATCTGTCTTACACTCAGATTTTAACCTTGCTCTAAAAATGATTTGAGACTGCAGAGTTTTTTTGTAAACAACTCTACTAGGTATCTCACTGGGTATGCTGGACTACTAGATTGGAAGAGCAGGTCTTTTATTTTGTCCTAGTGTGTAATGCAGTATTTCTCTATACAGGTGCATTCTATTAATCAAAGTTAATATGTAACAATAAAAAAAAATATACTGAGACAATACATGTAAAATTTCTGTTAGTGATTGTTTTGTCATAGAGAACGAACAGTGTGTGAATACAAGGAGATATAATGGGATATAATGAAATATAATATAACCTTTCCTGGTTGATAGTAAACTGAATGTGAGCCAGTAATATGCCCTTGTAGCCATGAAGGCAAGTGGCATTCTGGGATGCATCAAGAGCGTGGCCAACAGGCTAAGGGAGATTCTCCTCCCTCTCTACTCTGCCCTGGTGAGGCATCATCCTGCTTCTGGGCTCCTCAGCTCAAAGGGGAGAGAGTCCAGCGCAGGGCAACCAAGATGATCAGGAGACTGGGGCATCTTCCTTATGAGGAAAGGCTGCAGGAACAGGGGCTGTTTAGTCTAGAGAAGAGAAGACTGAGGGAGGATCTCACTAATCTTTACAAGTATATAAATGGTGGATGTCAGGAGGCTGGGACATCCCTTTTTACTATGGCATCTAGCAACAGGACAAGGGGTAATGGGATGAAGCTGGAACACAAAAAGTTCCATTTAAATATAAGAAAAAACTACTTCACTGTGAGGGTGAGGGAGTCCTGGCACAGGCTGCCCAGGGATGTTGTGGAGTCTCCTTCCTTGGAGGTCTTCAAGACCCTCCTGGATGTGTTCCTATGCAACCTGATCTGGGTGGACCTGCTTCTGCAGGGGCATTGGACTAGATGATCTCTAAAGGTCCCTTCCAACCCCTACCATTCTATGATTCTAATGTACCATTTGATCACTTCAAACTTTGATTAAATTAAGGGGAAAAAAAGATAATGATGTGAAAGGATGTATTTCTGATGGTGATGAGGGTAAAACTAGAAAGTAATGGGATAAAATTAAGTCAAAGTGGCCTACTAAAGACACGCTTCATTGTGCTGTTTGCAAGTAAACATTGCAAGCTTGCATTCAACAAATAAGGTTTGCTTTGCACTAGAACAGGGGATTACTTAACACAATGAGTGATTGCTATGTACTGCAGAAATCTCCACTATGTTCTATCATAAAAGATAATCTCTGCAAATGTACCCTACATAATAGCAACTACATCACCAATGTGGGCTAAGGGTAGTAATTCCAAAAACAACTTTCTTCCTGTATGTAGAATTACTAACCAAAAACTATGGACAAGGTTTTTAAAAAAAAAAAATCCCTTATTTGTGTGAACACTAGGTAAAAAACAGGAGATACCTGACTTGAATTGTTTAAACCAACATGGGATAGAGTCATGGTAAACACTGCCAGGGAAAAAGGAATGATTAAAAATGTGCGCTTATGTCTATTTGTATGTCTGTCTGTAGGTATGCATGCATGGATGTGACTATAAATGCCCTATTACATGTATTTTCTTTCATATATATATATATAACACTTCCCATTTATAATTCCTATGTGATTTCAAAAACTCTTCAAAACATATAAATTCCCAGGTTGTTTGGACTATTTTTTTTTTAAATGAAACTGTTGGATGTAATATGTTTTAACCTAATCCAACTGACAGACATTGCATTCTGTCCTTTAACATAGTATGGATTTTTATTATTATCTATTACAAAATAACAGAAGAAATAAATATATGACAACAGCCTCAGAATCACTGAAGAAAATGAATTGGTTAAAAGTTCTGTAAAGAAATGAAAGAAATTATTATTCCAAATGTGTTGCTTCCTGTTATTTATTCACATTTTTACCATCCAGATCTTAAAATGCATTTTCTTTCTTTTTTTTTTTTTTTTTTTTGGTTGTGTTGGTGGAAGAGGTGGTGTGTGTTTGTTTCTTTGGAATATTTTTAATTACCACTTATCACTGCAACAGTGGCTTGTGCATTAGGCATTTACTACACTTTAAATGCCACCCACATATTCTTGAACTTCTAAGTAGATGAGCCTGATGATTCTGCCACTGGAAATGTTTAGCCTCATTAAAAAAAAAAAAAAAATAAAAAATCAATTAATTGAGCCTTGTACTTAAAGGGAACATCTGTCAGATCTCTTGACTTGGAAAACTTGGATTGCAAAATGCCTTCCAGCTTTATCTTTGGCACCTTGACTGGACATTTATTCTATCATATCTTACTAATAATCAACTCAACTTATACTTAATGAGTATAAATAGCAGAATTCATACTTTTCTCATTTCTGGCAGCATGGAGGACAGCTACCGCATCAATTTTACTGAGAAACAGACAGACAAAAAGTCTTCAGTTTTGGGGATCTCTTTAAAAATCTCATACAGTGCTTGAAGGCCTTTCTTACAAATTTAACATTAGTGTCTCTTTTCTTCTTTGAAAAACGCTTAGACTACATACAAGCTATCATAAACTATCTCTTCTTCCTCCACACTGCTACTTTGCAATATTCTGATACCTTTCCATCTGATTGTATTGTGGTCATACATCTTATGTGGCACAATCTTTTATTTACTGTCATTACTTAGTTTTTCCATTACACTTTTCTAGATCTTCTAAGATGCCGTTTAAAATAGTCTTAAATCATCCCACAAACTCTTAGTCAAAGGAGACAGCAAAGACCTGTCTTAATCTGAAATTTTTATTAGACTGCCTAGATGTTGTGCTTTCACCCACTCCCACTGTTCAGCAGTTTCCCAGACTCGATAGGGTAGTTAGTAATCAGCTTTTCTTTTCATTCACTTTCATTTACAGTAATTATTACAGGCATCAACCCATGTTGATTATCTCCTCCCTAACATTTAATTTACAGAATAAAATGAGACCAACAAAAAGCAAAGGAAACACAAACTTTGTATGTTTGCACTCTCCTCTTGCTTTCACATGACCTTTTGTATTTTCAGAGTTTGTTCCTTGATTGTCTTTCTATTCATGTACTGTACAGTGAGAATATAATACTAGTACCTAACTGTGAATTCTGAGCATACCTGCCTATTCTATGGGCCTCAGAAACACATTCTTCTAGCTAGACTTTCCTGAGCTTTTTTTGAAGAGAGAGAACAGGAGGTACTAGATTTTTTCTTACAGTATTTATTATTTTATCTATACACTAGGTTATCTACTAGGTTATTTTCCTTTCTAATAAAAATAAGACCAATATGTTAATAACTGGCAATAGGATTTGTATTGGCCACTGGGATGCTTTCCATCCTACCTTTCTATCTCAAGTTTCTCCAAGCTGGGAAATCACAGCAACAGTACATTATTTTATTATACTCTTATCTTTACTAATTGTGCCATAGCAGGTAGCATTATGCTTCTATGCATCAAGAATTATGGAATCAAGTATACACACATATCAAGCAAAAATAATGCCCTTTCTCACTAGTCAGGTAAAAGACTGCACATTCAATATGGCAAGGCTACTAGAAACTTAAAGGGATATATGGTCTTCCATACATTCCTGTAGGCATGATGACAACACAAAATTGTTACCTGTTGGTTGTGATTCAAGTTAAATGACCCAGTATCTAACATTCAGCAAAGTTAAGGGTAGTTGTACTTTACATATTGACGTTCCCTGCTGAATGCTCATCTAAGAGCAGGCATGTTAGCTAATAAGGTATAACTTCTCTGTGTGACTAATTTAAATAAGCTAGTTAAGGACAACAGCAAAAGGTTTCGCTGTTAACTGTTTTGTCTTTGTAGTACATCTCTTTTAATCTTGTGGAAGGAAACACTAAAATGCAAACAAATAAACAAAACAGAACCAATAATTCTGAAGTTGGGCTGCAGCTTGCTGTGTTAACAGTTTCATGAAAAAGAGTGTTATGTTATCTCTTCTCCCTTTGCAAAGTGGTATGAAAAATCCTTTTACGTAGCATACCTATTAAGATTTCAGTCTTACTGAACTGTAACAGAGCTTAATAGAGCCACAGTACTTTGTCATGTTTTCCTGATATAAGCCTAGCTGGCAACAAAGCACTAGGCAGCCATTTGCTCTCTTCTCCACACCAGTGACATAAGGAAGAGAAAATGCAATTAAAGGCTTTTAGGTCAGACTAAGCATAAGGAGAATCACTCACCAATTATGGTGATGGGCAAACCAGATTTGATTTGGGGAAAAATGAAATCAATATATTACCAATCAAATCAGAGTAGGATAATGAGAAAATAAAACCAATCTTAAAAACACCTTCATAGAATCATTACAGTTGGAAAAGATCTTTAAGATCAAGTCCAACCACTAACCTCACACTGTCAAGCTCATCACTAAATTAAAACATGTCCCTCAACAAACAGCTCATCTACACATCTTTCAAATACCTCTAGGGATGGTGACATCACCACTTCCCTAGGCAGCCCATTCCAATGCTTAATAACTTTCTCAGTGAAAACATTCTTCCTAAGGTTCAGTCTAAACTACCCTTGGCACAACTTGAACCCATTTCCTCATGTCCTATCATTCATTAGTGGAGAGAAGAGATCAACCCCTACCTCACTAAAGCTCACTTTCAAGTAGTTGTAGAGTGATGTCCTCTCAGCCTCCTCTTTTCTAGGCTTAACATCTCCAGCTCCCTCAGCTGGTCCTCATAAGGCTTATTCTCCACACCTTTCACCAATGTTGTTACCTCTCTTGCCATTCCAATGGCAAGATTTCTCTACTTCTTCTTGATCAGCAGCACGGGGGGGGCTGTTCATCACACATTGTCTCTGCTGTTCCTTTCTCCTCAAAGTGAGGACTCCTGATATTCTTCTGCTCCAGTGTAAGGCCCTTGCCCTGGAAGACACAAATTTCTCCAACATGAGTCCTTCCCTTGGGCTACAGTTCTTCATTAACTGCTCCAGCATAGGTCCCTTCCACAGGCTGTAGTGCTTTCAGGAATACACTGCTCCAGCATGGGTTTCCTAAAGAGTCATGGCCTGCTTTTGTTGCTGTCACCTGCTCTGGCATGTCTGCAGATGGGCTTCCATGGGCTGCAGGTGGATCTGTGCCCCATCATCCACCTTCATGACTGCTGGGGGACAATTTGCTTCACCATGGACGGCAGGGGAATTTGCTCTGGTACATCTCACCTCCTTCTTCACTGGTCTCATTGTCTGCTCCCTTGTATCTCTCACATCCTTCCCTCTGTTACAAACTCTCCCACAGTTCATTTCTTTCTCTCCCTTCTTAAATATGTTATTGCAGAGACACTCATCCACCACTGATTGGCTCAGCCTTAGCCAGCAGTAGGTCTGACTTGGACCAGGGGAAGCTTCTAGCAGCTTCTCACTGGAGCCACCTCTGTAGCCTCTCTTCCACTCCCAAAATTCCACCACACAAACCCTGTACATGTCTGGACAGAAACCACTGGTTATCCCCAAAGAGCAAGAGGGAGAACTGGTTTCTGGGGTTGGGGTTTTTTTTTGGTGGGTTTTTGTTTTTGTTTTTGGTTTGGTTTTTTTTTGGCTTTTTTATAAGAGAGCTGAGATTGTTTAGCCTGGAGAAAAGAGAGCTCCAGGGAAAGGTGGAGACAATTCAATACATAAAAGGAGCTTATAAGAAAGATGGGGACAGATTTTCTAACTATAGTGATAGGAGAAGAGCTAATACTTTAAAAACAAGAAGGGAGATTCAAATTAGATATAAGGAATAAAAACTGTATATATATGGAATAAATGTTTTACAATGAGGGTAGTGAAACACTAGAACATGTTGCCCAGAGAGATAGTAGATGACTCACTCATGGAAACATTCAAGGTCAGGTTGGGTCCGACTTTGATTTGATGTGACCAATCTGATCTAGTTGAAGATGTCTCTGCTTATTTCAAGGAGGTTGGACTAGATGGCCTTAAGACTTCCCTTCCAACCCAAACTATTCTATGATTTGAAAAGTAAAATCTAGGTACTTCAAATTTGTGAGCTACTTACTTCCATTCTACATTTGTATTGACATACTCAGAAAACATACAAATGAATTGGGTACATAAGAAACACTTAAATGACAGAATTCTAGCTGAACTTCAGTCCCAAGGGCTTGGTCCAGTACCTGAAAAAAGTTCATTACACTCCAAACAAGAACTACTGTGCAAATCCCTTTGGGATGAAGCATTTATTAAGTACCTGGCAGGTGTGAAGTGTTGCATGCTAAGTGGATTATCTCCTCCCTCTCCTCTTCTGCTTTGCTTGAACAAAACAGGAGGAGGAGAGAAGGAGGGGGAGATAATCCTCTTCAAATGAAGCATTTATTACCGTAGATGCAGGCATGAATGATGCTGCTTGCCAAGGGGAGTTAGCTTTTGAGAGTCCACTTATACAAATGTTAAACACCATTGTAAACAAAGGAAGGCTTTATACTAATCTGACCAGTGTTTTCTTGAGAAAGTTCAGGATTTTTTACTGTTCTTTACAATAGTTAGAATTCTCAATATTCAAGCACATCCTTATTATTGATATTGGGACTTTTGGATAATGGATTCAATCAGTCACAGTGGTTGTAAAACAAAGTTGTGAGGTTTGTTTTTTGGTTTTTGTTTGGGCTTTTTTTTTCCCCTTTCTTTCCTTTCCATTCTTTTCTTTCAGATTTACATCTGCTAAAAAGATCTGTCTAACTGTTGGTAGAGGTTTGGGTTGGATGGATTTGCACATTTCAAGAGCATCAAATCTTCTTTCTGTTTTACAGACAACTGTCTTTTCGAGCAATTCTCCATGTTGTTTGTGTGACATTTCAGATCATTTTCACAATCTTTATCAACTCTGTTTGTTTAGAAGAGCCAGATGGAAAACAGATTTGACTCTAAAGATGCAAAGTAAAACCTTAGCCAGATAGATTTTTTTAATTTTATTTCTCTAAAAGATAATTATCTGTAAAGTCCTTCTGATTTAGTAGTTTTGTAATATATTACATAGCCACATAACACCTGGACTCCAGGCATACAGAGTGAATCTCATACTTTTGGTGCTCAGAGTGTAGCCAAGTTTCCAAATTATACATTCAGACAGGCTACATTGAACTCAAGATATGCACTAACAGAATGTCCCAACTTGTTCTATTTTCTACAGTATATTAGAAATCTTGTCTTCATCCAAAGAGAAGAATAAATGAAAGAGAGAATGAGCCAAGAAATAAATACTGAAGCCTGTCAACAGATGTGCTATTGTAGAAGTTTAACTCTTAACAGCTGTGCTACTCTCCTGCTTTAAGTGAGTTTAAGTAATATATTGCTACCCTTTTCTGGCTACAGCTTCTTTAGGAGTTTATTGCCTAAAACCCAGCTACAGCTGATTGTTACAGATCTGCTGGAAGAGTTCCTCTGGTGGTGCTTCCCTCCATTTCTGTCAAAATCAACCGATCAGTGCTGAGCCATGGCAGTCTGTCACCCTGTAGTGGTTTTGGCCTGGGCCAGGTTTTTTCGGTAGCAGAGGGGGCTAAAGGAGTGGCTTCTTTAAGCAGAGAGTTGCCAGAAGCTTCCACTGTAGCTGACAGGGTTAGGGCCAGTCAATTTTAAGCTGGACACTGCACTTGACCCAGGCCTAGCCAATTAGTGATGGAGGTAACGCCTCTGTGAATAACATATTTGAGAAGAAGAAGTTGTTACACAGTTGGAAAAAAAAGGCAGCAGCAATAGGGAGTGAGAATGTGAAAACATCTCCGCAGACACCAAGGTCAGTGAAGAAGGAGTTTGTGGGGGAGNGCTGCTGTTGGGGAAGGAAAAGGAGTCCCAGGAAGTGGAGGGGTGGGGGGAGGTGTTTTAAGACAGTTTTATTTATCATCTCCCTGCTTTTATTGTTTCTTCAATAAATCAAACCTTTTTCTCCAAAACAGTTGAGTCTGTTTTGCCCATGATGCTAACTGCCAAGTTTGATCTCTCCTTCCTTAACTCATAAGCAGTTTGTTGTATCTCTCCTTTCTCCTGTCCAGTTTAGGAGGGGAAGTGATATTATGACTGGGTGGATATTGGGCTAAACCACCACACACCCTAAATCAACTTCACTTATGTCCCTACTGTTGAGCCCACCTTGATGTCTGCACTGGTTCTACTCTGCACTTATTCTGAACCAGTTTAGTTTGAAAAAACTTAAAAATACAGGAAATGGTATCCCACAGGGATGGGTACTAACCCAAAGAACAGAGGACACCAATGGGGCCATAGGCCAAGAGACAAAAAGAGACCCTTAAGTTGGTCTTCTTTTGTATTCGATAAGCTCATTTTGTTGAAATGGACCAATTAGTAGAGTCTTAATCAAGGTATTAGCAGTTCAACAATCTCCTGCAGGAACAGAGCACTGAAGCAGCAAGGAAAGCAGTGAGTGTAGAGACTATAACGTGTAGAACTGAGAGAGAAGTGTAGCAATCCTGCCTTCTTTCTTGGAGCAGACAGAATAAAAATTATAACACCAAAGGCTGTGGTTTGCAATTATAATATTTATATCTAGACATGTGGGATATAGAGAAAAGTGACTGGTACAAGTAGGTAAGAAAGTATTCTAATAAAAATTGTTCCTTGAAGCAAAGAGATTGACAATTCTGTGAAAGCTGCTTTGGGGCACATAATTCTGTTTTTTTGTAGCTTCATGCAATTTCATTGAGTCCAAAAATTTCCTACAAGGTATTCTATGTATCTATATTGCCAGAAGAATTCTTCAAGGAAAAAGATAATTCTGCACGTTCTTATACAAATTGACTTGCAGGAGAAGTTTTGCCAGTTAGGAAACCAGTACAGAGTCTGATATACACTTAACCTAGACTTTATTAAGAAAGCTTTAGGGACAAAGTCCCAAAATGTCTACTTCTATTTTTAAATTTTAACATGTATAAAATACAAACAGCACAGTAAGTGATTGCAAAATGAGAAGAAATGAAGGAAAGTTGCCACAAAGACAATATTCTCTTGTACTTATGCCAGCTGTAAGTGTAGATGTGTGATTAGACTGACACTGATTAATTCATTTACTTGTGCAGAAATTTTGATATTTTGTACTTTCTGTGCATGAAGACTTTTGTATGTAACTTACTTCTATTATTCTTTATTTTGAGAAAATTTATAATTAATTTGCAGCATTACCAGCTTTTCAGGATTCATGTAAAGACTTAGTAACTATGCTTGCCTTTATTTTCAGCCACTGATGACATACTACAGAAGAGAATTGAGAATAAATAGCATGCCTAATATTGAAGTGCCTAAAACACCCACTTTGTTCCAAGGTTTTTGTTACTCTCTCTCAGTGCAGTCTTTTTATTCATTTCTGAGGAAAAAAAAATGTCCAAGGCAATTAAATGTTTGCACCTATTTGTTTTGCACAGTACAGAATGTTGTTCAGAGTTAGCAGTTAGCATGCCTAATGGAAAAATGCTATTCATAATGCAAATACACATCTACATTTTCTGTATAGGGCATTAAACTCTATTTTGCTGTGTCATAGGATCTCCTTAGATTACAAGGTGACTGAGTGATGAGAGGATGCTGTTTGAACTCTGGTTTTATTTGGTTGGTTTTTATTATTCAGAGGGCTAGGTCTTGTGCTTGTGAATACTAGGTAACCAAATAGATAAGACTTACCATGTTTTCAGTATATATTTTGTGAATCCAGATATTTCATTAGTGTATTCTTGCTATTTGCTCATTCATTTTTCTCCTGATAACAGAATCATAAAATCATTTTGGTTAGAAAATACCTTTAATATCATCAAGCTCAATCACTAAACTCACACTGCCAAGCCCAACACTAAACCATGTCCCTCAGAACCTCATCTACGTGTCTTTTAAATACCTCCCTGCTGGGCAGCCTGGTCTAATGCTTAACAATCCTCTCAGTGAAAAACTTCTTCGAAATGTCCAATCCAAACCTTCCCTGGCACAACTTGAGCTCATTTCCTCTTGTCCTTTCATTCATTGCTGTGGAGAAGAGATGGATCTCCACCTTGCTACACTCTCCATTCAGGTAGTTGTAGAGAGTGATCATGTCTCCTCTCAGCCTCCTTTAGGTTAAATAATCTCAGCTCCCTCAACCACTCCTCACTAGACTTGTTCTCCAGACCCTATATCAACTTCATTGCCTGTCTCTGGACACCTTCAAGCACCTCAGTGTTCTTCTCGTAGTGAGGGACACAAAACTGAGCACAGTATTAGAGGTGTAGCCCTGCCAGTGCTGAGTACAGGGTGACAATCACTTCCCTGGTCCTGCTGGTCACACTATTTTAGATACAAACTAGGATGCCACTGGCCTTCTTGGCTACCTGGACACATTGCAGGCTCATGTTCAGCTGACCAACACCACCAGATCCTTTTCTGCAGGACAGTTTTCCAGCCACCCATTCCCCAAGCCTGTAACATTTCCTGGGGTTGTTTTGACTCAAGTGCAGGACCTGGCACTTGACTTTGTTAAACGTCATACAATTTGCCCTGTTCCATCACTCCAGCCTTTCCAAGGCCCTCTGAAGAGACTTCCTGCCCTCAAGCAGATCTGCACACCTGCCCAGCTTCCTGTCGTCAGTGACTTACTGACTGCACTTGATCCCCTCATCCAGATAGTTGATAAAGATGTTAAATAGAACAGGCCCCAACACTGAGTCCTGGAGATCACCAGTGGTGACCAGCAGACAAATCTGTCAGGCAATAAAGGAACAGAAATAGCACAAGATCAATCGAACTGAACAGACAAAGTAAACAATCTGTCCTTTCTGTATAACGCATCCAGAGCATTCAGAAAATGCTTCTGAATTTTAAATATGTTCACAGCCAATCTGCATGCCCCATAAATGTTTATCACGTTAATGAAAAAACATTTGTCAAATTTCTCTGTCATGAATATTATTCAGTTTGTATTTGTTTCTTCTCTAGCCTGTAATTTCTTCCTTGCCTGTTGAGAGAAAAGAAATAGCAAAAAGATCTGAAACAAATAATTGAAGATGCAAGAATGATCTAGTTTTATAACTGTTTTTAATAACAATATTGATAGGTCATTTTATATTCATTTGCAAGTGACATATGATGTCTCTATGGATCAAAACAGTTTTTATTTAGTGTCAGGCCAATGGCATCCTGGGATGCATCAAGAAAAGTGTGGGCAGCAGGTCAAGAGAGGTTCTGCTCTGCCTTTACTCTGCCCTGGTGAGGCCTCATCTGGAGTCCTGTGTCCAGTTCTGGGCTCATCATCTCAAAGGGGACAAAGAACTTCTGGAGAGAGTTTAGCACAGGGCAACCAAGATGATCAGGGAACTGGGGCATCTTTATGAGAAAAAGCTGCAGGAACTGGGGCTGTTTAGTCTAGAGAAGAGAAGACTGAGGGAGGATCTCACTAATCTTTACAAGTATATAAATGGTGGATGTCAGGAGGCTGGGACATCCCTTTTTACTATGGCATCTAGCAACAGGACAAGGGGCAATGGGATGAAGCTGGAACACAAAAAGTTCCATTTAAATGTAAGGAAAAACTATTTTACTGTGAGGGTGAGGGAGCCCTGGCACAGGCTGCCCAGGGATGTTGTGGAGCCTCCTTCCTTGGAGGTTGTCAAGCTCTTCCTGGACACGTTCCTGTGCGACCTGATCTAGGTGGATCTGCTTCTGCAGTGGGATTGGACTAGATGATCTCTAAAGGTCCCTTCCAACTGCTACCATGCTATGATTCTATGATTATGTGATTTTAACAATTCAGTATACCAAGTCCTTTCTAAAAAAAAGGTGATTTACACTGGTGCTGCCCAGACTTGGTGACCCCTAAGCATTTTAAGAAAACTAGAACAGTGATGAGATTGCTGGTGTGTAGTCTTCACTGATCTCATTTACTTCAAAATAACCCATCTTTTGTGTTTTTCTGCTGGGGAAGGGGGGGGGGGGGTGGGAAAGCCTTGCTAATGAGAATACCAACCACACCCAACTTTACGACCCTGGACACTATTACTCCTTTGTTACAATCTGTTTCTAGTACTGTGGAACCTTGCAAAAGACCTTGCAAAAAGTTAGATGTGATTAACTGATATGATATTGTGAGCATATGATATAGGAAATGGATATGAAACAGGATGATGAGAATGCAAAGATCTGAACAAGAAGAGTTCATTTTGTTCTCCTCCTTTCCATGTATTTTCCTGGCTTATTGGTACCTATTATTTGTTGAAAAAGAAAACAAATATCATAGATATGGGCAAATAATCTGTTACCAGAGTGAAGAGAGTTTCATTCAGTTTAGTTTAAAAGACTAGCCTGTAATTTGTTTCTTTAGGTCTATTACAAAATAGTGTCTGATATTATTTTTTAACAGAAAATGCATTTAAAAGCCAACATTCTACAGTATTTTTTAGAAGACTTCCACAGGGAAAAAAAATTATTTAGAAATCAGTTTGTTTGGCTAATTTCTCAGCACCTGATACATTTCTTGTGCAAAAGATTCAGTTAATAATCATCTAGCACGCATTTGGTGCTCAGTCTATAGAGTTATTCATTATTATTATTTCAGCACAGAAAAAGCTCCCTCTGTTTTGTGGCAGAGGATTTTATTGTTTCTAAGCACATTTATGCATGGTGAAAGTTTGCTAAAAGAAAAGCAAATCCTTAGTCATCCTGGTGCCACAGCAGCATCCAAAACAAAAATGAAAAGGCTGCAACTGGGTTGCTGCAGTGGAAAGCAGCAAACAGAATTAGACTGGACACTTTATGGGGGATGGAGCTTTCATATATTCACTCATAAAAGTATGACAGTACAAAATGCACCTAGAGGGATGTAAAATAAAAAGTGTCTATTCATGCTCTCAATGACCCATTGGGCAATATGGTTTCTTTACCTCTTTCAGTATATGAAAACACAGTAATTTTTAGCACACTCATACTCAGCCATCCATCACATTAATGACAATTGTGACAGTTACCAATTCAACAGCTGCAAAGCAATTTTTCCTGTAAGAACCAAAGTAATGGGGCAGGGAGAAGGGGAAGACTGAGGGAAGGGGATTTTTTTCAGAGAACTGAGAAAAGTGTCCAGTCTAAATACACAAGCACTGTTTATATTGTTTGAAGAACAGAGGGACAGAGGCAGGGTGATCAGGATCATCAGACAGAGGAGACACTAGATTTTGGCTTTTGGCTTTTTGGTAACAACTGCTGTTAGAGGGATTTCACCTGCTTTGTCTATAAAAACTGAACACTCAGTATAAATTCTTTTACTTACACATTCTTATGGCCTCTCTCTGCACTGTCATAATCTTCCTCAGATAAATCAGGGCCAAGCAAATCCACTAAGAGTGAAGGACAGAAAAACAGAGTAAGGATAGTTATCAGAGCTGAGTATTTAAATATTGGAACTAAAAAGTGATAGCTACGAAGGGAACAAATTTGCTAATCTGAATGATGTCGTGATCTGAAATTCATAAAGGCAAGTAACTGAAGCTAAATTCAAATGTTTCTTGGCAAGAATAGTCTGATTTTTATAGTACATACTAAAGAAAGTAACAGCAGTTGTTTTTCAGCTCTGGAATGATAGACTTGTATACCAGGAAAGCTATATGCAAATGTGAAGTATATCAAATGTTTCATATTAATAAAATAGTTATGTAAGAAGGATGTACTTCAAACATCTTCAGAACCAGGATTCATCTCTTTATATTAATGCTTATTTCCAAAATCAAAAAGGAAGGAATGTGTATTACAAATAATGATACAGGATGGTCCAAACAAATAGCTGAAAAAATGAAATAAAAGCAGGAAAATCAACTGTATATACCTGCCAAGACCTTGCAAGCCAACTCTTAACTGTAGAATGATTTCTAGTAGCTGACTGCCCTCACTAAAAGCGAGACTTAAAAGTTTGACTTTTATATATATGTGAGAGAGGTACTAGGAATAGGTGACATTTTCCTGCAGCATCTAGAACAGACAGTTATTTCTACTTATTAGCCAATGGTATCACCTTTGAGAACAGTTCTGACATTGACAGCCAGTATTTACTACTAAAATGTTGTCTCACTTTATATCAAACGGTATAAAGTTAAATAAGGAAAAAATGTTTCTAGGAAGAATAGTTTCAAAGGATTAACAATTTTACCATACTTTCAGCATAAACAGAAAATTGAATCTTTATATTGATTCCATTTTTTCCCCTTTTTTATTGGTCAGCTCTAGCAAAGTAAAAAGTAATTGGATTACTATTGGTATTTGCAGACCAGGATTTACCTCACAAATATCCTAGACGAGTGGAACATGAGTCCACAGACAACACTGGTAAACTACTGTTCTGGATGGTTCAATTTACCATTGCATCTGCCATATGTAAGGATAAGGGAGTAACAGAATTTCATCAGGAAATTCAGTTAGTCTGTCCGAGGAGATTGTGTGTAGAATTCCATCTGTTCAGAAAGCAATTGCTCTCATCTGTTCATAACTCCTTATAAAACAATGTTTACATGTGTCATGGGTTTGTGTGGAGACATTTCTGGTAAGGGGGAAGAGATTGTAAAGATTGCTCCTGTAAGAAGTTGCTTGAAACTTTCCCCAACTGTGAGCCAGACCCACTTCTGCGGCTGAGCCAATTAGACACGTACATGATCACTTTTTAAGAAGAACTCAGAAAAAAAAAAGAGTTCTTCCTGTTTGTTCCTTCTTCTGTCCCTTCTTTTCTGACTGGTGGTGGTGGTGCAAGCAGTGGGAAGAGAAACTACCATGCAGACTCCAAGGGCAGTGAGGGAAGAGAGGAGGAGGTATGCTGGAGCAGAGACTCATCTGTGGAGAGGACTGGTGAAGCTGAGATTTGTTTGCATTGCACCCTGCATCAGGGGTGGTGACTATGGCCAGAAGAGGCCATATCCTGTGTGAGGGCCCTGTATCTGCAGAAGCTGCAACTGTAGGGAAGAACTCATGCCAGAGAAGTCTGTTAAGGACTGTGTTCCATGGGAGGAACTCCATATCAGAGCAGGGGAAGAATGTAAAGAATTGTCCTCATCTGAGAAGAGAGAAATGGCAGAGCCCATCTGTGAGAGACTCACCACGTCCCCCATTCCCTACCCTCCCCAGAGCCGGAGGGAGAAGATAGAGATGTCAGGGGCAATGACCTGAGCCCAGGAAGAAAGGAGGGATGAGGGACGGAGATCTTAAACTGCTGGCTATAATTTTTTCAATCATCCTACTCTCTTTTTGCTTTAATTCCGTGCTGTTTCTTACAGGTAATAGAATAAACTTTCCTATTTTCCTCTCTGAGTCGAGTAGTGGAGTCTATTTTGCCTGGAACTGTAATTGGCAGTGAGTCCTCCCTACCCTTGTCTTGATCCACAGCATCCTTGGTTAAATTTTTTCCTCCTGTTTTGCTGGGGTTTCCACCATCCTAACAAGGGTGGGAGTGAATGAAGGGCACGGAGTGAGAGACTGTCGTGGTGCTTCATTGATGACTGGACTAAACCACGATACACATCCATGAGCACTTTTTAAGATGAACAAGACAGAAGAGGAGGGCTTTTCCTGGTTTTCCTTTTCTCACTGTTTGGTGGTGGAAGGAGTTGGAGGAGAGAGAAGCAATCATGTCAACCCCAAAATCAGTGAGGGAAGAGAGAAGGAGGTGTGCTGAAGCAGACACTCTCTTGCATCCCATGGTGAGATGGCAGCTGCCTCCCTGCACCCTGTGGAGAGGAGTGGTGAAGCTGAGAGTTGTTGACAGTTCATAAATAACCTTGTCTTCCTCTGAGAAGAAAGAAGCAACAGAGACCATCTGTGAGGGACTTACACATCTTCCATTCCCTGCCTCCTTGCACCATTGATGGAGGAGGAGGGAGAGATAAGAGGAGCAGTGAACTGAGCCCAGCAGGAAAGGAGGGATGGGTGAAGGAGATCCTAGAGTGCTGGTTGTATTTTTCTCATCATCCTGCTCTCTTTTTGCTTTTCGTTCTGTTCTGTTCCTTGTAGGTAGTAGAATAAACTTTCCTACTTTCCTCTCTGAGTAGTGGAGCCTGTAATTGGCAGCGGAGAACTGTAATTGGCAGTGAGCCTGCCCTGCCCTTGTCTTGATTCACAATATCATTGGTTATCTTTTTTCCTGACATTTCGCTGGGGCCTCCGCCATCCTAAGGAAGGTTAGGTTTGATTAGGAGGCAGTTTCGTTGCCAGCTGGGCCTAAACCATGACAACATGCCAGATTTCTTTAGACTTTCAGTAATGAAAATTGAAGGAAATAATGGATGGTTGACTCATCTATGTGTTTCCCACAAATGTATGAACAATTTTTGAACTGTGGTTAATTTCACTTTTTTATACTAGCTAGCCAGGAAGATAAAATATTTCATTGTTATATAGAAGTAGGAAATATATGACTGTCTTACTTTTAAGTTGCTCATACTTCTGAAGAGGAACACAGGGCCTGGTCATTTAGGCTTTGGCTGTGCTATTTGTCTAAAAAGCCATATCTACCCAAAAGTAATTAATAATTAGCGTGTTAACTTACTTATATTTTCAAACTTAAAGGGTGAACAGCCTTCCTTCATCTTAATGCTTTTGATCCTTCTTACATTCTTTATAACAATACAGATTTAAATAGATAACAGCATCTGGCATAACATTAATTTGCTTAGAGGAAATATTACCCATCTGAAGTTCAGCTTTGTCTATGCTTTTTAAGCTTCTAGATTTCTCTTCTTTTTGTTTATGAGACAATCCTTTGTTCTATACCTCTGAAGCAGCAGTATTTAAAAAGAAAAAAAAATTAAAAAAAATCTTTTCCATTTGGAAAATATTGAAATGTTTAAGCATTTTGTGAAAGAACTTGAAAGCATAACTGTGACCCTCTATTCAATGTTATACAGGATAATTGAGAGGAAGTATTTATCTGACTATGTGAACTGAATACTTTAGAGGTTGTCTTATCTACTATTTCCCTTCATCTCTTTCAGAACTAAGTTTTGGTGGAAATCAGAAGTAGCTCTTCAGAAGAAAGGAAATGCTAAATTACATGTCAGTCATATATGAGAAGAATACCAAGCTCATAAATTTTATACACTTATGTTTACAAAAATAGCTGAAGATAAGTGCTGTAGTTCAAAAAATGGTCAATATCTCAGGTTTTAGAATAATAAAGAAATTAAAGACAGTAGGTTTTCTTATAACAATTTCTGCAATGCTAAATCATTCTCCAAAATTCTTTGGATTAATGAGTTAAGAACTACATTTTTCTGAATATCTCAACAAAGCAACCAACCAAACAGGTCCAAGATTCCTAGTTATTTTCTCTCTTTTCTGAAAGAAAATGAAAAACAAACCAAAAGGAAAACAACCCCAAGTTTACAATAAAAGCGCATAAAGAAAGATGTTGTAGATGTTGTTGAAGTGAACATAGAGAAAAGAAGGTAAAGATTCTACTTCTCCATCAAAAAGCTATAGCATTGTCAAAGAGAGATGTTCCTCCATTTAGAAGGTTCTGGCTTCAGGTCTCATTAAATCGCTTTTCACTGAGAGGTCAGAGGTAACTTTAGGTAGTTGTTATGAACAACTATCCCTCCTGCTCACAAGCTGAAAAAGTGAAATAACAAACTGATTAGCAAAGAGATGAATGCTCTATAATAATTATATCTGAGTTTGCAATTACAAATATCTGATTAACTTAGATAAAAAAGGAAAAATTAATTTTCATGAATTTCCCATGAAAACTAGTGACAGCTGTTAAGAGGCATCACTGAACACAATAAAGAAATAAATAATATCTCTAAAGCTACATTTCTGAAGTTGGACAGGACATTGTCCTATTCAGCATTCCTGATCTTAAAAAAGTTTCTTTAGAACTTTAAATCCATACACTTAGTCAAAATATAACACATTGATTAAGCTGCTCCTAATATATCTAAAATACACTAGATGAACCCCATGCTAAAAGTATTTATTTCCCTCTCTTCTCTATTAGCAGAGTCTGGTGATTTACTGATCCTGATACATCTGTACCATAGGTGAGGTGAATGTCACCCTTACTGTTTAATTGCATCCCAGGTACGATATTAAAACCCCAGAGAACAAGTGGTTTGATTTAATCCTATGTAAGAAAAAGAAAATCTCCTACTGAATTATAAACAGTACTTCCCTGAAACATCTACACATTTTGTCAAGGAGTCTCATTCAAATACTGGCCAGGTCTGACTCTTGCCCATTTATAAAATCTAACAGATTTATTGGAGCTTCAAAGAGATTTCTCTTTGCCCAATATTCATATTTAGACATGTCTAGAGAAAAATTTTTACAGATGAAAAGTTTCCACAAGATAGTTAATACCACTTAGTGCTGTTCCACAAAACCACTGCAGAAGTTTTCAAAAACCAGTCTGAACTGGTTTAGTTTCCATCTCCATGTCTTCTGCTTTTTTGGCAGAAGAGGCAAGAAATAATACCAAGTAATTCCATTACTAATGTGCTCTAAGTTGAATAAAATAAAATTATCACAAGAGTTAGAAATATCAACCTGTTCAAAACTCTGTAGCAGTATTATCAAAGGTATATCAAATGTACTATCAGACCCTAAAACAAAATAATACAACCATATAAATAAAGTTCCTAGATGATTTTACAGCAGCTTTTGTCTGGTTCTCCCAAAGACGAAAACACAGTAAGTTGCCACAAATTTCAACACTAGTTTGAACTGGTTCAGTTAACCACTGAAATAAGAGAAAGGTCAAAGATTCCAGGAAAAATTCCAATTTTTACTACTTTACTGTTAAACCACCATGTAATTAGATGAAGTGACTTCACATGACTACATTAAGTCCAAAAAAAAAAAAAACCAGCTCATACTTGTATTTTTCTTCATATAAACTAGTAAACAGTTCTATCTGTTCTGTCAAGAACTTTGTTAGTAACCCTGCTGTGCCCACGAAATACTAAGCAGCCCTTTGTGAATGGTGCATGATAAATATAAAGGTGATTAACAAAGTGTGATACATGTACTAAGATGTACTTAAATTAGTTGCAAATTTTACTAATTACTATTAATTATCCATTAATTAATTGTACCCATTAATAATTTATTGATGAATGAGTCTTTCTGGAACCTACCACTGTACCATGCACACATTCAAGACTTTTACTGAGTGATAGATTTTATACTGAATCAACATTATTCTCGTGGTTATTACTATATCCTTGTACATAGAGCTCATACACACGCTTTGTTCCACAGCTTGTTACCTAGTTACCTAATGCCATAATGATTGCTGTGAAACAAACCACTTGTCTTGGATCACCTCTATATTCTTGTTCATCGGGAAAAGATGCTAAATATACATCTTTTGTTCATTCTTCACATTTGATATTGTGGCAGCTGCAGCCTCTGTGTTGAGTGGCTCTGTCAATTTTCAGACAGATATAGTAAGAACCTGACTGGGTAAATAAAGACATACATTTCCACTGGAGCTACTCTCTGATCAGGGAATATGCCACAAAAATACTTGAAATTCTCCATATTCTGATGAAGAAATCAAAGGCAGCCTTCAAAGCCGGTGGGATAAAAAAAGCCACGATCAGGAGAACAACAGGCAGAAGATGGAATTTATGAAAACTTAATGAGTACATTGATTTCAAATGATAATGAGTATTGGGAATAAAATTTGGGATGATATTAATATATCTATAAGCCTTGGAGTGAGGTTTCATAAAGAAAAACATTTTCATAATTTCTAAAAAAATTTCATAAAGTTGCAAAAGAAATATTTTAAAAACTTTTACATAGCCCACAACCAGAACACATACATGCTTGTACATCATTTGCTTTTGACTTTAGTGGGTCTATGCAGTGATAAACACAAACTAATTCTAGACAAAAATCCTGATTTGTGCTGGGATGGAGTTAATCTTCTTCGTAGTAGCTGGTACAGTGTTATGTTTTGGATTTAGTGTGCAAATAGTCTTGATAAGACGTTGATGTTTAACTCAACTCAATTTGCATCTTATAGTACAAACAGAGGTTATAAACAGATGTCATTCGCACTTAGCTGTATTCACTATACAGAGAAAGCTTCAGGTGCCATATTTATAGAACGGTTAAACTGTGTTGTAAATTTTGTATCATTAAATTGATGAAAAAGCTTGTCTCTAACACAGTGAACAGATCTTGAACTCTAAAGAGAAGTACATAGGTCATGAAGCTTAATTAATTTAGACTGTCTTTTGAAAAGTTGGTCAAAATACTTTTAGTTGTGCCTTACTAATAATGTTTAGTGTATATGTGATTTTCTGAATGCTGCTATATTTAGCGTACAACAATAATAAATACATGCAGTAACAGGATACTCCTTGAATTATCTGTGATACTGGTACTTGGTCTTCTTTTGTTTTCCTCTCAAGATAGGAGATAGAGATTTAAACCAGCTCTTAGTCCTTTTTTGTAGGCAGTACAATAATGAGTTGATTATGGTACTGTGCATTGTTTCTGGAGACTGTTACAGGGGCACATTTTACTCATCCTTTTTCTGACCTATTGGAAAGTTAAGGTTTCAATCCTTCTAGTAGATGATCCATAAGAGGCCTACTTGTCTACCAAGAGAAGTGACATGTTCCTCTAATTCTGGAGGTACATCATGAAGCTACTGTTCCTCTGCCTAAATCCTGTATTTGACCTTTGGAAAGCTGCATTTTGCTAGTATACTTCTCAAATTTTCTATTTTGCCTACTAATAAAAATAAAGTTAAAGGGTTAGGAAAGCAATTTCTTTGGGTTTACTATAAAATTGGACTACATTGCATTTTGTTACTCAGATATCTGAGGGATCTGTAAAGGTCTTACAGGGAAAATTACATTTATGACTTCACAGGGACTACTGCTGATTACTGAGAAGTATAATAGCAATATAACTACCCTAATAG
Organism: Urocolius indicus; assembly: GCA_013401255.1. Lineage (NCBI taxonomy): Eukaryota > Metazoa > Chordata > Aves > Coliiformes > Coliidae > Urocolius > Urocolius indicus. The sequence goes on along the minus strand of WBNH01000271.1, from coordinate 41,969 downwards.
ATGTGCAAGTGAAAACATTACCTAAGCTGTTTCCTTTTAATATCTTGACATTATAAAGCTACTCTGCATTGGTGTTCCCTTCTAGTACTACTGCAGTAAACAAAGAGAAGATGACGATATTGATTAGGCTCAGTATATAGGCAAGAGTTAAAAGAGGAAATGTACCCGTCAAATTTTCTATAACTCCTTGGGAAAGTAGATGGTATTTATAACCTTGAATGTACCCATGTTCTTTCTAGATGTTATTCTGTGCCTTTGCAGAGCTAGATTTTGCAACTGCTAGAACAATCTCTTTAAAGATGCAACTTTCATGTTTAGACAAAAGGGTGACATAGTGCAACTTAGTAAAACCTAGGGTCTCAATTGTCTATCTGGTGTAACCATGGAAGTAAGTGAAGAAAAATCACCAGGGCAAAATATTTAATGGAAAAGAGAGATTTCTGTATATCCAATTCACCTGTAAAAGCCATTTTAAGAAAATGAGAAATAAAACAGAGAAAAACCCCAACAACACTGAGCAAATTGCTCAGAGAATATTTTTCATTTATATTTAATGTAATGATACTATAATCACTTGACATTCCTATTCCTAATAGGGTTAAGAGTATTCTTTCCCCTAGTATTTCCACTGAAGTGGTTGTAATAAAGTCAACAGCAAGTTGATTCAACTGGAAGCAATGAAAGAGTCATGAAATACCTAATCAGATATGCAAAATCTAGGGAACACAAGACTTTGGTTTGATATCTCTAATTTGAATAAGGTGCAATGACTGATTGATAATCTTCTGCAAAGATGAAAAAAATCCCCTCTTTTTTTCAGTGAATGGTCTTCCTTTTTATTTACTCTAATATTCTTAATATTTTTCAGTTGAGGTTTTACAGTAAGTACTCAGAGAAGTGCCTACACATTTTCCCATACTTAACTTGGACTGAGTGTTTTGGTTAAATCCCAGATAGAAGTATATAATACTCTGTTTAGAGTTATCATGCTACTGAATGAGTTGTTGAAAATGCAGGTATACCATGCACTTTCAACTTAGATAAGTAAGAAATCTCTGATGGAAAATAAGATTGTGAGGAATGTTATATGCAATGAAATATAAACAAAAGTTTTGTAGTCTTTGATTTTCTTTAGAAATATAAACATAGCTAGGGAAGGTATGTAAACAGGCATATAACCTTAAGCTTGTGAGTGATTTCTTTTATTACAATTGCTATTTCTTTTCTGCAATCCTGTAAATACCATTTTCTCAACTTACCTTTCAGCCTAACCATTAACAAGTGCATGGCTGTGATAGAAGTCTTTGATATTTGATGGTACTGAAAAGAGGAAGTGTTTACTTTCTGTGTTAATTTGGTTGGAAATGGCAAAAAAAAAAAACCAAACCATTCAACACCTGCAGGAGAAATAGACAAAGAGGTTTATGAAAGCTAGACAACTGCTGAGACGACAAGAAAGTCTGGTGAAGACATAATAGCCAGATTGTTTCATATGTACGTAGCGAAATCCTATGGGAATCTAATAGTTGAGGACCCAATTTAGAAGTCATTAAGTGGAATAGTTGGATAATATGATGATAAAAAGATGAGGGGAACTACAACTTATCAGTGTAGCATATATGACTCGGCTTATTTCCGAGTTATTATGTTCAGTATGACCACATACTGAATATGCCCTTTTGTTTGTGTAATCTATAAACTCTTTTCCATGCATATGGGACCATGGATCAGCAAATTGACCAATACTGAAAAAGAGACATTATAAGAGATTAGTATCAAACTATGCAGATTAGGGAACATAAAGCAATCCTTTCACATGCATGGGATGCCCTTGTAAATATAACAAACATAAGCCAACAACTAGTCTTGTAATTTCCATGTTTTCAACCTTAACGTGTAATCAGCAACGTTTCCAAGTATGTGCATAATAAATATGAGATATTTGAAAAGAAAGAAATAGTGATTAATTTTCATATACCAAGCACCTTTTACACCTACAGATCATGTTTCTATATTGCTTTCCTCCTGGAAATGCACAAATTTTCTTTGCACATTGACATTTTCACAGTAGCAGCATTATGTAATTGCTGACTTCAGCTCCAGCATGCAAAGCACTAAAATATGGGCCTAGATAGCACTAAAAAGATACTAAGTATAAAAAATGTATATTACATTAAAAATGGAATCTATCAGGAAAGCAAGTCATCACTTTATTAATCTTCTAGATATTAAATGACTGTAATATACATTTCATGACTGTAAACATATAATTTGCATGACCTTCAAAATAAAGCACACTTCTTGCTCCAGCAATGCTGCATTTTCATTTGTGAGGCTGGCAGGTCCTAGGACACGTAATATTTATGTTTGAAATTGCCATCTTATAAGTCTATAATCAACTCCACAAAAAATAGCCATGCAAAAACTAGAAATCTGAGCTCTGGTTCTCAGGGATTATAAATGTATTCTTAAATACATGAAGTTTTCTATGGACTCCAAATAAAGTTCCATGACTTGCTTTTCTAAAGAAATTCTTCAAAAAATAGCAAAACTTTAAAAGAAATATTAATCTCTAGAACCTATGAAATTCAAAGGTTAAGAATGAGGCTTCATCTTAAAATAAATTCTGCATTCACCCATGCCTTATCTCGAAGCCAGAAGACCTCTATACCACAATTTACCAATAAGCAATTTCACCCAATGCATGAGGTGTTTTAAGCAGCTCTGAAACACAGATAGTAACTCATATTCCTCATTAGCTGACAAACACCCTTTAAAATGTACTTTTATGGTCCATACACCAAATATAAATCTGGACTCTGTACACAGTGTTATGCTATTTCTAACTTGCTTTTTAGTTTATATACAATATATATATCATTATTTTAAAACAGGAGAAAATATTATCTTCAAAAAACTAGAAAAAAATAGATGTGACATGAATTTTTATTTATGTACGTGTGTTTTGAAAAAGAATACATTTGTATTTTTTTAAATAATGATATATACTTATGAGAAGACTGTGAGAGGTAAATGAATTGAAGACTTTAAAATGTTTCAGTTTGAATTTTTTCAGGTTTTGAAATTTGATGTAAATTATGAATATATATAAACTCATTTTTACTTTTAGCAGCTTATTAGAAACGCAAAAGCTATTTGCCAGCATTTGTTTAAAGAAGACTGCTGAACAGACAAACATTCTTGTCAGTAATTACAGTATAGTTCTTTACTTATACTACCATTATCTTACTTCAAAAAGCTAAATTTGTAGGTAACCACAGGCATTTGCACAACTTCTGTTTCTATCAGAGATCTGTGTGACTCAGTCTTTTTAAGAAAAGCCCTATATTGCAAAGCAGTTTGAAATTTCCTCTGTGGTATTTCCAGAGTATCAGGAGAAAATATATAATTGTCACTATGTCACTATGATTTCTTCTTTACTGGGACTATTTTTCCTGGGCCCAAATTGCTACATAATCTATAACAGCCTAATTCTTATGTAAGAGAGCCCAGCTTTCCCTGTTGCGATCTTTGGAGATCGAAGATGTCTGTATGCTGAGAGTACAGGTAGGCAGCACAGTGGAGCATAGCCCTGCTGCTGGGTTAAGGCACAAGATATGACTCCTCATCTGTAAGCCTCCAACCCTGCCCCTGGCAGGTAAAAAGCCTAGGAGCCTGTATGTCTCATAATACCTTTCTGCATACTACATCCAATCCCTCTGGGAAGAACGCCAGGTGGAATCATCAACCACAGAAATGTTAACTGATACGTTTTACCAGCCAGCACAGAATCCTAGAATCATAGCATTATCACATCTAACACTAATCCATGTCCCTAAGAGCCACATCTACATATCTTTTAACTACCTGCAGAGATAGTGACCTCAGCAGCCTGTTCCAATGCTTGACAACAATTTTAGTGAAGTTTATCTTAATATCCAATCTACACCTGCACTGCTGAAACATGAAAACCTTTCCTCTTGTCCTATGGCTTGATACTTGAGCAAAAAGTCTGACACCCACCTTGCTACAACCTCCTTTCAGGTAGCTGTAGAGAGTGATATAAGTTCTCCCCTCAGATTCCTCTCCTCCAGACTAAACAACTTCAGTTCATAGAATCATAGAATCATAGCATAGTTATGGTTGGAAAAGTCCTTAAGATCATCAGTATCCCTCAGTACTTCATCTATGCGTTTTATTAAATATCTCTAAGGATGGCGACTCCACCACCTCTTTGGGCAGTCTTTTCCAACACTTAATTACCTTTCCTCAGCTGCTTCTCATAAAAGTTATGCTCTAGGCTCTTCACCAGCTTTGTTGCCCGTCTCTGGAAACACTCCAGCACCTCAGTATCTTTCTTGTATTAAGTGTCCCAAAACTATACATAGTACTCAGGGTATGGCCTCACCAGTGCTGAGTACATGGGTACAATCACTGCTGGCTCATATTCAGCTGGCTCATATTCATGTCAATTAACATCCCTCAGGTCCTTTTCTGACAGGCAGTTTCCCAGCTACTTTGCCCCAAACCTGTAGCATTGTCTGAGGTTGTTGTTGCCCAAGTGTGGATCCCAGCACCTGGACTTGTTAAACTTCATACAATTGACTTTGGTCCATCAATCCAGCCTCTCAAGATTCCTCTGTGGAGACTTTCTACTCTCAAGCAGGTAAACAATCCCATCTACTTTCCCATTGTCTGCAAATTTAGTGAGGATGCACTCTATACTTTCATCCAGATCATTGGAAAAGATATTAAACAGAAATGGTCCCAATAATGACCCCTGGGAAACATCACTTGTAAGCGGCACACACTGGCCAGAATTTTTGCCTACCTCTTTATCCTGGTTGAGCAGTCTATAATAGACTCTCATTGTGATATCTGCCTTGTTGGCTTTCCCCCTGATTCTTACATGTAAACACTGAGCCCAATCATCAACATCATGAAGTTCTAGACATACAGAGTCTCTCCTTCCTTGCTTGTCCCTTTTGAAGAGTTCATAGCCATCCATTGAAGCACTCTAGTTTTGAGAGTCATCTATGATGGCAACTATTATCACAGCTTTCCTGATGCATAATGGCTTCTAGCTCTTACTAGTTTTAGCTCAGGCTGCATGCATTGGCATAGACGCCCTTCAGTTGGGCTATAGATCACATCACCTTTTGGGAGGAAGAAGCCCTCATTCCTAAATGACAATTTTCACGATCTGTGGTTTCTATCACACCAACAATCCTTGCATCTCTGTTGCTGCATGGCTCTCTATCTCCTGTCTCCACTGAAATAACAGATCAAAGGATCTAACCAGCACACCGTCCCTCAAACACTGGTGTCAGGCCTGGTTTTATCTCTTTCTTCTTTTAAATCTAGTTTAGATCTCTTTCAGTGAGTCCTGCTAACTCCTGCATGAAGATTCTTTCCCTTTTTGAGATCCCCTTTTGATCCCCTTTTACCAACACCTTTCACCAGCAGGTCTGGTTTATGTAAACTGACCCAGGATCTAAAATCCCTAAATTCTGCTGATAATACCAGGCTTACAGACAGGTATTGATCTGCTGACTCCTGTTTCTCCCCTCATCATTTTCTACAAGTGAAGGACAGAGGGGAGTGCTACTTATGCTTCTGATCCCTTAACCAGTCATCCTAAGATCCCAAAGTCTCTCTTGATAGCCATCATACATTTTGTTGCAACTTCTTCACTGTCTACTTAAAAATCAGTAATGCATAGTAGTCTGAGGTCTGTACCAGGGTAGGAAGTTTCCCTTTACATCTTTAACCCATGCCCCACGGAGGGAGCAGGCTTCCCTAAGAAGTGGATTTGATCTGTATGTTAGGCTTTCTGTTCCCTTCAAGAAGCAAGTCTTGTATGCAAAGGACCATCTTTTTTTTTCTTTATGGAAGCAATTTTGGGATAGGTTGTTGGCTGACTTAACCTTGATGACAACTCCAAGCTAGATGAACCATCATGCTTGTTATTGTTCATTTCCACTTGCAGAGCCTCATTATGCAGGGCCATCTGGGAAGGTAGGGTAGCCACAGAGAAGATGCACCTGCTGTGCAGGGCTGTGCAGGGCAGGAACTCATGGCCATTGCCTTCTGTCCCTTCATTTCCTGTGCTCAGACAGGTGGAGAGAGGACAGGTAATCCGTATCATACCTCCTGTCTACCTGTTGGGCCTGTCCTGGGGAAAGTGAAGTGCAATTGCAGTAGTCTGTCTCTCCATAACTCCCTGATACTCGTCAGCTTACTCCCCTCCTCCTGGAGCTCTGCACTAAGCAGTTTCTTCTCCCTGGGCACAGCTCCAGCAGTGTGCTCACCACTGCCATCTGTATTACTCTAAGAGCAAGGCAGATCTGCAGCCTGGCACCTTGTGCCAGCATGTTCCCACCGGAACTCTGTCTGGGCAGCTGCATCAGTCGTGGGAAGTGCAAAGCTTAGAGAGGCCATGGCTTTCTGCCAGGTGGATACCACTGGTTGAGCTGGCAGAGTTTCAGTGCCCTTCCTGTCTCCCTGCTATGCTAACTGCCACGCAAAGTGCTGTGCCAGGCTCTTGCTGCCCTACCATGCCTATTTGCCCATACTGTTCTCAATGCTGCTGATTGCTGTGTTCCCCAGGGGATTTCTTCTAAATGGGATGGGCGCAGGGGGGAGGGGAGTGGGCTGATCTGCCATTGTTCCTGGCCCCATTCAAGCCTCATCAGCTGCTGTGGCTGAGCTGCAGCTCCTGGCAGCCTTCTTGGCTTCCCTTGAGGTTCCCCAGTTCAGGTGCCCTCTGTGCATCTCACTGGAGAGCTCTGCTGCAGATCATGCCAGCACCATAACTGCCCACCTTGGTGAGCTGGGCCTTGGACTGCGTACGTCCAAGGTCTCCTTTGGTTAGGCGTGCTTGGAAACTGGTATGAGCATGAGGTTGGATACAGAAAAAGTAGATAAATTTCAGCTTAGTTTTTTTTAGATAATATTTCTAGTCTATAGTGTAGCCTTAGACATCTCATCCCCATCCATTATCTGCTAGTGTGGAAATAATTCAGAAGCTGCAATAATGGCTGTGACAGTGCAGTATCTGAGTAGCAAGCATATTCGGGCTGCTGGTTAAAGTGGTATTAATAGCCTTCCATTTTGTGAAGTCATGTAAAGGAACCAATACATTCATGGGTTTGAACTTAGTAAAATTAAGACCAGGATAGGATTTAAGAACTCTTTCCTCAGGCAGGTTCAACTGTGTGCTTAGATATACATTATCTGGACCAACATATCCTTTGTTTATTTATAAACTTTACAGTTATTGTTCAAGAACTATAATTTATTGACAAAGTGTGGTGATCCTAAAATTGGATTTTACAATGATAAAATGTTTGTCTTGAGACACAACAAAAGTGTAATTACAAACTTCTAGCCTGTAACCTGTTCTCTGCTTTTTTTTCCTATAAAGGTTCTTGAAAAGTAGATATTGAGCCTGTAACAATGTAATTTCGTCAATAAATGCATAATATTTTAGCTTGTACAAACTTCCTTCTTCCTTCTCTACCCACCAGATAAGGAGAATTCTTGTTTAGAAACCCATAACTCAGTATGTTCAATTAAAATAAAACAGAAAATAATTATCGTATATACATTGAGATGTTGTATTCCTTAGGTATTTAAAGCTTGGTAGCAAGTTACAAGATTAAATAAGAGAAAGACAAATGTTGACAAGTAAAACAAATAGTTTCCACACTGCCATCATTTCAGAACCCTGAAATGCCCACAGGAGCGCCTTTGTCCTACATTTATTCAAGGGCTTGCATACTTCTATATCATACTGTAAATATCATGACAAAGTAGACATGCCTGAAGGTCAGAAAGAACTTAGTACCAGGTCTAAGCTTTGCTAATGCATCCATGTAGATTTGACTGACAATTTTTTCAGGAAATGGTTTTCAAGTTTGTTGGCATTTCATGGGAATAAAAATCACAAGATCATTTTCCTGTGATATGTTCAATGTATTAAGTGGAGTTTGGGAAACTTTTTTTTCTTTTAACCCCACATTATCTTGTTATTTCCACAGCTTTCTGTTTCTAGACAGATCTCCTGTAATGCCACAAATATCTTTCAGAGAGCATGACATCCGGTTTTCCTTCATCTCCATTTTCTTGTTTAAAATTTTGTGTCATTGCCAGGACTATCGCTGTCCCAGTTTATTTTCACTATTAAGGTGCTAAGGCCTAAACCTTGTCAGCTGAGTTCTTATCCGATTATCAAGGCTTGAGGTGGGTGTTTTTTTGAATGTTAGTAACTTATCTCACTGAAGACAGAGCTTCTAAACTGTGTTTCTTCGTATAAATTTGAGTCTTACTGAGTTATGTTATCTCCAGCATTGCTCACTGTCAAACTGAGAAAATAGTAAGTTTGACAGAAAACAAATCCCTTTTTTCAAGGTGTTAACCTGTTTCCCATGATCCTACCAGTAATTGATCTTGTCATGTAAGTATTATGGTATTATAGTTTTTGTAGTTTAATTGTGTTAAAGAACTAGGAGATATTTTTCATTATGTTGAAGAGGAAGCTGCTGAATTCCACCAATTCTTTTGTCTTGTTCAGAAACATATTTCTATTATGCATTTTATTCCTTTTTTCACTGCCTTTCACTTCAAGTTCTACCTGTTGTCTGCTCCCTGTTGTCTCTCCCCTGGTGTAATGAGCTGTTGTAATGTTTTAGTACCTGCAAATTGCAAATATGGAATGAAAGTTGTAAAATATGTAGTTAAAAAACAAGCTTAGGAGGAGTACTAGAGCTAACAGTTCAGGTATGGGAAAACTTACTTACTGAAAATATTAGTGGGAATATTTCACAGACAACTATTTTGTCTTGAATAGAAACAGCTAGTTGAATATTAAACATCATGCCATTAAGTTCATAAATGCTTGATTTAAACCTATCTTTACTCCTCTCTTTCCTTGTTATCACAAAACCAGAACCAGTAATATTTTTACTATGCTGTGTTTAGATCACTTTCAGTACGCCACACTGTTTTTCACATATGCTTTTTTTTTATTTATAGATTATTGTGCACTGAGATGGGGAGGAGGGGAAAGAGAAAAATTTATTTTTTCTGCATCTGAGTAAGAAAACCCCAACAAACGGATAATTAAATAATTGTAATAAGATGGAATACAAAGAGCAATATAAATAACAAGCAAATCTTAAATCCCTTCATATGCCAGGAATCCTGCTATTGTGCAGCATTAGATGGAGCCTGGATGGACTTTCCCATGACAAACCTGCCCATGGATGCAAGTTCTTCCTTTTTGGTTATTTGCATTACTGCATGATTTTCTTACAAGAAAACAACTGGACTAATAATTTCTACTGTCAAAAATGATATTCATATGAGAACTTCTTGCTGCACTGTTCCTAATGCAAGGTCACACAGGTGGCATAAATGCTGGTACCAAGTGTGAACTGCATTCGTTCTCCTCCTTTACAGTGAACTGGGTGAGCTCATCCTGTGGCCAAGAATTTGTGCAGCACAAGGCAGCCTGAAGGCCACACTGGACACAGTTTAGCACAGCACAATGTACAGTTGTCTCACAGTTAGAATCACTTCATCTCAATCTTTCATCCACAAGCATCTTACCTGTCCAAAGATATTATTATAACTGCAGGTTATGTAAACAACAGAGGTTTCTCAAGACCTCTGTACAACTTTCAATATGGCACATGTGGACTCTTCTAGTTTGCTAACTTCTTGAACACAGGGTCCTCTGCAATGTTCCCAGTATTCTGCTGCAGTCTGATCTTTGTCTACTGTATTATGTCTCAGACCATCTTAAAAAAAAAAAAAAAAAAAAAATTACTGTGGTTTTCCTAATTGTTTATATATTACAGGACAAAAGCCAAATTCTTACTAAAGATTTACTGTAAATAGAATGAATGCTATGATTTAAAGCTGATTTGATTTTATTTCTACTAAGATTGGATTACAATTCTTTGTCAGACAACTTCTTACTGAAATTAGTGGTACAAATCAAGTCAGAGAACGTTGATTAGAAATGATCCAGCATCTTATTTTATCCAAACATATATCTGAAATTGAAATATCTACGATATTGAATTTTGTTACGGGAATAAAAGCCACTAAATTCTTTTCATACTCTGTTATTTCTTTTCTTTTTTCCTTCTTGTAAGTCCTTTTTAATCTTGATTTATTTGCTTTACAGTTGTTTTCATGCTGTCTTCCATGCCTTGTAAACAGGATGTTCTGTTCAAGCTGCAACTTTTCAATATTCACTGTTCTCCACAAGTTTGATTGGCTTTGAACCAGCCCACCAAATACACATATCTGAATGATACCAGCATAAAAATGTTGATCAATTTGCTTATAGTGGGTGAAATGAATTGAAGTATACAATGTTGTTCTGTTGTAAAATCACCAAGTCATGTAGAATTAGAAATATTGTCCAATGTATGCGAAAACAAGTCCATATGGAAGCGAAGTAGCAAGGTAGGAGATTAATAATTAAAAACAAAAGATTAAGCTTCCAGTTACTTTCTTTTCTAAATAAGTCAAGTAAGAAAACTAGAGAAATTATAGTAAGTATTTATAGTTAATAACAGAAATATCTTTCACAGCTGTCATCTCCCTTTGCTCTTTATTCCATGGCAGAAGCGTATGGAGTACAGAACTGTGCAGGCAAATAATGGAACCTGACTGTCTAGACTGTGTCTAGTTTTGGGGTAGCCGATGACAAAGTGAACATTTAGAACATCAGGTATTTCTCACCTTGGATTTTGGTAATATAGAAGAAAAAAATTCATCCTGATGGAAGAAATAGACTAGTCTCAAAATAATGAAATACATCAATTAAACTTTTTAAACAAGAGACAGTAACTTGTGTATGTAGCTTATGTTCTTAGTTTCAATCATGTAAATTCACAGTATTGCCTCCAGAACACATCATTGTGACTCAGAAAGAAATCTGTATCCCCCTTCTAGGCCCTAGACGTTCTAAAATCAAAATGCTCCAGAATGTGGGCTGGAAAATCAGAATATTAATAGTTATATACATTCTGAAATATTCCTTCAAAGATATCCAGCAATGTGTTAATTGATTTCCTAGGCAAACCTGTAATTCTTCTTTTTCTATATCACAATAGAAAATGCAGTACTTAAAAGCATTATACTCTGACTCTTTAATTATTTCCTGAACTAAATATATGCAATTGACAAATCTAATGTTATACTCCAGAGACTATGTATTATGTACACACTAAAAACTTGGATTAGAAAGTGAACTGCTGGACTCAATATAAGTGGTGTATATTTGAATCCAAATTTTAGTGATATAAAATTATTAATGATATGATTACAGGAATTCTGAATGATGGGTAATGATGAAGACGATGTATGCAGATGTTGTCTTCACCAGGGTGAGTAACTCCAACTCTCCCAGCTTGTCTTCACAGCAGAGGTACTGCCAGCCCTCTGATCATCTTCATGGTACTCCTCTGGACTCAATCCATTAGATTCATGTTCTTCTTATTTTGGAGACCCCAAAGCTGAATGCTGTACTCCACTTGCAGTACTCACAAGAGTGGAGTAGAGGGGTAGAATCATGCCCTTTTACCTGCTGGCCATGTTTATTTTGATGTAGCCCAAGCTGCAACTGGCTTTCTGGGCTGCAAGTGTACATTGCTGTGTCATATTTTTTTGTCAATCAGCATCCCCAAGTCTTTCTCCTCAGTGCTGGCATCAATTTATTCATCATTGGACAAAAAAAACTCTGCAGAGAAGAGAGGCCCAAGAAAGCTCATTAATATTCAAAGAATGTCTCCTCCAAGCTCAGGAGTGATGTATCCCAACAGAGGAAGCTGGGTAAAAACACCAGAAAGCCTGCATGGATGAACTGGATACTCCTTGTTCAAAAACAAACAGAAAAAGCCTGGAAGCAAGGACAGATAACCTGGGAGGAACACAGAAAAAATGTTCAAGCAGCCAAGGAAAGCTAAAGCCCTGATAGAATTAAAAATCTGGCCAGGGACATCAAGGGCAGCAAGAAAAGCTTCTATACATATGTCTGTAATAAAAGGAAGACTGGGAAAAATGTGGTCCCTCTCCAGAAGGAAATGAGAGATATGGGTACCCACATTGAGAAGGCTGAGACAATCAGTGACTTTTTTGCCTGTGTTCACTGTCAAATGCTCCAGCCACACTGCTCAAGTCATAGAAGACAAAGACGGGGACTGGGAGAATGTAGCAGTTGAGTCTGATTTGCCTGAAACCATAATTGGTGAGCACTGTCCTTGTCTCAGTCCACGAAGCCCTTGTTTATCTTTTCTGTTCCCCATCCCACCAAGGGGTATTGAGGAGTGGGCAGGGAGTGAATGAGCAACTGCAAGGTGCTTTGTTCCTGGCTGAGCTTAAGCTATGACATTGTCCCAGGCCAAAACTGGGACATAGTACTGAATCCACAATATGACAAGAGGGCCAGTTGAGATGTAGACTTAGGCCCTAGCTCTCTGTCTTTAATCATGAAACCCTCTGCAAAATACAACATTCTTGAACCTCAGTTAGTCTGTGGCTAATTTTTTTTTTAAAATAATGTAGTTTCTGCCTTGCTACAATGTTCCTGAGAAGGTGCACAATATCTGGAATTAACCACATATATATATATGACATATTTGATGCCCCAAAATCCAGACTTATGTCTCATTTTTTTAATTTCTATTCACATATGCTAAGAAGACAGGAAATGATTCCTAAATAATAGGGGAACCATGAAGAACAACATTAACTGTGAAAATAATTGTAGTAAACCTGGAGTAAAAAAGGAGTGAGAAAAGGCTAAGCGACTTAAAAATCTAAATGTATTTTAACATGGATAATATTTTACCAAAGATATAACAAGTAAAAATCTTGACAATGCAGAAAATTGATTGCATGCTTCTTCATATCTGTAATCTGCAAACACTTTCTCTAGAAAACTTGCACTCTTGGATTTTTTTGTGGTTTTCAGTTTTGTTTTTGTTGTTTTTTTGCTTGTTTTGAAGTTACCAAAAAGAATATATTCAGACTTCATACCTATAGAGTTATAAATATCAGAAACAGACCCAGAACAAAAGGTCGTTAGGGTCCAGCACATGGCTCTCAGCAAGACTGTTTTTACTCTTGGTGTGTTTTGATATTTATCTTCAGATACCAACAGATTTTTTTGTTTAACTGAAAACACACCATTAAAATTGAAACTATCAATATCCTTAATTTCTGAAGTTACAATAACTACTAGTAATATAGAAAGCCGTTATTATAGTTGTTCTTGATAATTATTGTTATCACAAGCACACATGACACTAAATATTTTTTTTAAATTCAAGCAACCTTAAATATCTTCAAGAGACGTTTTAAATGAAGGAGTAGAGAAGTTTTAAGAGTAGTATAAGGCTGTCGTTCAGTGGGATCTTGACTGGCTTGAGAGTTGCGCAGAGAGGAACCTTCTGAGGTTCAACAAGGACAAGTATAGAGTCCTGCATCTCAGGAGGAACAGCTTCATGCACCAGACCAGGCTGGGGATTGACCTGCCGGAGAGCAGCTCTGCAGAAAGAGACCTGGGAGTCCTGGTTGATAATAAACTAAACATGAAGCAGCGGTGAGCCCTTGTGGCTAGAGTCAATGGCATTCTGGGATGCATCAAGAAGAGTGCAGCCAGCATGTCGAGGGAGGTTGTCCTACCCCTCTACACTGCCTTGGTGAGGCCTCATCTGCAGTCTTGTGTCCAGTTCTGGGCTTCCCAGCTCAAGAGGGACAGGGAACTTCACGAGAGAGTCCAGCACAGGGCCAACAAGATGATCACAGGACTGGAACATCTTCCATATAAGGAAAGGCTGTGGGAACTGAGTCTGTTTAGTATGGGGAAGAGGAGGTTGCAGGGGGATTGTATTAATATTTACAGATGGATGGTAGATATCAGGAGGTTGGGGCATCCCTTTTTTTCTGTGGTATCCAATGACAGGACAAGGGGTAATGGAGTGCAGTGGGAACACAAAAAGTTACACTTAAACAAAAGAAAAAAATCTATTTTACTGCGAGGGTGAGGGAGCCCTAGCACAGGCTGCCCAGGAAGGTTGTGGAGTCTTATTCTTTGGAAGCTTTTAAAATCTACATATGTTCCAGTGTGACCTAGGTGGACTTGCTTTGACAAGGGGTCTAGACTAGATAGTCTCTAAAGGTCCCTTCCAACTACTACCATTCTATGATTCTAAGAAAATGAAGAATCATGCAGTTTATTCTATTTTTTACTTTTTATTATCTATTTTTTATTAGCAGATAGATAGCATTACTTCCCTAGTCTTTGAGAGTACAGTTTCTTTTGAGAAACTTTTACCTAAAGAAAATTGCAGAAGGGTAACTAGAAATATTTCAAGTAGTTTTTGTTATTTAAAATATGAATTTCCATTAGTAAGTCTGTGTTTATATTTAACACACATTTTCATTTGGAGCACAAGTTTGAATATTGTAGAAATAAGGTTGACACATTTTAATGATTGTATTTATTTCAATACAACACTATTATGCAATGTACCAATTTAAATCTCTTTCTTATATGTATGTTATAAACTAGATAATTTCACACTTGTGCTTTGATGAAAAATATCCGAATTTAACATCCTAACAATTTGAAAATGGCAATGTGACCTTTCCAGAGATGCAATTTCAGTAATATAATCACTTTTTAAAGCACCTTGTTATTGAATCCTTAGAGAAAACAAAAGGATACTATATTGTCTTTGGCAAGACATTTGATATCTAGGAATCATGCTAATTTAATTGTACACCAAGAGAACGTTCAATTAAACCACTAGTAAATAAATGAGACAAAATCCAAGTAGTAGCTATTAGATGTTTTTCAAGGTTATGAATTACTGAGAGTTTCTGTTAAAATTGGTATTGGACTAAAGGTATACTTCACACCATGCTAAGGTTTTTACATGTTTTTAACCACAGTGACATTAATAATTTCTTCAAGAGATTGAAAGAAATGGAGAAAGAAATGGGCTTTTATAATGAAAATGAAAAATACCATTCATTGACATCTTACTTCTAAATTCAAATTACTTGAAATACCTATTCAGTGTATTGAAATTCTAATTCTATTACTATGTAAATTCCATTGAAAATATTAATCGCATTCAGACTTGAGCTTTTGTGGAATCCCAAAATAGTGTACTGTTCTTATCTACAAATCCTTTTTATCAATGCTCAACCTGGATCTCTACCAATTATTTCTCCTTCTGAGTGTTAATCTTAGTTACTTAACTCGAAATTTTAGATTTTCTCCTCCTATCTTATACTTTTTGCCAGCTTTAGATGAACATATTATTATTTGCTTAATTATTTTGATGTGCAAGTTTTAATGAATATTTATTATTCAATTTCTGTTATAGTTAGTACTTTGAAGCAACACAGCACATTAGGAAGTGTGTTATTTTCATGCTATAGTCAAATCCCAAACATCTTGTGAGGCAAAAAAGCACAGCTGTTGTGTAACAAGGGGAAAAGCGGAAAACCCAACAATTTATCAACATTCAGTTATTACTTAAGGACTCTTAACATGGGAGAAAATGAGACAATAATATTTATTCCGTTATTTTGGAAAAAATCTTGATTAACATTCTAGGATGAGCTATGAAATTTGCATGTATTATCTAAGAAACCAATGAAAAGTAATTTCCATCTTAAGCAGTTGCAGAAGTTGTCTGAATGGCACCATTCAAATGCTAAAAAATAAAACCCACATAACACAAAGTATTTCTTGCAGTTTTAGCTTTGCAGCTCTAAAAAAAACCTCACATAATAATGTTGTGGTCATTTTTGACACTAACATGCAATGTGTTATTAATCCTATGTCGCAAATGTCTATGTACTCGATGATAAAAATCCCCTCGATCCTTGGGAGAGGCAATATCTTTTCAAATGTGGCTGAACTCGCTTTAACTTTACTATTCTTCCATGGAAAGCATGATTTTTTGGTATATCTCTGTACAGAGAAAAGCTGCTTTTCAATTCTCTACTTAGGGATTTGGATTTGCTATTAATATAATTAAAAACACCATGCATCTGTGACTAAGATTGAATACAAGAAATTCACACAATGGGATGACTCCTTACCCTTTGCTCTCTTCCTCCCGACAAGCAGACTCATAAGGGTTATACTTTGGGACCATTCATCTCCTCAAGGTTTCTTAATAATATTCTTCCTGAACATTCATTCTTCAATTCTTACAGTGTTACTTGGATTTATTCATTAAGATCTGAAAGAAATTAGTGATACAGTGGGTCAAATAAAGGAAAAAAAGTGAGATTTTCCATTGCAGCCCAACAATAGCCATTGCTGGGTGTGGAACCAGAGCACAATGTCATCTGCTGATTTCCTGCTAAAGTCTTCCTGAGCTTACAGGATGTCACATGTATCTTATCATGCTCTCCATTTTAGCTACTGGGAATTATCTCATTGCAGCTGTCATAGAAAGCCTTTAAGTTACACTGATCAGAAACCTTACTTGATCCAGGCCTGTTGAAAGTTAGATCAGCATTGGTTATAACCCTGCCCTGCAGAAATTAATAGATTAAGCAGAACTGAGTTTAGTCCTAGAAAACTCATTTTACTTCCTTGTTTCTGTCAAGATTTGCCTCTTCTGAGGGTAGGAGGGGAATGTAAACAACACAATAGTTTACAGAAAATTTTCTGTAGCAATCTTCCTGTCACGATCCTTATTTCAGAGAGCTGGATTGCACTTTCAGACTGCTTTTTTCCTCTTGCTAAGCAGATAAAGATCTGTTAAACTTATTTGGGATTTCTTTTTGATAAAGTTCTGTAGGATTAGCTTTCCAGAAAATTCACTACCTTGCTATCAGAACCCCACATGAAGCATACGATACTATGGAAGCGTTCCTTTTAGAGTATTTTTATAAGACCAAATATTTTGGGGGTTTTTTTTTGGTTTTTTGGTATTTTTTTTTTTTGAGAGCAATACAGGCAAAGTCTTTGAAACTGTAGCATATGTAGCCCTTTACCATCTCCTTAGCTACACAATTTACAAATATTTAAAAGGTGGGTGTCAGGAGGTTGGGGCATCCCTTTTTTTTCTATGGTAGCTAGCAACAGGACAAAGGGTAATGGGATAAAGCTGCAACACAAAAAGTTCCATTTAAATATAAGAAAAAAACTACTTTACTGTGAGGATGACAGAGCAGTGGAACAGGCTGCCCAGAGCAGTGGTGGAGTCTCCTTCCTTGGAGGTCTTCAAGACCCGCCTGGACATGTTCCTATGTGACATGATCTAGGTGGACCTGCTTCTGCAGGGGGGTTGGACTAGATGATCTCTAAAGGTCCTTTCCAACCCTAACGTTCTATGATTCTATGATATATAAGGAACAGAGAAGGTTATGAAGTCTTCTGAAACAGGCAATAGGTTAAATGACAAAAATATGCACAAATGGCTCATTTTTCATCTTTTTTTGCCTCTGAAAATGACGAAAATCACAGCACAGCTTATATCTACTATGGGCAAAATAGGATACTTCTGGGAAGTATTGCTTTGGAAGTAAGAAGTGAGTGACTCAGGATTTCTTAACTTGTATTTCTCATTCTACATTGTCATCTTTATACAATTTTTTATGGTACAAATAATTGAGTTAGGGCACAGTAACCTTTGTATTATAAGATTTAATAGCTATAGTCTAATGAGCTGACTGCCAGAGAGTTGCATTATAGTTTTCTTCAAAAAAGAGGGATAACGATTATACTGAGGAAGTCCTGGATAGCTGACAGAGGAGTTTACTTGATAATTACTGATACTGGGTCTGCATTAGAGCAGGACTGTCCTTTCTCTACAGCTTTTAGGTATTATGATATTGTGACACACTTACAATGTGCAATTTTTATGATTAATATTTTCCTCCTCTAAAAGTTATGTTGGAGACAATTAACTGTAAGTGTCAACAATTACACGGTGTGTGCAACACAAGGGAGGGAAGGAAGGCTGTTTTTTCATGTCTCTGAATTGAATGGTAAACAGCTACCTTGGTTGAACAATTTGTTGTGGGAGATGTTGTCTCTTTGGGAGCTCAGTGAGACTTGCTGGGGTTCTCCTCTGGAAAACTTTTTACAAGGTTATGATATAGTAAAATGGATGCAAGTTTCATGCTTAAAAGAAGCTTCCACCACACAGTCAGAATGGCAATGGAATAATATGCAATGTCTATTTACCCCAAGGTTGTTTCAGAATTGACTGAAATCAGTGAAACAAAAACATTTCATGCAGAGTCTCTGAATGGAGCTAAGCATGTGAGCTCTACATATTGAAGCAGATCACATCCATGTCTTAAGGAATGAGAGGAAGGAGAATGTTTGAGCTAAATTTCCAAATCAGGATTATCTAAAATGTTGACTTTCTCATTAATGTAATCACTTTATTTCTTAACCAAAACCTATGTGAAACTATTTCACAGTTCGTGGTTTATTTTCAGACTTTGATATCAAACTAACTCCTGGGGATGAGGACATCTCGGATGGGTAGTAACCATCTTTTGCATACTAACCTGGTGTTTGTAGACCTGGCCCAGGAAGTAGGTTCTGGTCAAAAGACCAATTATGCCATCTATATTTATATCACTGTAAAGCAGTCAGTAACAGTAGCCTCTGGAGATTTTGGCTCCTCCTCTTCCAGCTCTCTTACTGTACTGTTTGGGGTGAGAGGGAGTGTTTAGGTTTTCTTTGTTTTGTTTGTTTTTTTTTTTTTTTCTTTGGATATCTGAAGGCAGCACTCCTGGGAATTCACGGTAGCAAGGCTGAAAGCACTAAGCATGGTGAAAAATTGATACACTGTCCTTACAGATGCACGAAACCAGTATGGAGTGGCTCTCTGAACTGCTTTGTTAAGAACAGCGTACCTGGGTCTCACCTGCTAAGAAATTTATGCTTCAGAGTCCTTATCACAGTATTTCTCAAATTTCAGCTAGCTTTTATTCACATTCTGAATAATTCGTACTCCATGCTGTTGCAACACCTAGTTTCTACTGAAGGCTAGTTCTGCCCCATTTGCATTGCTGTTGTATTTGCATGAAGGAAAATATGCTTCTGGGGTTGCATAACATTAAGTCTATAACATATGACTTATTTCACTGCAGATAACTGATACTGTGTTCCCAGTAAGGAAAGATAACTTTATTCATTGTAGCTAAATGGCTTGTTTCCAGCTCCAGTAAAATACTGAGCATGTTAGCATGTTTAAAACCTATTCAGTGAGTGATTTTGTTGTAGTCTAGTGGATATTAAACCTGTTGAGTGTACACACAGCTAGGGCTCTTTCAAAGACAGCTATATATAACAGGTGAAGCTGTGGAAAACAGTACAGAAGTTCCAAATGGAGTTGAATCTGCAGAATTATTTCTCAGATTGGAAAGTGGCAGCAAGCTCCTAAGTGGGTATTTTTCCATGGTGAACATATCTTAAGAAAAGGGTGGATAAGTTATGATTCTGTTTATGGAAAGGCAAGTTAAAGAATGTGTCTTGTCTGAGGGCCTGGAATTGAGATTGTGTGTTATGTCAGTCATCCTGGGAATTAGATGATTTTGCTACCAGAATGAAATCGATAACTTTAAATTCAAGGGAGAGTAGGTATAGCTAAAAAGTGCATAATTAATTATGTTTTAAGTCTCTTTTTTAAAAAAAACACTTTATTTAAAAACCTAAAAAAGTAATTTCACTTTTAACCTGAAGCTTTTCTAGGAACTAAAAATTACTTCAAGTTATCTGAATTTCCTTAGGGATATATTTTTTCAGAAAATGGATTAATTTCTTAAAGGATTACACTTCTCTCAGAGCTGAACACTTGACATAAAGCAGGCATCCTCTCTGGGGCCACCTGCCCACAGAACTAAAGAGGCCCTTGTGGGGCTAGTAACATGACTAGAAAAGTAATTCTCCCATTAACAGATAGCTGTTTGGTTCAGATCCAGTGAGAAAGTGTAAGACTTGAAAGGTTTCCTCAGAGTTGTGGTATTAATTTTAATTATTTGGACCTTACTATACAAATATATTGTGAAAAATGCAAATAAATATTCTTGACATGTGTTTTCTTATATTCATATGATTTTGTATTTGAATTATTCCCTTCATATTGTGCCTGATTTGCAAATTTTTTTCACCAATACAAAAACTCTTTTACTTGCAATAGAAAGATTACGTCACTCAATTGCCCCTGATTTTATTTCATGTATTTTCCAGACTATTATAGTAATCTAAAAAGAAATGTATTGGTTATTTTACATGGTTTGCTTAGAATAAAGGGTGATAGTTAATGCTTACACTATCTACTTATCAAAGACAGTATAACTGTAATGGAATCCTATAACACTATACCAGTTTACATGGGCTGAAGATCTGGCCTTTTTTTTTATCATATTCTTGCTGACAGTAATTAAGCTGTAAACCAAAATACTGATCCTAACACTACTGAGTAAGCCTCTAGACAATCATTCCAGACTCCAGCTGACCACAAGAATATTTCACATCATGGTCAGTAATAAAACTTAGGGGGAAGAAGCAGGAGGAGAAGGACATTCAGAGTGATGGCATTTATATTCCCAAGTAACTGTTACATGTGATGGAACTCTGCATTCCAAACACCTGCCTGCTCATGGGAAGTGGTAAATTAATTCTTTGTTTTGCATTTCTTGTGCATTCAGCTTGTTCTTGACATATTCTGCTGTCTTGATCTAAAGCCATAAGTTTTTACACTTTTACGATTCTCTCTCCCGTTCCACTGGGAAGGAGTAAGTGAGCGGCTGTGTGGTGCTTAGCTGCCTACTGGGATTAAACTATGACAATATGTTTACATTATCTTGAGCATATCATGCTCTCTCTCATGTTTTGTTCATACAAACTTTGCAGAAGTCTAGGAGCTTACTCAACACAGCAGGAAAAAAGAATAAAAGGTTTTCCAAACAATGTGAGAGGAAGCAAGGTATTTAAAAAAAGTAAAATGCAGGTTTGTGTAGAGATAGCTTTGAATGAGATAACACTGCTAACTGAATGAAGGAGCAAACTTGCTTTTATGCCATGTTCTGCTGTGGCTTATTTATCCTACTTGTTTACAAGTTCAATATGTAATATGGCTCTTCTATTTTAGTGCAAATGTGTTCAAAGCTAGTTTTAGTCTAGCAATACAGTCTTGTATCATATCAGTCTCCAAAGGCTTGCAAACGCACTTGTTCTTGACACTTATCTGTGAATGAAACAAATAATGTAACATGAGGGAAATTAAAATACATATTCCCAAGCCTCAGCTGACTTTTGTCACTAGGAAGGTTAGTGCTCAGAAATGTTAAGACTGCTGTATTTTTTCTAAATAATAGTACTGCTGTGAATTGTCTCGTGACAAGGTGATGTGCTTTTGGTGACTTTTCTACAATCACAGGATGAGGTAGTAGTCTTTAAGGCTGGGGAGAAGACATTTACTGCTATATTCATACATATATTTACAGAAATATTTTTTTTTAAGTTTCACAGTTATAATCCCTGATAGAATGAAGACACATTGTGTAACAATGTATATGTTATCTAAGTTCAATTTCTCTACGTTTTTAAATTCTCCTTTGAAACGCCACCATTCAGTCATTTGCATGTTATCCCCGGTTGAATGTGGATAGAATATAACTGATCCTTTTTCCTTACTCTTGGAGAAATATCAGCTTCATTTTGGTATTCATGTTATTTACTGGCCAGTAATATTGAAACAAACTACCTAATTAAAGAATCTTCAACAAATTGACTTCAAAAGGATATTTCTAGGTTCAGGATTAGAGCGTCCCAGCAGGTAAGAAATCAAGAAAGGGAGGCAGGAGACACACATTAATAAATAAGGAACTGTTGGGCAAACTCAAATGGAAGAAGAGAGCCTATAGATCTTGGAAAGAAGGGTTGGTCACTTGGGAAGAATATAGTACTGTTGTCAGAGGATGTAGGGGGGCATCTAGAAAAGCTAAAGCCTCATAGGAGTTATATCTTGCAAGGGAGGTCAAGGACAACAAGAAGGGCTTCTTCAAATGCATTGTAGATAAAACTAATGCTAGAGGCAATGTAGGCCCACTGTTGACTGAGACAGGTGCCCTGGTGACAGAGGACATGGAGAAGGTAGAGCTACTGAATATATTCTTTGCCTCTGTCTGTAGTGCTGGAGACTGTCCTCAGGAGCCTCAGACTCCAGAGGAAGTCAGGTTAAAGGAGGAGTTTTGTTTGGTTGATGAGGACTGAGTTAAGGATCAGTTTAGCATTTGGATGTACATAAGTCCATGGGCTCTGATGGGATGCTCTTGTGGATGCTGAGGGATGTCGTTGCTAAACCACTCTCCATCATCTTCAGTAAGTCATGGATAACGGGAGAGGTGCCTGAGGACTGGAGGAGAGCAAATGTCACTTCAATTTTCAAAAAGGGCAAGAAGGGGGAGCTGGGTAACTACAGACTGGTCAGCCTCACCTGCATCCCTGGAAAGGTGACGAAGCGACTTATCCTGGGTGCTGTCTCCAGGCATTTAAAGGACAAGAAGGTCATTAGGAGCAGTCAATATGGCTTTACCAAGGGGAAGTCATGTTTGACCAACCTGATAGCCTTTTATGAAGATGTAACCAGATGGATAGATGATGATAGTGCAGTGGATGTGGCTTATCTTGATTTCAGTAAAGCGTTTGACACCATCTCCCACAGCATCCTCACAGCAACACTGAGAAAGTGTGGGCTGGATGATCAGGTAGAGAGGTGGATTGTTAACCGGTTGAAGGGAAGAAGACAGAGGGTGGTGATCAATGGGGCAGGGTCTAGTTGGGGGCCTGTATCTAGTGGAGTGCCTCAGAGCCTGTGGTGGGACCAATACTGTTCAATATATTCATTAATGACCTTGATGAGGGAACAGAGGGCAATGTCAGCAAGTTTGCTGATGATACTAAACTTAGGGTAGATCAGAAGGCTGTACTGCAATTCAATGAGACCTGGACAGTCTGGAGAATTGGGCAGGGAGAAATCTAATGAAATTCCAAGAGCAAGTGTAGAGTCTTGTATCTTAAGGATGTTTAATGATAGGACAAGGGGCAATGGGTATAAGCTGGAACATAAGAGGTTCCAAAGAAATTCTTCCTTATGAGGGTGATAGAGCACTGGAACAGGCTGCCCAGATGGGTTGTGGAGTTTTTTTCTCTGGATATGTTCAAAACCCACCTGGATGAGTTCCTGTGTGACTTACTTTAGGTGGCCTGCTCTGGCAGGGGAGTTGGACTAGATGATCTCTCAAGGTCCCTTCCAGCCCTTCATATTCTATGATTTCATGATTCTGTAAAAGATATTGACTGTAGGTATATATTATAAACAAAAATATGCCCCCTTCTATAATGAATTAAAAGAAGCAAATAAAGCACCAAACTCAACCTCATTTCCTACTGTGTAGATTAATGTTCTATTAGTAATACTATTTGGACAGATCGTCAGCAGAATTTCATTAAATTTTTATCAATATGATACTTGGAAAGCTGATAATGAGAAGGATCACACACCTCTAAGTTAGTTGTGCCCTGTTCTGACCCACTGTTATCTAACCTCACAACTTTTCTTTGCTCCAAACATTGCTGCACAAAGCCTCACAGAACATGAACACCAACTGTATAACTTGTAAATCCAATACGTAGCTGGACAAGATGAAAGGAATCTTTGCAATACTATAGGTTAACATAATCTGCAGGTCCAATATTTATTTCCTAGCTCAATAAAATTCAACTCAGAATTTTACTTCTGATCTCATCATTCAGCAAAAGAATTAAAAGCAATATTCACCTTGAACTTCCACATTAAAATTTTATACAATAAAATAGATGCAAACAGAATGTGCAGAGTTTCAGACATATTGGTTACAAATCTTTCCTTCTGAGGTCCTTTTCCAGAACTTTGTATTAATTTTTTTTTTCTTTTGCCCTCTTTGGCCTTGAGAATAGACAGTGAATAAGTAATTTGAGTGAACAGAAAAACAGACAGATTGTGAAATATATCTTAGAAGCTTGCAAAGAAAGTCAGAAAAAAACCCTCATGTAGTGTTGAATGAGCTACTACCAAATATGGTATATAGAGATTAGTAAATAGAACCTCAAATTTGCCAAAAATTTTCAGATACTATGCCTGAATCTTGACATTATTTTGATGCTGTAATACTGATGAAGACTATTTCATTTCTAGTAGTACTGCAATAATATTGTGGTCTGTTATGAACTGCTCACTTGTCTTTATACCTAACTTGATAAATACTAGAAAATAGAGAAAGCTCAGTTTCAGCTTCTTCATTTTAATTAGAGAAACTATTGGTAGAACAAGCTCCTAGTAAATTTCAACAAAAGACACTACCTGCAGCATCAATATTATATTGATCTCTGGCACACATATGAAAAAACATGACTGTTATTACTATTGTTTTTCTCTATTTTTCAGCATTTTTTCATAGCAAGATACTATGTTTCTGAAAATGGAACAGAGCTTTAAAGGTCCTATGTACACTTACATTTTTATCAAAGTACACAAATACTTGAAAATTGTTTGAATTCTCTGCTCTTTCTTAAAATACTCCATTATAATTTGTGATTTTAAATTATTTCTCTGTTTTTTCTTGCATCTTTGCAAAAAAACTTTGTGTTGAAATGACATCAACCATACAAAGTTTCAGTGGACAGTGAAAGATGTTTAGCCAGAACAAATGAAAAGCAGAAAACAGAAAAAGCAATAAAAGCATCAGAAAAAATGCAAAATTTCAGTGAGTTTTTGTAGTTGAGATATATAATATTTTATTAGTATTACTGGAAATCTATGCCTGTAATTCCCATTTAAAGCCTAGACAAAACAGTGAATCAATAAAGCCATTGTGTGTGATTGTATTGTGTTAAGTTTTGTATTCAATGTGGTTTTCTCTACAAAGAAAATGCATGCCCAAACACTACTTAAATAATGTCTCATCTTGACAAAAAGAACAATCATAAAACGTATCCTTCTCTTTGCAGATTAAAATGAGGAGTACAATTTACATTAGCTAATGAAAGCTTTCTTCATTTGCTTTTACATCAGCCGAATAAAAGTCACAGAATCACAGAGTGGTAGGAGTTGCAAGGAATCTCTAAAGATCATCTGCTCCAATCCCCTACTAAACAGGTCCACCTAGTTCGGGTCACACAGGAACATGTTCAGGTGGGTTTTGAAAACTTCCAGAGAAGGAGACTCCAAAACCTCCCTGGGCAGCCTGTGCCACGGCTCCCTCACAGTAATAAAGTTTTTCTTTAAGTGGAACTTTTTGCATTCCAGCTTATGTCTATTACCCCTTGTTTTATCGCCAAATACTACAGAAAAAAAAGTGTTGCTCCATCCTCTTGTCATACACCTTTCAAATACTTGTAAGTATTAATGAGGGCCCCCCTCAGCCTCCTCTTCTCCAGGCAAAACAGTCCCAGGTCCCACAACGTTCCTCATAAGAAAGATTCTCCAGTCCCCTGATCACCTTGGTGGCCCTGCACTGCACTTTCTCCAGCAGCTCCCTTTCCTTCTTGAACTGAGGGGCCCAGAACTAGACACAATATTCCAGATGAGGTCTCACCAGGACGGAATAGAGAGAAAGCAGAACCTCCCTCAACCTGCTGGCCACACTCTCTTGATGCATCCCAGGATGCCATTGGCCTTCTTGGCCATGAGGGCCCATTACTGGCTCATGTTAAGCTACACACAGAGATCCTTTCTATAGTCATCAAGAAGAGATGTGAATCTTCAGGCAATTATCCATACCACCATAAGACAGATGTCTCTCAGAGATGTCCTTCCAGTAACTTTGCAATGTACAGTTTAGATTAGACATAGATTAGATTAGGTAACAGAAATTCTAACCATCAAAAGCCTCATTCAACAAAACTCTTACTCTTATATTTAATTACACATTTAAGGATTTAACTATATAAGAAATAAAGTGAAAAAATAATTTTTAAAAAAGAGCGGTATTAAGCCAGGAGAATGAATCTTTGTATTTGAATTACTCACAATATGTTTGGCACAATACTTACCTGCAGCTCCTATTAACATCTAAAAAACTTTAGTATTCTGGTGAAGACAGAGAAATGTGTGAGACTTGCGAACAGAGAATGAGAAATCTCAAATGTATAAATGATTCACACTTATTTCTCCTGTCTGCCATCCAACTATCTCCGTCTCTTTACCATTATTTCTGTAACATCTTTAATGACAATGGAAGTAGTTTTAGACAGAAGAAAGTGTGTAAAACTTTTGCTTGATATTCAAAAGATTAAATGAAGTAAAAACAGATGCATTTTTAAAAGTGTTGAAAGAGTAAAAGCATATTCTTGTGAAAATCAAATTAAATGAAGATGTGTTTTTTGTGGGTTTACCATTTGGGAATAGATTCTTTATAATAAAATAAAAATCTCTGACTAGTGCCTTTGTTTTATTTGAATTGTTTGTGACTTCTCTGTGTTGTATTTAAGAGCAAACAGAAATACAATGAGCTTTTTTTTTTTGAGGAAGGGATGGGGAAGGGAGATCTTCAAGTACTGGTTGTAATTTTCTCATCATCCTGCTCCCTTTTTGCTTTTTGTTCAGTTCTGTTCCTTGTAGGTAGAAGAATAAACTTTCCTACTTTCCTAAGTTGAGTAGTGGAGCCTGTTTTGCCTGGAACTGTAATTGGCAGTGAGCTGTCCCTTCCCCTGTCTTAATCCACAACAACTTTGCTTATCTTTTATCCTCTCACTTCACTAGGGCCTCCACCATCCTAGCGAGGGTGGGGGTGAATGGGGGCGCTGAGCAAGAGACTGTTGTGGTGCTTCTGTGCTAGCTGGGCCAAACGACAACAAAGATACCAAGAGATATTTTAAACAACTACTAACAAGGCAAAGAACAATAATTTGACCACAATCTCACTAACACACATTATCCAATAGCAGGTAAGAAGTTATAAATATTACTCTGATTTGGTACCTAGTTTGGAGAAGAGCATTCTATACCTGAGGAGATATCAAAGAGTTTATTCTGCTCATCCTCTCCAGAAGGGATGCCTTTCAGTAGGAAGAGTGACCTCAGCTACAGCAAGGGATATCCCAGGAGACTGAGTTTGTGATTGCAATCTAGTTTGAGGGCCATAGTTAACCTGCAGCTTAGTGCAATCTTTAAAATTCTGCGTATGTTGCATATTGAATAAACTTTAATATTTGTGCACTTAACTGCTTTGTTTGAATGTACCAGGTCTACAGCAGTCAGGCTGTTCATGTTGGGCCTACAGTGAAGGCAATAATTGGCCTACCTATTAGGAGAGAAGGCCAGCTGTTCCTAGCCCCTCCAATCTCTGAGAAGCAGCTAAAATGCAAGGGAATTCATCTTACCAAATTCACCCAACATTGAATGCAACACAACTCTATGACAAAGCATGAGTAAATCTGCCAATGGGCTGTATAACAGTAGACTGAAATAGTTAAATGGACTCCATTTTAACTCTTGTTAAAATAGCTTTGACTGTGTGAGGATTTAGTGTGCACAGATACTGACCTTCACATAATCGTTCACTATGACTGAATGTTGATTTCAGAGAGAACTACTTTCAAAATTTCAAGGAAAATAAACAGAATTTGATATAACATCAAGGTGGGAGACTAAAGCAGGAAAAAAGAAGACCTTCATATATTACTTGTGTGTATATCTTCATCATAAACCAAAGTGTAGAAAAAGACGGTCGATGCAGCTACAACTATATCATATTTTATCTAAGACACAGAAGCCACTGCATTGTTTCAGCTCTTTTATATTCTCTGACCCTTTTAAATTCATTTGCCCATACTGCCCATCTAGCTGCATGACTGTTATTGTGGAGCAAACCTCAAAGCACATTCTAACTGAAGGTGGTTAATTCAGAAGTCACATTTCCAATAGTGACAACACAATGTTGAATAGAAATATGAAAGATAGGATGCATCAGTCCCTGAAAATTTTTCAGAACATTTGGTAGCCCTGCTGCACTCCATGATTGACAAGAGGACTGCAGCCAAAAAGTCCCAAAAAATTAAAAACAGAAAATGGACCAATATCAAATGAGAGAAATTATTAAAAGAATATGTTAGTGAAGTCCTTACACTGTGACAAAATCTAAAACTTGACTGTAGGTTAATTAAAGCTTTATCACTTTTTCTGAACATTGAAAAATCTGCTTATTAGAGAAAAGACTAAAAGTAGATGCATGATCAGAAGTTTTTCTTCACATGATATGCAAATTTAGACATATGATTTGCATCTTCACAAACTAGTTACCTCTTGTGATCTCCTGATAGTTCTATTTTCTCTTAAGTAGTTATCTTCGTGTTACTTTTACTATAGCGGTCCTGTCATATATATTATTTTACATTCAAACAAAGCTGAATCTGAAGAATTCCTCTCTAGACAGATAGTTGTACTGTATGGAAGAAATAGAGGAGGAAAAGGAGGACATTTAAAATGGCATGACCTGATCTTTGTTTACGTGAATGTTTTCCCATCAGCTGTCTGTGGAAATATA
This sequence comes from Urocolius indicus, assembly GCA_013401255.1. NCBI lineage: Eukaryota > Metazoa > Chordata > Aves > Coliiformes > Coliidae > Urocolius > Urocolius indicus. The sequence continues at coordinate 13,370 of WBNH01000271.1, read as the reverse complement.
AAATCCATTTTGCCTTAAAAATCTGTCAGACAATACTGCTTAACACATATTCTTCCTTGTCAAACATTTCACTGATGCTTCATTCTGTAGACAGCTTAATAAAAGGTATTTCACTCTTAGCATGTTGCTGAAGTTGTATGTCATTTTCTTTCTATTTCAGATGGCATTTATAGAAGCAAGAGGCCCAGGTACCTTGTAAGTAGCATCACTATTAGTGTTGTTAACTCCTTTCTTGCTGCCTACCTTACAGCACAGAGAAAAAGGAAATTGTGCACACAGTTTTCTCTTGTCAAGATAATTTGTGACGGCTGAACAGGTTGTAACAGTCAGTGATATTTAGAAGACATGAAAGTTGCAGATTTTCCTCCTCCTGAGTGTATCTCAGAGGGCCCCAAGATACCAACGCACAGAAAGAACTTATTAATGAGAGTTGTCACTTTCCTTTATGTGGGATATATTCACCTAAAATATGTAAACCAAACTGTATATACATAAAGTTTTATATGCAATTTTGATAAACTGAATATTTCCAGACACCTTTTAGGACCAATTGTAAGAGTTTTTGGAAGTCAGAGGAAGATATTTCATTAAGATTATCCAAATAAAGGTTTTTTCACTGCAAAGAGGATAAGTATAGGGGGAAGCAAAGAAACCTCCAAAACACACACAGATGAATAGGTGAATAGGTGAAGGATCATGGACACAATGCCAAAAGCCAAATGTCCCCAGTTCCTAGTTGAAGAGGAATTAAGAAACTCCAGGCACACCTCTGAAGAAGATTGACATGGAGTTTGTAACTGCTAAGAATGGGGGAAACAGGATGAAGATGAAGATTTGGAATATTTGAGGTGTGGGTTCCCTGGGCTTGTGATGTTAACACTAGGAGACAACAGAGTCTCTGATAGACTCTAAAGCTGGTGGGGAATCTTGGCCCAGCCACTGAGGTGGTGTAGGAGTATGTCCCAAGTTGTGGGTATGAATATGACTTGGACCAGCCAGATATTTCCTTAGTGTGAATAAAGTTGGCAGGGACAACAGAATGCAGCTGGCAAACTGCTTCCGGTTATTAGGAACAAGTGCTGCGTGTTAATCAATTGAGCTCTGTGTGAGTACATGGGCAAAAGCAGCATATATAAGGAAGTAGCTTGCAAGCAAGGGGTTCTTTTGTGTCAGCCTTGCTGGATGTACTATGTTGTCTCTGTGTATCTGTATGTTCCTTGCTGCTTTAAGTTCTTGCATGAACATCACTCCATTATCATAACACCAAGTGTCAGCTGCTGGGAGGAACTGGGGTGACTGAGGCAGGTGAGGGACTCTGTGCTGGTGGCTGGAGAGTTTCCAGCCATATTCTGAGTGATGGTAGAAGTGTAAGTGTCTATATCTTCCCCAAAGCTAGTGTGCATCAGAGTGTATGTAGTTCATTCAAAAACCTCAAGCTGAATGCAGGGGCGTTAAGCAGGCAGAGGTCCATGTTATCTGAAGGACATCTGGGATTATAGGCTGCCTGTGAAATAAGTGTGTATGTGCTTGCTAGCTGGACCAGTCAGTGAGTAGGATCCCTGTGGGGCAGATAAGACCCCCAGAATCTTGTCAGGTGTGTTGGATATGCAGAAGGGACATTTTGGTACTTGAAGGATCCATAAATGTGCTTGTGAATCTAGAGAGTGTTGTGTGTGTGACCTTCAGTTTGGAGCAATCAAAAACTGGGTGGGCTGTGTGTGCACGTTTTATGTGGGCGCTGTTGAAGGCAGCACTGTCTCCAAGGCTGGGTATGTAGCTGGCCCCATCAGTGTCCTCTATGTGTGTATGTTTGAAGTATACTCTCAGCCTTACTACCGCTTGAACCTCTAAACAAGAAAGCAACTGCTGCATCTCTTGGTCTAGGATGAAGATTCCAGCTGCCCCAGGTGCCCTAATCTGAACTTCAGTGGCCAGTCAGGAGGGACTTCAGCCTCCAGATTCTTAGATATTTAATATTGCCACTTCTGAAGTTTCTTATCTCTTCATTCCTACGGTATAAAACATACTCTTTTATGTACTCTAACAACATTACTCGTTTTGCCCTCATAATCTTCCCTGCTTCCATTATGTTTTTCTGTTTTTTTGGCTCCTATTCTACCTAAAGCATAAATGACTATTCTCTTTCTCCCAAGATCTTGCCTTAACTTCCATGAAATAGTATTTTCTCAGTTCTCCTACTATTTTTTTTTAACAATTAATTAAGAATGTATATAGCAGGTCTCTTACTTGACAACTATTTGCCAGTACCTCTGATATTTTACAAAACATGAACTACTCCAATCAACTGTATTACCTTTTTCCTTTCCCCTTTCCCTTTCCTCTGGGATCATAGAATCAGAATGGTAGAGGTTCGAAGGGACCTTTAGAGACCATCTAGTCCAACCCCTCAGCAGAAGAAGGTTCACCTAGGTCAGGTCGTATAGGAACATGTCCAGATGGGTCCTTACAGAATTTGTGTAAAATAGAAGCTCTATTAAGTATGTGGAGGAGACTTCCATGTAAGCTTGAATGCCTGCAGTTTATGCCTCTGGAAGTAAATCCAGCTCTCTGCTAAACAATAATGATGGAGAAATACACTTAGGAAGAATTTGTAATGATTTCCTCCATTCAAAGTCTTATCAAAACTGAGCATGAGTTAGACCAACACAGCATAACGATAGCAATATAATTCTCTGTTTCAAGCAATTGGCAAAACCAAAATATCTTAGAAAGCTGAAAGATGAAAATTGTTACTTTTCCTGTATGATAATTAACTACACAGCAGTTCTTAACAATATTCCTTCTAACTGTTACTTACAACAAATTAATTTTTTTTTGGTGTAAATTAATCGGTATAACATAACAATTAATGGAAAATATCATTAGATGTATCACAATTAAATGGAAAGTAAATTATTCTATGTAATACATGTACTGTAACTCTATATATAGAAAATTATTCAGATGCATAAAATAGAAGAAATAGTGATAGGTATAACATAAAATGGGATGCAGAATACACAAATGTGAATTTTTAAACACAGATTTTTAAAAATATATGAATATACCATAAAAATAGTTTTCAGTAACAATGACAAAGTCCCTGGGTTGGTGGAAATGACTTTAAGGCCTTGAAAAGTAAAGGTTTAAAAAAAAATGGAATTCATCTTACTCCTATAACAAAAGCCTCATACAGACAAGCAGAGTCAGAACATGGAAGTCTTATTCCTGTTTCCTATTTATGTTTGTTTTGGTTCTTTTTTCTTAGATTTCATACCAGTTTCCTTATAACTTTATTAATTTATAATTAAAACACTGCATCCAAAAATATACTTGAACCCTAGTTTCCATATTTTCACAGATGATCATGGCATTTGTATTGTTACCTGCTTGGTTTGATTTCATGAGTGTCATTTTTCATTTGTAAAATTTGATAAACTCTCAGCAGCATCCTCTGGGAAAAAAAAAAAAAAAAGCAAGGAAGTGACAAAAAGAGCCTAATGATAGGAATGACGTGGCATTTTGGAGGAAAAGCTCAAACTGTCAGATTTTCATTGTCTTTATTTACGTGTCAGTAATGTTCAGAGGTCTCAACCCATATCACAATCTAGCAATGCCAATGATATTGCAGTGCAGACTACTCTCGCAGAAGCTTAAAATTGGAACAGTCAAAAGATAGGATAGAGTGGTTTCATTCACAAAGACATGAATCTGAAAATAAAAGGGTAGATATTCTTACCATGCAAATAGAGGCATCTTGGATAACGTGAATACCTCTAAATGTAGTACGTTGTCCCTATACTCATCGAGGGAATGAGTCCTGGCACTCAGGACAAATAATGTAGTGTCACATGGGATCACACTGCTTGGAACTACCCCTGCTTCAAGTGAACAAAGTGGTGTGTTAATAATACAAGGCACCTGTCTCAGGTCTTTTCTAGCGCTCATGTGGTAGTCTGTGGCTCATACACAAAATAACTATTATTTTGTGCACACACACAAAATAGCTATTATTTTGTGCTTTTTCTAGTTCAAAGTGGTGTAATAATATATCATGAATTTTCTGAATCCAAGATACAGAATGGCTTACCTCAATTCCAGTCTGTTACAGTCAGCCTTTTGTTATGGCCAAAGAGAAGCCCATCATGCATGTTAAAAAAAAAAAAAAAAAAGAGGAAAATACCATTCCTTAGTCATTTTCTCAAGTAGCAACAGATTAGTTGAACATTTTTGCTATTGGTATGTGCTAAAAGATACATTTCTTTTTTAGTAACTTCTTACCTGAATATAACTACTACTACTAATACGTTTTTAAACACCAACTCCTAAAAGTAATGCTTTGTCTGTAAAAGTAGTGTACAAGAAACAAGACAGAAGGTTTTGATTATAATTGTTTTACTGAAGCCTGTAAGTACTATAGAGCTATAAAATATATTTTTGAATGCTTTAGCAATGACACCTGTTAAGAATTTGTTAGTCTAAGTAAAATCTTAATAATCTAATCAAATAATTACTGTTACCTCAGTTATCATAGTAACACATATTTTATGCAGGTAAGATGCAGATAAGATCTACTCAAGATTTCTAGAATTCCTCCTGCTATTACAGTCACCATTCCACTGTTTCTCTGGCAATTGAGATCAATTGTTTCAGTTTGGGATGGAGGGCTATGGAGAAATTTTGGCATCTCAGGCTCTTCATGTGGATGTTTTGTTTCTTTCTCCCCACTCCAGGATCTTCCTTGCATCATTTTCTTGTCATGCTTTACACTTTATTTATTAGCTTACAAGTCCAATACATTCAGATTCAAATTCACATTCAATAAATGTAATGTTTTACACGTGGTATAGACTTCTTTGGTTTCTGTTACCTCCAAAACTAGTTTTACTCAGTTTATTATGTTTCTTTTCATGACTGATTAATTTCAATGACTAATAAAGTGAGTAGTTCAGAGCTCAGGAGCCACCTGGCTTCAGTGGGATTACATAGGGTAATTTTTGTTCCTATTTTTATTTTACTCATTTGTCTATGTTCAATTTTTTCCCTTAATAGACTACTTTAAAAATGCTTATCAGAGAATGTAGAAATATGCAGAGCAACATTTAAATGATTTAAACCAATTCCTATTCTGCAGCCTTGATTTTTGAGTCCATCTCAAAATTAAAAATGTTCAATGGCAACCCTCAGTTTTCTGAAAGCTATATTAACTCATTGGAGCAATCTATTTTGGCAGATGTGCTCATCTAGAAAAAAAAAGATAACACAAAATTCAATGACTTTTTTCCCACAGCATCAGACAAATTTAAGCCACTCATAATATCAATTTACAGAGAAGTGGCAGAGTTATAAATTCCTTCAGCTTTATAGGTAACATGGAGCAAACATATGGCAGAAGGTATTTGGAAAGGCATTTATGAGTCCTGTAAAAATGCTATAATAAAGTTCTAAATAGTTTATTCCAGGGTACTTCATCAATGTTGACAGGTGTAGTGGTTTTGGCCTGGGCCAGGGTTTTCGGTAGCAGGGGGGCTAAAGAGGTGGCATCTTTAAACAAAGTTGCCAGAAGCTTCCTCTGTAGCTGACAGGATTAGGACCAGTCAATTTTAAGCTGGACCCTGCACCTGACCCAGGCCTGGCCAATTAGTGGTGGAGGTAACGCCTCTGTTAATAATGTATTTGAGCAGAAGAAGTTGTTGCGAAGTGGCAGAACAGGGAGAGAGAATGTGAAAACATCTCCGCAGACACCAAGGTCAGTGAAGAAGGAGGGGGAGGAGGGTGCCCAGGCACTGAGAAGAAGGCTCTCCTGCGATATGTGGTGAGGACCATGGTGAAGCAGGTTGTCCCCCTGCAGTCCATGGAGG
>WBNH01000270.1:0-23712 GCA_013401255.1 Urocolius indicus | reverse complement strand
GAGTCCTGGGAAGAGAGAGGGTTTGGGGTAGTTAAGATTCAATTTTATTTCTCATTTCCCTGTTCTTATTTTTCCTTTAATAAATCAAACCTTTTTCTCCCTAAGTTGAGTCTGTTTTGCCCGTGATGCTAATTACTGAGCAATCTCCCTGTCCTCATCTCAACACATGAATCTCTCATTATATTTGTCTCTCCTCTGTCCAGTTTAGGAGAAGGAGTGATTGAATGACTTGGTGGGCAACTGGCACCCAGCCAGGACTAAAACTACTACACTCCTACAATTCTGAGCAGTAGAAAAGCCAAATATCCCAGCAAATCACTTTAAAATATGAGAGAGAAAAAGATTTAGCAGTGAAGTCAACTGGTTATAGTCAAGCTGGTAAATAAAAGAATTTAGAACATCATCCAAATTTATTTTCTCTTCCCATTTAGAGGCTGATTTTCCAGCAGAGGAGCATGCAGTGGCAAACTTAGCAACCAGAAAGCTGCTATTGTTATATCTTTGATCAAGGACCCTGGCTGCTCAGCTATATACTGTGTTGAGGTGTGTTGTGAGAGTTGGTTTTGCCTCCCAAGCAGATAGGGAGAACAATTAACAATGTGTGCAAATATATCCACAAATTCTTTGCATTACTAGAACACAGGAGAACCCCAAACTGATGCCTATGTGGAAGCTGTGGTGCATCTTTAGTGTGATTGGCCTTGATCCCACCAACAGCCTCTCTGGTCTAACAATGTGACTGAGCAAGGACCAAAGGCCCACTCTTCACAGCTGCTAATATTTGTGTATCTTTTATGTGATATTTCATGCATATTCATAAAAGACCTCATTTGCATGGTAGCCAATAGCTCACAGGTACACAGGTTCTTAATATTCTTCTAAGGTGAGGCATTTGCCAGGACAGAAAGACATATTGCCCACTATGCTGTGCTACTGATAAAACAAACACAGCAAAATTATATTATCCAGGCTACCATTTTTCCTGCACCTGTTTTTTCAGCAGTTTGAGTAGCTAAAAGGCAAAATAGGCTGTAGAGCTCAAAGGAGCACAGCACTTTGAATTGTTCTGACAATTATTTGGTTCATTTTATTTCATCACAGTAGGGAATAAAGTTCTCTGCACCAGAGAAGACATAACAGGGAATCACAGCCAGGATTATAAGCATCAGTTTATGGAGGTGAAATGATTAGTTTCTTTCATTTCTATTGAACCTCCTCGTTTCTGAGCTGAACAGACACCCAGTTGAAGCTGCATGGGCAGCAGCCAGTGGCTGGAGCCATAGCCCCTAACACCTGCATTAATAACAAAATGACTCTTGATGAAAAAATATAAAAGTCCTGAGCAGTGAATTCTGTAATATTTGAAGCCAACAGTTCACAGGCTAGTGTTTCCTGTCAAATAATTAACTTTAGACATCCCACTGAGTTATGTTTTAATCACTAATACTGTAACTCAATAGAGGGGACATTCACTGCCTTTAGTGTACCAGTTGCCTCCACTGTCTCTCATTAGGACTAGCATCTCCTGATTAGCTGCAGGAAGTCACATTAATCCTGTCAACTCAGCTGCTGTGCCTCTGCATGATACACCTGCTAACTGCAGGATTACAGAGATGCTCTTCTGCTTGGTTTGAGTTCAGCATGGGTTCAGAGGAGAAAAGAGGCTAACACCTCCCCACCTGTGCTGTGCTCAAAGAGCTGCATATAGAGGTGAAGGTGTCCCCTCCCACACTGGCAGCATCTCGACAGGTGAGCAGCAGGGCTGGGGAGCTGGGAACAGTCACTGCTGCACTCATGGGCTCAGTTGTCCTCCAGCACTGAGATCGCTCCTCCAGACAGTCATCTACAGTCCACTCATCTTGCCAGTAGGATGGATGGAAAGTATACAGCATACATACACCAAGGGTGACCACAATTGTCGCTCCAGCACCTGAAAATCCAGGGAAATGGCAGTGGGACACTCCCCAAGATCAAAACCCACACAAACAGCTTGCTGAGTGTGTCCCAGGTAGGAGAACCAGCATGACATTTCCAGGCTGTGCCAAAAGCACTTCTCCTGTAGACCAGCTAGGTGCATGCAAGCAGGCCAGTACTCCTGTGTGTAGCAATGGCCATCAGCTAGACATTGTTTCTCACCACATTGCTGTTGCTTGAGATTTGGTGAAGATAGGAAGCAATATCAAGAGTAACTGGGCAGCGCTCACTTCAAAAGACATTTCTAAAGCAGAAAGCTAAGGGACACAAGCAAGCCTGTAGTTTTTCCAGGAAAGTTTCTGTCAGGCTTTGAAACACTTTATAGTGTGAAGTTAGCATTTCTGATAAGCTCAAACTGGCAGCAAGAAGAGCCAGGTTCTGCTTTCAAATTAAAACCCAATGACTAGAAAAGACATACTGAGAGGCACCAAACAAAGACCTGAGCATGAAGCAGTTAACAATAATCACTTTTATTCAGCTTTACCTACACACTATCCCACCAGTGAGCCCAGCCCCGGGGGACTGGGGGCTCTACTAGAAAGATTTCCCTAGCACAGCCATAATGATTTCATATCAGAGCTGCAAATTCCTGAGGATGGTTCACTCAAGCATGCCTGAACTTCCTGCAGATCTCTGTAGGAACAGCATTGCCATGTACCACATCTAAGGGCTCCAGGCACTGACCAGAGCCCATCAGCACACATCTGGTGGGGCTGCCCTCATCTCAGGAAGGTGATGATAAGAAAAATTTAAAGATTGAGCCACTAAGAAATGTTAAAGTGAAAGAAAAACAAACAGGAAGAGAAATAGATGAAAAAAAAAAGGCCATGGAAAGGAAGATGCATGAGCTGGAATTTGAGGGAATCTGAGATGATAAAAGATTTGAAAGGGAATGGTACAGAAGACAGCAGAAAGAAGTTGAAGTCAGAGTCACAGGTGAAGACATGGGTCAGCTTTAGGGGTTGAGTGTCCACAAGGACCACCTGAAAGGAGGTCACCCCTCAGAAGAACTCCTGGGTGAAGGACAGTCCTGTCTACTCCTTTTCGAGCACTCAAGGAGTTCATGCCCAAACACCGTCTTTGCCTGTCCTGTCCTGTCCTGTCCTGCCATGGGAAGGGGCCATCTGGGTTTTCAGACTCACAAGGTGTCTAAGGGTAACTTTTTCTTTGCTTCTCCACAACACTTGGGAGGCACTCCAAGACTACTGTGATAAATAAATAGACGGCTAAACACTGCTGTATATTAACAAGCTGGCTGAGTGGGAAAGATTTCCTTGGCAGTTGGCTTGGTTTGTTGCCGTTCAGCTGTGGGTAGTATGAGCTGGGACTTGTATTGATAGTTTGGCTTGTAATTTAGCATAAATGCAAATGCAGGCTGGGACACAGCATGTTCTGTTTAGTAAAAATCATGAAAAGAACAGGAAATTGCTATAAATATTCCTGTCTCTTTAGGAACTGAGATAGAGGTTCTGATTTACTTTAGCCAATAGTGAGTCAGTAACAACAAAAAACAATATTTATTTGAGGGAGAGTCACTGAAGCTTGCATCAGTTGCAAGTCTTTATCTCCATAGGTATAACAAGAGATTTTAAAATATTGTCAATAGATAACAATATAGTAAAACTTTGAAAAAAAAAAAAAAAATCACCAGAGCAGCCATACATTTCAGATGAAAGATTCCTCTAGTTCAGTATCCCACTTCCAGCATGGCTATAAACTGAAGTTGTGAAATGAATGAGGACAAGGGAAGTACACCTAGTAGTCCCCTCAAAAACTCAACCACATCTCTATTTGCAGCAGTGGCATCTTCCAGAGCGTGATGCAGACACATCTCTGGATGTATCTTAGCATGCCTGATGATTTCCTAATACCAAACAGCACATCTGGCTTCAACCTTCTGCCAGCTTCTGATGCAAGTAGTTCTTTCAATGCAAGCTCAGATTTATTTAAGGTATGAGAGTTGTCTCCTCTCCATAAATGACTGAGAACAGTGATCTCAGTTTTCTCCATGTTTGATAGATTAATGCTTAAATAAACCCTACAGACTGCAAAATGCTATTGTGTACAGTGATGTTCAAAGAGAAACTGAAAGCGCTTTTTTTTACTGAGATGCATGACTTGAAAATCCATTCTTACCCTTGAAAAGTTATTATGTGGACGAGAAATCCTTTACTTTTAGCAGAAATTTTGTTACATAGTTTTCTCAGCAGCAAAAAGAAGGTTGGTTTGCTTTGGTTTGTCGTGGTTTAGTTTTGTCAGTACTGCACAGCCACCACAAATATGGAAAACAGGTCATGTTTGGTTTTGGTTTGTGCATCAACAATTGAATTATAAGCCAGTAGGAGAAATTCAGACTCAACAGAGTTTCACACGTAATACCAATAGTAAAACTAAAACTAAGTAAAATGGACATTACATTCAAGGTTTTGTGGGATTTACTTTACTTGCAGTATAAAAGTTACTGAATGCAGTGAAATGAAAGAAAAATACTTCTCTTTATCTGGGCAGTCCTGGTCTGGTTTTACTGATCTTGTGTCAAACTTGGTAGATTGATCAGATCCTTTGTGTTCTGTCACAAAACCAAGTGATCTCTAAATTAACACATACTGCAGAAACTAAAGCAAAATTCACAGAGCCGAAGCCCACAGCAAGAGTAGAGAGAATAAAATCTTCCCATAATTCTCAGTACTACCACACTGGCACTTCTCAGCAGCAGCAGAGAAGTGAGGATCAGAGTAAAATTAACCTTACTGTCCTTACACTGATAAGCATGCCAACTGGCGCAACACCAATCTGAGTAGGACACCAGGTTCCCACATCCCTCAGAGGACATATTGTGTTAGCAAGCACCATGCAATCTCTGCCTGGCTTTATTGACAGCAGCTGCTGCCACTTTGGGGGGGATGCTTTCAAAAACTCCCTTAATTCAGAAGATGACGTGAATAGTAAGATGAGCTGTATGAAGGCAAGGTGAGATGAGTTATGCTGTCAGTCAAACCTTTGTGGCTTTGGAGGGATATCGCATATTTCCAGAGACAAGATGGGGATGTTGGAGTCACAGAGGGCACTCTGTATTCCCAGGCGTGCCTGGAGCTCTGTCAGAGATACTGCAGGATTTTACAGCACTTGATCCAAAGAGCTGGGGGGTGGGGGGAAAGCCAAACACATAAACAAACTCCAAGTACAGTACGAAACTGCAAAGTCCATAATCCTCTCCCTGAGAGAAATGAAGCATGAGGTAAGTCCTCAAGGCATGACTACAGAAGCAGACAACCACAGCATACCACCTGTGTCACTCAGCTGCTCTGTCTCATCGCAGTCTGCACTGCTGCAGCTCTTCCAGCTTCAAAGTGCTATCACTCCTGAGCCTTTTGTAAAGCCTCAGTTCCAGGAGTTGTGTGATAATAGTAGAATGAGGTCCCATTTTTGGAAAAACAAAGGCTTCTAGCCTCCCTTGATGATGAGAAAAAATGAAAAATATGAACCAGATAAGGCAAAAATAGCTAAAATGTATGTATTTATTTTTCAGTCTCAGGAGCAGGCCTCATCAGTTTCAACTGCTTGCAATCTGCCATATAATTCTGTTTGCAGCACAGTTTTCCCCCGGGCTCATCTGGCATAATTTTATAAATGTCTGTGGCATTTATTTAGTTTAGAAGTTTAGAAGTAGCTAAGAAACAAGAGTAAAGACAGGTAAAGCTGATTTCAAACACGTTAAGATGCTTATAATGGAAGAGTAACAGTTTACTTAACCCCAGCCTACAGGAAAAAAATTGGAACTGGTTTTCTACAGTCATTAGGTCAGCAACTGAGATGACGTAGGCTTGATTTCCCCCCTACCCTTTGAAGAACAATCATTTTTCTCCTCTTTCTGAACAAGTGAGTTTCACTTTTCTGCTTTTCAAGGGTGTACACAGCAAACCTCAGGGCTGCCAAAGCTCCGACCATGCAACTCATCTGGAGCTCAGTTACCAAGTCAGGATGGAGCTGTGGTCTCAGGAAAAGGGAAGTGCTAAGAAAAATTGGGGAAAAAAAAGAAAAGTGAAGAAATTGGCAGCTGGAATTTCTAACCCTATGGCTGCAGACTCTCCACAGCATTTCTCTCCTGCTGCTGGAGACATTGTGTGTATCTCCAGATCCCCAGTGACAGATTGCTGAGCTCAAACTTGGGAAACCTGCTCCCCACACTTTACTGTAATGGTCCACTGCAGAGCCACCTTTACTAAGTCAAGCCATCTCCCTGTGCCCCAACTACAATCCCTGTGAATCTGGGATAACTAATCTATAAAATGAAACATGAGTCAAAATAAGCACTAACTTTAATAGATCAGTTAGAGGCTACACCATTTAGGACAAGCAAACTTTAAGTCACCTCCCAGGGTGTCTGAAATCCTCTAGACTGTCCTGGACTGGAGAGACTACATGGCTTGGACAGAGCAAGCACAGCTGCCCTTGTCTAGGTATTGCAGGCAGGTTATGATGGTAGAAACACACGGCAGAGCAGTCTCTTCCTGCAAGTCAAATTCAGAGATCAATGTCAGGTTTAGATAACCAGAACTTAGGGTCTGTTACGCAGCTCTGAGAGCTTGAAAGCATCTTCCTGGTTTTTACTGGAACCAACATACTTGGTTGTTAGTTTAGGAGCAGTGAATCTACCTCTGTTCAGTGAGGTCTGGGGATGGATTGTATATTCTAACCGATATTTTGCTTCCCTTAGTGACACATGTCAGTTACCCAATAGCTGACAGTAAATGTTTTATTGATTTATTTTTCTAAACACTACAAATCATGCCAGAAGATGGTTGTGAGCCTGTTATAATAAAAACATTTCTTTAGAACAGAAAGAAATAAAAACACCAGCAAAAATAACCAATGAGCCAAGCTTGCATCCCCCTCTCCTCTAAGGTAAAGGGATAGTTGCAAAAACATGTGATTTTTTTTTTTTCCCTTGGTTAAAGCTTGCCATCTGGTGGATCGAAACCACATCAGCTCCTCTGCTCTGCGACGAAAACAAGAGAAAACACCCTCTCTCTTACAGAAACAACCGTCTGGTCTTCCTACAAGGCAGAAGCTGGATCAATCAGACACGGCTGACCTTGTCTGCCTGAAAGCTAAATACAGAGCTGAAGAATGAATGTTGGCACACCAGTAGATTTTGAACCTTGACCACACACAAGCTTTATTTAATTTGATCGGCTCTCATAAGAGGTTTTAAATTGCACTCAGCAAAGACGCACTGCCATTCTCTCATAGATTTTTGAAAGCTAACATTATTTATGGTGTATAAGCTAACTATGTTTTACAATTTCAAATGAAATGAAATAGAATCTCTTGTGACCAAACACTGGATAAATATAAACATTGTTGCTTTATCCTTGAATTAGCCCTTCATGAGGCTTCTTACCAGCTGACTCCATAATTCAGATAAGAGGAAAAGAAAAAGAACAGACAAGGGGCCAGTGAGGGAGTGGAGATCAAGAGAAAAAGAGAAGGAATGGTTGGGAGGGAAATAGAAAGAAAGATGGAGAGACCAGACGCTTCATGTGGATTTCAATTTGCCTGTACCAGTGATATTACTAGTCCCTTGAAGCAGCTGCTTCAAAAGAATAGGAAATATGATCATCTTTTCATTGCTGTTGTTCATCCTGTAAAAGAAGCAGATAAATACACATCCCGGAAGACTCTACAACTATCTTTCCTTCTGTTTCCATCAGACTAGATGCAGTTCTGAAAAGTACTTTTGAATCCATGAGGGTTTTTTTCTTCTCTTTTATTAAAACAAAACAAAAAAAAAGGCAATTATAATAATTTTACCTTTTTTTTCCCACCTCATAACACTGGGAAGAAGTAGGAACAACAGGTGAAGGGCCTTCTACCAAGTGTTGGAGCTTGAAACCTTATTCTACTCGAAGATATTTTTGTTTTTAAAGTGAGATCAGGTTTCTGCTGAAGCCAAAGACAGAAATCTCTAACCAGGGTCATGAGGAAGCTTAAGGGGTTTGTTGCACAGCACTGTGAGACAGCAAATACTCTCCTTCCTGCCTCATCCTAATCATGCTTTAGGGTTATAAGCTGAAGCTATAAATATTAATCAGCGTATTATTTATGGTAGCAAGAGCTGACTGACTGCTCACTTCCTCTCCTAAATTGTGCAGCTATCCACTCCTTATGAAGAATAGAAAGAGACAAGCGAGGGGAGAGCAGAGGCCATGGGAGGCTCTATCTTTCCTCCCACCTTCATTTGGTGCCACAGCCAAAAGCATCTGTAAACTCATCCAGGTANAAAAAAAAAAAAAAGGTCTCCAAATCAGCTCCTCAGCCTGTGTGCCTGTTGCTTAGTTCACTTAATTACCTGACAAATGTCTGTACTGCAGAACTCATTTCCTTTCCTATTTTAATTTCTTGACAATGCTACCCTTCAGCATAGCTCCTCAGGAACACCAGTCAGAGTCTAGAACACACACTTCCCATACTTTTCTTTGATTTGTAGAGCCTTCTTCCTGGTAAGTTTGTAACCCCAAAAATACCAGGCAAGGTTTCTGGAAATACCTTCAAGGTTTCTGGAAACAGAAATACTACCACCTGAGGGCAATGGGTAATAAATAGATCATAAGAGTGTTCCTCTCATTATTATGGAGCAGATAGGACAGATGGCAGTCAAGGCAAAACATTAGGAAGTCTAGTGTCAAAATTTCACTATTGCAAGAAATGAATGATCTGTTGTGCTGTTGCATGAGGTCAAAACACCGAATATAGTATTTTGTGTGTAAAAGCACCATGTGAAATCACTGGATGTGGTACATAGCACAAACAGCACAAACTGTTGTTCCAGCACCATTTATTTTCTGATTTGCTACTTACATGGACAGACTATGCCTACTGGTCAGGGAACGTTTTAGTCTGTTGTATTCTTGGTTCTGCTTATCTAGTTAATTTTCACTCTTTCTCCAAGATAAGTTGGTGGGCAGTTTAGGTACCTCAGCTCCTTACCTTGTTGAGTCCACTCACAAACCTCAGTGCTCATGGTTTCAGCTGTGAACCCTTCCAGGTTATCTCAATGTGCAAAAATTCATGGAACTGGGAGTGTCTTCACTGAAGTCTCCCTGTTGACTCATTTCCCAAGAAGTGTAACATCTAAGAAAATGAAAGGCCAAATTGTATTTACTAATGTCCTGGTTTAATCCCAACTAGCAACAGATCACCACAGGGCTGCTCACTTACTAGTTCCTCCACAGTGTAATGGTAGGGAAAAATATAACTAAAGGCTCAGGAGTTAAGGACTGTGAGATCACAGACCAGTTACGGCCATGGGCAAAACAGACTTGATTTGGGGAAAATTAATTTATTACCAATCAAAGTTGCAATCAGAGTAGCACAATGAGAAATAAAATCAATTCTTAAAAACACTTTCCCCTCACCTCTCCCTTCTTTCCAGGCTTAACTCTGTTCCCAAATTCTCTACTTCCTCCCCCTGGGCAGTGCCCAGAAACGGGGAACAGAGGTTGCAGTCAGTCTGTCACCAATTGTCTCTGCTGCACCTTTCTCTAACGGGAAGGACTGCTCACACTTATCCCCTGTTCCAGCATGGGGTCCTTCCCACCGGAGACAGATCTCCATGAACTTCTCCAACGGGAGTTCAAGCTACAGTTCTTCATGTCTGGGAGGCAATTGCTCTCATTTATTCTCACTTCTCTTTCTGTCTGCAATTGCTCTCACATGGTAACTTTTCCCCTTCTCATTCATGTTACCTCAGAGGCACCACCACCATCACTGATCTCCTAATAGCTCCTCTCAGGAGTCACCCCTGTAGCCCCTGTTGCCAAAAAGCCCACCACACAAACCCAACACATCTAATAGAATACAAAGAATGTATATGGCAAAATAAAACAACTTATCATATAACAAGGCTGACAGAAAGGAGATTTACTGTTACAACTGCCAACTAAATTTGTTCCTCATCTATGAAAAAGACACCTGTTGGGGCCAATGTGAGTGCTATCAACTTTTAGTTTTCTGTTCCATTGTCAAAGAAATTGGTTTATTTTTTCAGATTACCTGGAATTATTAGAGATGAGGAGTCAAAATTCTTCTAAATTAATGAAAAGCTACTGAAATATGAATGGCCTCAAACTGAAACAGATAACAGAATTAAATACAGATTCATGAATATTTGGTAGGAGCAGTATTGTTGCTCTCTGTAACAGCTAGCTGAATAATGATGCTAATAAAATTCTGACACAACTGACACGTTTTAACAGCATCACAGAGTTGCGCTATGAAAGAGTGGTTGAGATTGGAAGGGACCTCTTGAGACCATCTGATCTAACTTCCCTGGTCTCCTGACTTTTGAGGTTTGGAGATTTTCCTTCCTCACTGAGACCAAGAAAAGGAATTAAAATGACTGGCAACTTGATCTAACTTTGACATACACAGAGAGGAAATGCAGACATACACCTCCATGCCCTTTTCATAGCTACTCAAAGGACATCACAAAGCACTTTGACCTCTGCTTAACTCCTTTTTCATCGTTCTTATCATTCATGTGGCAGACGTTGACAATGAAAGTTTACACCCATTTCAAGTTTATATGCATCTTGGAACATAGTTTCAGCTGAACTTGGTAGCTCCTTTGAATCAGGCAGCTGACAGCAGAAGTTGAAAGCAACATCACCCTTCCCATCTAAGCCTATATCCTGGAGTCAGATCCAGATCAGGCTTGTAGATACATAAACTTCAGAATAAAGCTTCTGTGACACCAAATGTATGCCAGCTTCCACCAGTGCCTCTGCTTCCAAGGCCAGATCAGCAAATGCAAAGCTAATGCATTAAAATGAGTAGCAGGTCTACACATGCATTTTAAAAGTATAATAGCATAACAGTTCAAAGAGCTTTCTCCCTGCAGTTTCTCATCTTAATTTTTACATACATGTACATGATATTCTGCTACAGGTTCAGGCTCTCTGAAATCACAGAGGTAAAAAAAAAAGACTTCATGGCCTGAATACATTGAAGCACTGCTCTAAGTGGAAATAGCAAATACATCTTTAAAATTATGCCAAAGAAAGCAGGAGAGTGAAGGCAGTTCTCTACAATGATATGATAAGAAGAAGAAGAAGAAAATTGTGTCAAGTCATACAAGTAAATGAAATATTTAAAATGAAACAAAATATTTAGGTCTATAAGACCAACATAGGCAAGTAAAGTAGACACTAATTAATTGTGTCACATGCTTACAGAGTGACCACTTTCATTGTTTTGGTTTCCTAAACACTTCTCATTGCTACTGCATTTAGCCTACACTGTCATTTGTAATCATTGCTTGTTCCCATCTGACTGCTATTCGTCTGAACTTTAGCTGAGCACAGCTCGATAATTACCCACTGCAAAGCGCAGAGGGTTCCCCATCCAAGGCAGACATGAAAGGTGAGGAGGTAAACCTTTATGGGAAAAGAAAGGTTTTAATTATTTAAAACAGCAAGAGATTTCTCAGTTAAGAACTCTTCTCTTCTTTCTTCCAAACTTGCTGACAGGGGAAAAAGATAATTTTTCCTCTCTTTCACTACCTGACACACAGTGTTTCTACATATGAAACAAAACTTAGATGCAATTGCAGATGCTGAATTTGGTTGGTTTTGCTGTTGGGTGAAAACTTGAGCACAGCCTAGCAGCTGGGAATTTGCCAGTAAGCAATCTGTTGATAAATTAGTTATCCTCGGAGTCTTCCTCTTCCCCTTCATTAACAGTGTCTGACTGATGGCTAATTTTAAGTTGTTTACCATGAAGGAGGAAGACCTTGATCAACAGAATGGAGCCAGTATGAAGAGGCTGAAGGAGCCTGAAAGAGAGCTGCATTTGCAGCTGTAGGAAGCTCCCTGTTTCATCAGAGGTTTTGAAGTCATGTCCAAACAGGAAGAGAAGAGACGTCAGTCTCTTAGCTGACAGCGAGACAGGCAAGTGCCTCCAGCTACCATTGTGCACTTGAACCAGGAGCTGAAAGAATTATTCTGCATGCCACACACCACTATCCCATAGTTACCTGGCAACGTCACCCTTCCACATGAGTCTTTCAGCCCACAATGTGCTACCATTTGTGGACGTTGATATGACCTCCAGCTTGAAGGGCCATGGAGTGGAGGCTTTGCCTCTGAGCTGAAAAGCAACCTAGTATAGCAGTGAGAGCGAGCAAGACTTGGCTTGAGTATTCTCAAAAAACGGTCTTACTTCTTTCAAGTGAGCATACTGCAGTGAATATCTACCATATCCACAGAAAATCTTTACTATCGCTTTAATCTTAAAATTGGTTGGAAAAAAAAATACTGTTATGTAGACATCCCTATGAATTTAATACAGAGAAACACAAAGGACAAGATAAGAGATTTATGTATTTACACCTTCCTCTTCTTATAGAGAAAGGACTCCATTTTTGCAGCACCAAAACCTTAAAGGTGCCTTGTGCAGTTTACCCCAAGTTTCCAAAATTATGGCCTTTTACATCCAGCAATGGTCTCAAACAAGACAGTATAACCACACTCTTCTCATCTCACTTGCTGTAGTCAACAGTAACCTCTCTATTCCTTCAGTCAGTGTAAAAAGAGTGATTCCATAGAAAATGTGTGATAGAACAGCAAGATTTTTCAGCAACTGAATGGATACAAATATCAAGAGAGGATAGTATAACTGTGATATTTGCTACAATAATCTTATAGGATTACTGTTCTTAGAGGGCTTTTTTGTTTGGTTGTTAATGTAACAGCATTAAAGGGCAGGGGTGTTATATCCTTGCAGCAGTATAGGTATAAAAATATGAAGTTTCTGTCTGCTGTGGGTGGATATTAAATCCTACTTTATTGTGTGCAAGCACTACCAAGTTCAATGATTTAAGAATGAAATGTATATTCATGGCTATTCACATCCTAACTTTATTGACTGAACCATCAGAAATGTAAACGTATTCATTAATGGTGGAGGTAATTGAGCCAATCTTAAAAATGCAAATTATCAAAATATAATAACTCCAGTTCAGTGAAATTCATGGATTTACACTAGGTTAAAGAACAGATAAACATTCCCCTATCTAATGTCACCCTCTGGATGATACTATTTCATGCATTGATCCCTGCCACAAGTCCAGAGCTTTCATTTGAACAGTAGCACACTTTGCAGACAGGATTGAGATTAACCCCTTCAAGCAATGAGGAAATGGAGAACCTATCATGTCCCCAGTTGTCTTCTGTGAAGCTTAATTAAAGTTTAAGAATAATATTAATCATTTCTAAGGTAAATTGTGCTTCTCCTTGCCAGATTATTTTATACATGATGTGTTTGATTTCATGAATAGATTCAGAATACACATTGCCTCCAGCAATGGCTCCAAGCAATTTTATGAAGAAATAGCTTCCTAGTTTCCATAATCACCCTCAAGACATTTCTCTGTAATATGATAAGCATGAATGGCAATCTGCCATTCAGCACCAAATATATTTCCAGATTGATCGCAGGGACCAGTATTTGGAAACAGATGATGTTTGAATTTTCAGACTACTCCACAAAGAGGAGAATGCAGAGGAAGGGGACAGTTATCAGACACATAAACAGACTGAAAAGAATCAGCCATACTTGCAGAAGTAAAGTTAGGATTTAGGGATCATTTCTTAAATGGGTAAGAAATGTATGTGAGGTGAGATAAATTGTTTATACATGTAAATTAATTTTTCCATTAATACAGTATGACTGGGCAATATGCCTTCTCAGGGCTTTTGCTTTGGTTAGTAAATCATTTCTATCATTTTTGAACAATCATGGAGGCCAGGAGAGGTGCCTGAGGACTGGAGAAAGGCCAGTGTCACTCCAGTCTTCAAAAAGGCCAGGAAGGATGACCCAGGATCCAGATTAGGGGAAAGCAGTGGATGTCATCTAACTTGACTTCAGCAAGGCTTTTGACACTGTCTCCCATAACATCCTCCGAAAGTTCAGGCAGTGTAGATTGGATGAGTGGACAGTGAGGTGGATCCAGAGCTGGCTGAATGACAGAGCTCAGAGGAAGGTGATCAATGGCAGAGAATTGAGTTGGAGGCCTGTGGCCAGTGGAGTTCCTCAGAGATGGGTTCTGGGGCCAGTCTTGTTCAACATCTTCATCAACAACCTGGATGAGGGGACAGAGTGTACCCTCAGTAAGTTGGCTGATGACATCAAAGCAGGAGAGCTGGCTGATTCCTCAGTAAGCTGTGCTGTCATTCAGTGGGACCTTGACCAGCTTGAGAGTTGAGAGGAACTTCATGAGGTTCAACAAGGACAAGTGCAGAGTCCTGCATCTGGGAAGGAATAATCCCATGTGCCAATACAGGCTGGGGATTGATCTGCTGGAGAGAAGCTCTGCAGAGAAAGACCTGGGAGTCCTGGTTGGTAATAAAATGAACATGAGCAGCAATGTGCCCTCATGGCCAAGAAGGCCAATGGCATCCTGGGATGCATCAAGAAGACTGTGGCCAGCCAGTTGAGAGAGGTTCTTCTGCTGTCCTTTGCCCTGGTGAGGCTTCATCTGGAGTCCTGTGTCCAGTTCTGGGCTCCCCAGCTCAAAAGAACTGGGAACTTCTGCAGAGAGTCCAGCACAGGGCCACCAAGATGATCAGGGGACTGGAACATCTTTCATAAGAGGAAAGGCTGCAGGGACTGGAGGTATTTAGTCTGGAGGAGACTGAGAGTAGATCTTATTAACATTTACAAATGTCTAAATGATGAGTGTCAGGAGGTTGAGACATCCCTTTTTTTTCTATTGTATCTAGCAACAGGACAAGGGGTGATGGCATGAAGCTGGAATACAAAAATTTTCACTTGAATATAAGAAAAAACTATTTTACTTTGAGGGTGATGGAGTGCTGGCACAGGCTGCCCAGAGGGGTTGTGGGGCCTCTTTCTTTTGAGGTCAAGACCCGACTGGACATGTTCCTATACGACCTGATCTTGGTGGACTTGCTTCTGCAGGGGGGTTGGACTAGATGATCTCTAAAGGTCCCTTCCAACCGTACTATTCTATGATTCTATGATCCTCCTCATAGGTGGTACAGTCTGTGTTTTGGATTTGTACACAGTGATGTTTTAGCTACTGTCAAGTAGGCCTTGCACAATATTTTTTTTCACTTCTCACACCACCTTACCAGAGAATAGGCTGAGTGGTGCACAAGAAGCTGAGAGAAAGCATGACCAGGAGAGCTGACGCAAACTAGCCCAAGGGCTATTCCGTAATACAAAACATCACAACCAGTATACAAACTGGGAGGAGTTGGCCAGGAGAAGCCAATTATTGCTTAGGCATTGGTCAGTGGTTGATGAGCAAATGCACTGGACATTGGTGGGTTTGGGTTTTTTTTCCCTTGCATTTTATTTTTTTGTCTCTCTGTTATATTTATTTACATCATTATTATTTATATTATTGTTGTTATTATATTTTATTTTCATTTCAGTTAGCAAACAGTTCTTAACCCACCAGTTCTACTTTTTTTCCTCTTAATGTTCTTTCCCATTCCACTGGGAGTGAGTGGGTGAGTAAATGGNAAACTGGGAGGAGTTGGCCAGGAGAAGCCAATTATTGCTTAGGCATTGGTCAGTGGTTGATGAGCAAATGCACTGGACATTGGTGGGTTTGGGTTTTTTTTCCCTTGCATTTTATTTTTTTGTCTCTCTGTTATATTTATTTACATCATTATTATTTATATTATTGTTGTTATTATATTTTATTTTCATTTCAGTTAGCAAACAGTTCTTAACCCACCAGTTCTACTTTTTTTCCTCTTAATGTTCTTTCCCATTCCACTGGGAGTGAGTGGGTGAGTAAATGGCTGCTTGGTGCTTAGTTGCTGGCTGGAGTTAAATCCCAACATACTGCTACAGAGAAAACTAGTGTCTCTGGACACCTACCTGCTATTACTGGTGAGCTAGAATCCAAATGCCAGGCCCCATGTCTGCCAAGACAGTAAACTTAGACACTATCTACACAGAGAGCAATGCCAGCTCTCAGACATCCTCGAATGGAATCACACTGTACTGTCCCCAGTTGGTTTAAAATGCAACCTCAGTTTGAACTACTAATTTTGACAGACATTATTTAATAGTTGTTAAGGGAAACCAGACCCAGTGGACTGTAGAATCCAGAGCTGAAGCAGAGCTCCAGAGACAAGGTGCTCCCTCATAGCCCCTCTGAGGCAAACAGCTGCACTTCTCCCTTAACAGGCCCAGGTTGAGCAAGGTTGAGGACAGATTCCCTCTAGGAACATGTATGCATACACATATGCCTGTGCACACACGTAAAATTAATACACAGCTGATTGCACTGCTTTGCACATTACTTTTTCTTCATTGGTCCTAGTTTCACTAACTTCATACCTGAATTTTGTATTTCTAATACTGTTATCAAGGTCACCTCAGTCTAACGTTATTCCTGGGCTAGTGCCTTTGCAAGACTCTGTTACCCAGAAGATCTCCAGAGCACATGTCCAAATATGTGTTAAGCTTAGCAGTTTCTCCCACTTAACCCTTTGTGAAATTCAGACACCCCTCACAGTGTGGTCTGTAACTTTTTCCAGCTTCTTGCTATGTTGCCTGTTATAGCCAGCAGCCTTCCACATCACGTCAAGAAGTTTCTCACTGTCCCACCAGTACAGTTAAACCTGTGACCAGTGCCCAGTAAACCCCATGCATGCATGCCTTAACAATACTTTCTTCAACATGACTAAGGAAAAAGTAACAAGGATGGGTTGCAAATCAATCTCTGGTGACCTTAACTTGTCAACTGGACGATATGCCAACTGGATTCATTTTCTCAGTCTTTCAATGAACTGCTTCTAAATTAAGTTCATCCAGCATACACCAGTTTTGAAAAATATTAATGTTCTCACATAGATATCATGCAGGACTGAGCATGATGTCTTACAGAAAGATAAGCATGTTATATCAAAATGATTATCACTGTAAAAATAGTTGAATTCATTCTTTACATTACCATTTGTTTAATCCTCATTGACTATGACACAACTAAGTTTTTCCATTTTTATTTTGAAGTGTCATTCCTACCTCCTTAGGTTATTATATGTTCCATTTCTGAGCACTGTCTTCTCTGTTTACCGAATGTTATTTGTTTCTTTTTAAAAAAACAAAGCCTGATGGTCACACTTCTGTATTACTTTCCACTGCCTTGAAATGATAGGAATTCTTCTGTTCTTCTGTAGATCTCTGCACAGGGATTTTGAAGCGAATTATGAAACCTAGTTTATAATTTGGCTTTTTCCCTTAACACGCTCTTGGAAAGGATTGCTGAAAGCTTCACAAGACTAAATTGATTTTGGAATAAACCTTCACAAGTTCATGACTTTGCATGAAAATCATGCAACATGCAGACAGCTTACACAATTTGACCAGAGCTAGTAGAAATATTTCAAATAAATGAAATTGCATTAAAATGTGCTACTTTCTGGAAGCAAAGAATTTTTCAGAGTCCTATTTATTGCAACAAAGTCCTACTCTAAATCCTCTTGCCGCTGTCAAGGGGTAGACAAGAGAAAAAATGAGTATTTGTGAATCAGTCTCAATAAGGAAAAATGAGCTCAAACTTCTGCCTTCCTTGTGGGCATCTTCATTTGAAATTCTCCCTGGAAATTGCACTAGTTTTCTTATGAGAAGGTCCCTATAATTTGCCTAATTATCAGTCTGACAGCTTTACATACAGCTTAAATGCAGAAAATGAAAGGAATTATGAGGGAATTTCATGGAAGAGCTTTTATTTCCCCCGACAGAAATATCATCTCAACTTAATTTGCATGTTAGCATTTCACATCGCCGTCCATACCTTACTGGTGGAAATACATTCACTCTCATCTATTCTCATAAAAACATAAAATGAGAATTTATGTTTGTTCATCTTGTTCCAACAAAGCAGCTCCAGCAAGAGCGAATTTGGGTCAGACTAAGTCGTTACCTGTCATAGGAATATTCAGACTTTTAAATAGAAGTGATTTCTTTTAGAAACAGAGATAGAAGGAGAAATATGATGGTATTTCTGCATTAAAAAAAGTTAGTATATCTACAGGACAACGTAGGATTTAGTGGCAAGTAATTACATGCCCTCTTTTTTAGGCCATGTCTTTGAAGTCAGAGCCTGAAAGACAGGAAATCTGGGTCTTGCTAGTAAATTGCTACTGCACCGACATGATCATTCCTTACCCAGATTCTTAAAAGTGACTTTTGACTTGTAAACCTTAGCAGTATTTGAACTCTTGTGAAGGCTGACTGCTATTGTAAGTCATTAGGACTTTCTGATGGTCACGTCCTCAAGACTCCTAAATAACAATTTGAGTAATACAAGTTACTTGGAAAAGTCTCCCACTGTCACATTTTCTCCCTCTTTAAAATCCATACTACAGTTACCCACTTCCAATGAAAAAGAAAGTGCAATTGCAGAGGTCTGTGTTATTGATCACTTGACAGTGATTGACAGCATATTTACAAGCCCACAAATAGTTGATCCAATCTCAGCATCAAAGCTACTGGGCTTTTTACATTACTGTACTTCATCTAGTGACAGAACAGCGTTTTGTATAACTCTGGACAAAAAATGATATTGCCTCAGACTCCTTCAATAAGCTGTTATTAATTTTGTTTATCTGAGTACCATGTGGCTGGAAGATGCACAAAAATTAAGAACTTACAAGTCTGTATTCTGGACTAAAAAGGAAAAAAGTATGAAGGGCTATCTAACTAGATGTAGTTAATATATATGTGGGGTCTCTGCTTCTGTGCTGCTTTGTGCTCTGTTAAAACTGCAACGTATGTCACTAGCACAAATTTTTGTAAGTAACCAAGACACTGTGGAAGAATTTGTCCTAAATCATAATAAAAAGTGACATACATACATGTATTATATACAGAATATATGCTATATATAGCTGAGTACTTAAAAATAGTTTTCAGATTGCCTTATTTTTTGTGCACTTAGCTATACAACCTAGAGTTTAAATATATATGTTTTTTATGGTGCACATTCTCTCTAGTATTCTACTCTTTACTGTTATGTTCAGAGATTTTCAGTCAGATCCTTTAAAAATGGAGTGTGCATTTAGCAGGAAAGGGATTATAGATACATTCTGGGTCTTGATGCAAACTACTGGCAACGTTCCCACTTTCAAATTGGGATTTTTCTAGTCAGCTCAACAGTAATGTTTTAAGCATAATATACTTCATTTATACTCTTCCATGAGGGAGATGGAAACACAAATACCATCTTAACAAATTCATAAAGTGTAAATTTAGAGTTATGACTAAATGTGTCTGCAAAATACCACTTGAGAAAATATAGGCAAGTGTCATTACATGAAGAGCCAGTTAACTCCAGAAACATACAAGCTTAGATCATATACAGTATGGATTAATTGCTGGTCTTACGGTACTTCCAGCATGAGCATGGGAAGTGCTGATCTCAGTTTTCAGCATTCAAAATGGTTCCAAAGTGGGTCTAATATAGTCTTAATGAATGCTTTCAAAAAGTTACTTCTGGTTTTTATCTGAATAAATGGGTAAAAAGCCATAAATGAACTACAATCCATACCACGACTTCAATCCCCATAACAATTTATACATATGTATTATCTGGTTTCTTGTTTCAATAATTAACCAAAAAATAACAATTTGCTCCATGGATAGTTTACATAAATTATTTGGCTGGTTCCAAAAATACTTTTGCTGTACATCATTGAAGCAAGGCAGATACTATGTAAATAAGATGCTGTGAAATATGAAGGAGCAAGTTATGAGGCTACATACACAAATGTTTCTCTGGTTCTAGCCCAGTACTAGCCTTCTGCTGTAAGAAATGTACATCTGTCAATGTTATCTAATCTTTCTCTAGTTGCAATACATAAAGACTGTTACAATAATTTGCTATTATTTAATTGCAATTATTTAGTTCCACTCTTATATTCAAAGTTTCATTTTATTGTAGCAATTAACCAATTCCAGTGCAACTTAATACAATTCCTTTTTATAGTAAAAGCAAGCTTCCCTTTCCTGTTCCCACTCTGTCCTCAGAAATCTCAGAAATCTTGATAAACTGGCACACATCATTTTTAACTGCTAGTGATCAAATCTCAGGTGAACTTTCTTTAAAAAGTCTTTTTTAATTATGCATTCCATTCAACATATGTTCAGCACAAAAATATTATTCATTGACATTTACTCAGTCAATAATTTCTATTCAGTATTCATGATTTTACAGCGATTGCCTGGAAAAAGGGCCCCAGACCTCAGAGCCTAACCAAATAGCTACACAACAGTTTAATGGCACTAGAAAATGCCTTTCCAGGTTTACACACTAAATATATGGCTAGACTCAAGGCACTAAAATTTCAGCTTTGTAAAAAATCTTATTTCACAGGACAGAGGAAGACCTTTCAGCAGTCCAAGTGACCTGATAAAAACTAGACATCTTCACACAAGCATATCACCCTCTTAAAGCAATTTCAGCTCCAATGTCAGGCTACTTACAAGAAATAAATCTAGGAAGCCCTATAGTCATTGTTTAAGAGGAGACCTAGCCACAGTCACAACAGTTTCCTCAAGCTGACAGAGAAATTTCTGATGATGATATTAGAGAGGAAGATCCTCTAATCATAGAATGGTTTGGGTCAGTAGAGACCTTTAGGGACCTTAAAAGTTAGGGACACTGCAATAAGCAGGGACATTTTCAACTAGATCAGATTCTCCAGAGCCCCACCCAACTTGAACTTGAACACATCCAGGGATTAGGGCAACCACAGCCTCTCTGGGCAACCTGTCCCAGTGCCTCACCATTGTCAACACAAAAAATTTCTGCTTTATACCTAGGCTGAATCTACCATCTTTTAGTTGCCCCTTGTTATCACTTGTCCTATTGTTACAGGCTGTACTTAAAATGTCAGCCCTCATCTTTCTTATAAGCCCCCTTTGAAAGGCCACAAAAAGGTCTCCCTGAAGATTTCTCTTTGTTCCTTTGTCCAACTAGCTCTCTGAGGTATGGAGGAGCACACCCTGGAAACATCAGTCTCCTCTCTCTGTATCCTCTGACTGGATCTGGTAAGTGCAATCTTTCCAATTTGGTAAAAATGGGGTTCCTGTAACAGCACAATCACATTTTAATGAATTCGTTTAAAGCCATTTTCATTTTAAGTGCATGGGAGGATAAAGCTCTCAGCTTTATCATAAATCTATACAGTTCAAGGGGAAAGAGGTGACTCTCCCACTGGTGTCTCTGTACATCATGCTGCATGCACTTCACCCTCTGATTTGCCTGTGAATTGAGTTGCGCTGATTCTAGACCACCTGCAATTAGAGAAAACTTCACTAGCAAGTCCTGTCGCAACAGGATCAAGCACCTGTATGGGTCTCCTACTAGGCAGGTATTAATCAAGCACAGCAATCCACATTAGACTTTCGCTCATTGACAAATTGCACAGAAGAGAAGATCAGCCACCTGGTAATGGGTTGTAGCTAATTTAGCAGGCTGAACAGAGAGACTACTAATGATAGTTGATTGCTAAACATTTACAACTGTTAGTTGTAAAAGTTCCTAGAGCCTTTTGACATGATCTCTGGCATGTTATATGCAAAACCACCTGGAGGAATAAATTAATTGTAGCTTTGCCATGCCCAGAAAGAAAATGGGTAGGAAAAATGCAATGCAAATTAAAAATGAAAAGGTGATTATCGAAATAAATGAATCCTTTTAAAAGGAGCAAAGTCAGACAGAGGGCTTGATCAGCAGAAGGGTGACAAAATGAGAGTGTTAGGTGACTTGTCATAAAGTTCACTCTAAATTTCAGTTCCCTTAAAACCAGCAAGTGAACCATCTTCAGTTACTCAGTATGGTCCTGGACAGCTGTCTCCACCAACAAAGCAATGACTCAGGCTCTTTATATCTACCGATAATTCATAAGGGGGAAAAAAAAAAAATATCTTAAAATTAAGCTTTTTTTTTTCTTAACAGATAAATTCTATTTGAAGTCTATGAAATATAGAATTAGAAACTAAATACCTTAATAGCTGATATCTCTCTCTGTTTTTCTTCTACAGATCTTCCTGCATTCACCCAATGTGCTACCCACATGCCTGTAAATCTGACATCTCGTGCACCCAGAGCAAGGAGAGATTCAGTACACTGTACCAGATTCACAACCCAAATGTTAATCTGCCTAAATAGCTTTTGCAGCAGGCACGGTGGTGCTCACAAAACCCTAATGTCTGTTGTCCTTAGAGAAGAGACAAACTTATCTACTTGCAGTATTTCATGCACATTGCTTGAAACATCACCAGTCTTCCCTGTATGGAAATTTTACCTTTCAGGTATTCCGGAAATACACCTGTTCCTGCTTGTCTTGCTGCCATAATAGATCATGTTTTCTGAAGTATTTCATACAGTTAACCCTGGAACTTCGTTAATGAGTTCAGGCATTTACACTCTTACATCTTGGCTTAGGTAGTGGCCAATTTTGATATTTACAATGTCAATATCAAACCAAAATAAAACTTAGTCACAGCTCAGGCTCGGAACATGTCACTACAGCTTTCAATGTAGAAGAAATTACAACTCATGTTTCACAGTGTATACTCTAATCTGTCATGTCATAATAGAAAGAAATCGCTGGAGGACACAGCATTGCAGGTCTTGTTAGCCAGGGAAAAAAGGAATGAAAGGTATTTAGACAGATGTAGTCTCTTGATGTCCCCTTGGAGGAATGAACAATCTAACATGAAGGAGTCTAAAGCCAAAAATCAGAAGTGAGGTTGTGTTATTTTTGTTTCTTTCCTTTCCATCTTCTTGTCGCAGGTGAACATGGTTCATGTTTTACCTGATACACTTATAGTTAGACATCTGCCCCCACTTGGGGCTCCTAAAGCAGATCACAGTTCCAAATTGCTTAGAAACCTAGCAGCCCCCATTTCAGTGAACACCTTAACTTCAGATAACATTAGTTTGAACTTCTGCCAAAAACTGTAAGGTTTAACCATCAGGCAGCCACTGAATCTCCTGTTACTTACTTGTCTCCTAAAGTACATGGCATTTTATTTCACAGTATTCGCATTGTATGTAAGTGGATGGTCAGGTATTATTACCTTCTCTGAGGTTTTACTACTCCAGCAAGGTTACATGACTGCTGTTGCTCTTCATATAAGCAAAATAATTGCCTTCCATTATTTCAAGGTTTATACAGTTTTTGTAGAGCCTTTTAAGTAATTTGTGGATGGCAAAAGTTTCACCTCTCATGAAAATTACATATATCCCTCATCATTTCAAGAAGAAAAGAATCATCTCACAACATGAGGGTTTGATATGATGATGCAAATCTATCTTTTTCCCCTTTTGCCACTCTGTTACAATCCAGGGAGTTATCTGGAGAATCAGCATTAACAGATTTTCCTCAGGTTACTCCTCCTAGAAAGTAAGATAAACTCTTCTCCAAGTAATGCAAGGATGATAAATCTCTAGTCTTAGTTGTTACAGATAAAGTAGCTTCTCTTTCAAGACAGGCATGCCTTGTATGCTCATCTTTATTAAATAGTACTTTGTTAAATAGACATCTCAGAATATCTTCATGACCCTCATGGCTTTTAATAGAATCTTATTTATGTAAGCACAGTTTGGAGATCATCCTGAGCAGCAGATACACATTATCCAGCTTCCTAGAATTAAATACAATTTTTTTTTTTTTCATATTAAAA